>JAOXNO010000003.1:37228386-37247703 GCA_028565335.1 Limnodromus scolopaceus
AAACCCCCAAACCCCACAAAACCAGAAAGGAACAATTTAAAGATTGTCATTGCTAGCACAGGAATATCAGAATAGTATCACACAGTCTGTGTAACAAAAGTGCGCTTTGAAGAAGTTTCCTTTCAAATTCAAGAGTAGTTAAGGAACTAAAACCTGAAAGGTGGGCTCCACCCACCTTTTCTTTCCAAATCTAACTGACAAATTCTGTTCCAACACTTACCAAACTAAAGGAGTTCTGAGAGAGTTTTGAACCACTTGCATTATACATGAGTAAGAGAACATTAGGAAGGATGGCTAATTCCTTTAAAAATACCCTGACTGAACAAGGCAGTGAAACATGAAAGACTCAACTTCAATGTGACATATGCAAGTTCAGAAGCTTTAACAAATAGGAATAAATGTAAGTACATCATCTTGATTGTCCCTGAATAAAGTCCCAAAATGCAACCCAAAATATCCACCATGTCCCTAGAAAAAGAGACGGAACAATAAAGTCTTTATTTTCACAAGAACTCTAACACTATCAATTCATCCTACATTTGTAGACTAAAATATCTATTAGCCAAATAGCACCACTGTGTCAAAGACATGCAGTTCAGTTCTGGTACCTGAATACAAGTTATAAAACAGTGAGGTCTAAATAACAACAACAACAAAACAAAACCCGAAACAAAAAACCAAAAAAAAACCCACCTCAAAGAAACAGTAGAAAAAGTATTATAAAGCAGATACATAATTTTAACTGGGAAAAAAGAGCATTGTTAGCAAACTAACAAATCTGGGCATCAGTTTTAAAAATTCAGACAACTGATTGTAATTTGTAACACTATGTAATAAAAAAAGAAAGAAGCATACCATGCCTACAGTCTTCATCTGCTTGCCCATACTTTTTCTGAAAGGTAAAACATGAAAAGTTTAAAAATGGCATTATTCCAGTTAGCATAAACAACTACATGTTTGAATTACAAGTTTCTTAAAACTTTTTAGAATCCATTACTTCGTCTTTTCCTAGGTGGAACATGTAAAGAACATTAGTCACATGTCAAATATAATTTAATTAATTCTTAGAATGCTAGCTTCTCAAATTCCCAGCAAATGAACATTTTAAAAGAGGAACATGAATGGGCACAGGTACACATTTTCTATGTGTTTGTAGGTGGCTCACAACACCTAGGAAAAAATACAAAAACTTAACTTTCTTTTCTAGGCACTGTAAATTTTTTTTAGACTTGTGCTAATATGGTGCTGTTGAAATTTGTAAGGTACATATTTTATTTTACTCTGTCTTATCAGTGGTGATTTTAAAAATTACTTCGTTTAGTAAATCAAGAAGAAAAATTTGGAGGATTTTTCTTTTGCCTTTTTTTTTTTTTAAACTTACAAGCCTTCAAATATCTATATAATGCAAGTCCTTAATAGGAAGGTTTTGATTACAAGTATTTTTCCAAAGCCCCTGAAGAGTTACTGCAATAATTTCACTATGATAAACATCCAGATAGGTGCCTCACAGGATTTTCAAAGACATCCAGGTCAGAAATGTACTAAATATTGCTAAGCACCTATCTGCACATTGGACTATGTATATAATTTTGAGAAGTCAAGTTCGTAGCAACACAACTTGCAGTTCAAAAAAATAACCTTCATTATTTCTGAACTTCTTTCCCCGAGAAGCCATAAGATAGGTCATGTCTTATTTTAAGACCTTTCCCAATTTTTATTTTGCACTCTGAACAGTCCAATTCAGCCATCTATTTAAAGAATGCTTAAAAATGTTCCCTAAACAGATGGGCAAGATTTATCTTAATGCTGCCCACCAAAGTTTTACAACTTGGCCAAACTTTTTCTAGTTAGGATGAAACTGTTCATATCCAATACATGAACATTTGGGGTAGACAAGGCCCCTGTAAATCTGTAATAACACTTCCAAAACAGAAAAGTAAGGAAAAATGTAGGTGCATTAAGCAGGTCATAAGTTTATTCGTAAGCAGTGTAATGTCCTTTCCTTTAAGAAAGCAAAGGTCTCTGACGCTTTAAAGGAAGGACAGGAATTGGGCAATGGCATCACCTGTCATTCAGGGTTACGCCTCTTGCCTTGCATTTAGTTACAAACCTTTACAAAGACCTCAGTTTTCACATTTCCATTAAAAATCTGCCAGAGCCTAAAAGTTACATCTTTCACCAAACATGCTCTAGCCTAGCAATAGAAAACTAGTATATGATCAAGTATTTAAAGACCTATGCAAATGGAGCTAAATTAGGTACAAACTGGCTGCCTGAATTCTGGCATTTCTTAACTTTAGTTTTTGAGTGATTAGATTTGCAACCTTAATTTCATACTCTTTAAAGATAAGGTACGTGGTATGTAATTCAGCAAAACTGTACAAACACACACAATACCCTAAAATCAGATATTTTGCCTTCCTGGAGAATATTTTAACGAATTTTTTTTTTTTTTAAAGTATTTTTCCTCATTCTTTCACAGAACTGTGATTCAGACCCAAACTAGAGGTCCCAATCCTGAAAATGAACAGATAGAGAAAACTACAACACAGAAGCTCATTTATGCTTTAGCAAGTGGGATTCTGTGGCAAACCACCATGCCAATCACAGGAAAAATCTGAATTTCATTTAAATCTTGACAGTACAAGATATTTGACTGCTCTTTCCAGTTCACTAGATACTAGTAAAGAGTCACACTCACAAGTTGTAAAAAGGAAGCAATTCTATACAGAAGAGTCTCGATTTTGATGCGGTCGATTTGTGCCTGGCATGGCTCCGGGAGGTGAGCTGGGGGGTACTGGCTGAGGGAAAGGAGAGCCTCTGTGCAATGCTTCACTGCCACTTCATAATCCTGCTGCTTAAGAGATTCACATGCTTGTTCACATGACTTCTCTGGTCTTCTGTCTGCCATGACTCAGGGACAGAAATCCTAGAGTGGGGGCAGAGGGGACGATAAAACGTTGGTTAGCTGTATAATGGCAGCGACAACTTGCCAACCAACTTCCATTCCCATCTCAAGGCACTGTGTCACATCCCTTTCATTTGATGCCAGTTGCATTTCCTATCCCAAGCTTTCTTGCTAACTGGCCTCCTCCCAGTCTTTCCTCCATCGCTCACAGCTCTCAGTTTTGATTCCAATTCAAGAAGCTATTTAAGCCCGCGACTGATTTTAAGAATGTAAGTACTGGTTTCAAATTTTAAAGTCAGCGTGGATTTAAGCACTTTGCTGCACAGAGGCTTTCGGGTCCTCACTGGCAGCACCAGCTTTGCTGTGGAGGTAACACAACTCCTCCACCAACCACTCTTTCTCCCTGGGAGCACTTCTCACCTACGCTCAGGGGAAGGAGACTCTCCCCCCAGCTGCGAGGAACCCAGCGGCCATGGACAAGGATGAATGAGAAAGAACTGAAGGTCAACAGGAAACCACTTGTCTCTTCCTTCTCTTGGTTTATTTCCATTTATGTGTGAGAAAGCCTAGGCTCTCCTGCCACACCAACACCTTTGTGCAGAACTTCTTCAATAATTTTAAAGTAAACATTTTTAGGGGGGGAGAAAATGAAACAGTTGTGATAAAAATCTGTATACAAGACAGGCAACATTATCCGTCAATAAACTTGACTTAAATCACTGACCTTTTTAAGACGTTTATATAAAAATTATATAAATTTATATATAAGAAATGTATATAAAATTACTTATGTACAACAAAGTATCTTCCCAAAAATGAAGGAACACAAGCATGAATATTTTGCAGTCACCCTGACACAAATCTGTGACATACGCCTCTTTCTTAACAATGACCTTTCAAAATATCACCTCATTCATTCAGATATTTCTTTTTCTGCTAAAAGTAAGTCCCCATTTCCAATGAGACTATGAACAGACAAGTAGGTTTTGCATTTCCATACATACGAGTCAGTTAATTCATGGAGTAATTCTATTAACATTAAAGACACTCAGCCGGACCATCTAAGCATGTATTTTCAATTATATAAATGCTAGGTTTTCTTAAGCTGTTCATGCAAGGATCCTTTCTAGATACAACCAAAAATTACGCTGATTTCCATTTCACTAACATTTCAGGCCACAATGAATTTTACAAATCTAGGATTTGCTTCAATAGTAACACAATAGTTAATTGATGTTTTTCTCATGTACGTTCTGTTTTCCTCCTAAGGGACTGAAAAGAGAGGATTTCATGACCTCTGCTGTACTTTTGATTTCCTCACTTCCTGGCTGACGTATAACCAAAATTACTTTGACCAAAAGTCTCAGCAGAGCTTCCGCGTGTTTATTCCCAAAGAACTGTTTATACGCAGACCCCCTCAGAACAGACCTGGCCCGCAGAGCTGACAGGCATTTGAAAGCTACATCATCCTGCCCTTCCCTCCAACATGGCACCGTGCAAAGGAACACTTTTGTTTATCAGTTGTCTTATGCTGGCTATTTTGATAAATATTGAACTAGCCTGTCTGAGGAGCCCAGCAGTGGCCTACGATACTGCAAAGGCCATGCATTTTCTTTGGCCAACTCGAAGATTTAGGGCAGCATTCCAGAGGACATCACTGACCCTAAAGAAAAACCCGTGGGTTAAGTTGAGTTAAGATAAGGCAGGACCAGGCTGTTTGGGTAATTGGGATAATCTGAGTCACACTATCAGTATTTCAGAGTGTAATTAAAAAACCCACTGAAGTTCATGGCACATAGGACACAATGACAGATAAGGAGCCACCGCAGTGAAATTTGTTTTTAAAAAAAAGTCTAATCATAATGAAGAAAAACAGTATGCAGACAACATATGGCAAACAATATTTCATTTCTCACATTTCATTTCAGTTCCATTTGCAGACACAAACACACACATTTATTGGGTATTTGCACCATCTACTTCAGACTCCAATCCAGGTGCTCTAAACTGCTCCTTGGAGGCACTCGACTCTTCCTGCCGGCTCTTTAAAAACCCTTGCCCCTAGTTTTGGTCCCTTGAGCTGTGCCTAAATTAGCAACTGAGACATTAAAGTAAATTACAGCCATGCTTTCTTAAAATCTAGACTATTGTAGTTCCTGACCTACCCATGTTTAAAATTATTTCAGAATAGTTAATATTTTAACAGCCAAGGAACGGAGACCCTTGTCAAAGGAAATTTATTTTGAATTCCATAAATGTTTATTTTCAAAAATTTCAAATGTAAAACTGGAATTCCTACATTAACACCAACAGTAGAAAATATTACAGATTAGAATTGAAAGCTAAAGTGTCACAAGGTCTGCACTATATTCCCAACTTTTTTTGCAAAACTGAACAAATTACTTATGCATTTCACTTTTTCTGTCTGCAAAACTGAGATTAAAATACTAAGTACATAACGAAACAAATGTCAGGATTATTCATTTTCTCAAAAAGGCCTGGAAAACTGCATGCCAAAAGAATTCTAAATTCAAATTTGAGAAACAATTTATTCTAATGACAAAGTTGAATGCATCTTCAGAATTTTGAAGGAACAGTAAACAGGCATATTCCCAGTATCTGAAGTTGCACATCCAAAACAGGTGACCCTTCCTTAGAAATACAGGCACAATGTCTTATCAACAGAGCCTTTATTATCAGTGATCAATTGAAAACATTTCTGAGCTTTGAATCATCTCACAGCAGCACCACTGCCTACAGAAAGACTCCCGATTTATGCACCAAAGGAAATTATTTAAATACAGTGCCTGTGAATTTCACCTGATGTGACCATAAGCATCACATTGACTAGAGTACATTCAGAAGTTTACACAACTCTTCCTCACTGGCTAATCCAGAGGTCTAGCCCTGGCTTTGTACTTCCAAAACACTGCGGCAGGAGAAAACTTACTGCTCTTCATTTCTTTGAAGGCCAAGTTGTGCTTAGCTTAACTTGCACAAAGTATCATATAAAAGATCTGGCTAATTCCAACTGCTGTGACTTAAACCTCGGTGTTTGTTTCAATGAACTGTGAGGGATTTTTTTTCTTTTTTCCCTATAGCCAATCACTTTCACGCTTAATAATCCTAATGAGTATGTCTCCTTTTGTAAACAAACATGAAAACAGTAACTAAAATCTAATCTCCAAATAGAACTGCACATTTTCTCTCCAGAACTGCAGAGAGGGCTGGGAAAGGCAGAAGGGACAGTTTCAGGAAGAAGAGCGATAAACAACGTGGTCATTTATTTCCAAGTGAACACTACTCCCGCTCGGTGCATAGGACGCTTTTCAAGAATTATTCCACAGTCTGATGAGTCCAGCTTCAAAAACCAGTGTAGGAGGAGAGAACATCGTGAACTCAAATTCTAGTGTTTCACAGCAGTTTAACTCATGACTGTGCACTTTCACGCTTCACAGCTTACCGATGTATTTCGTGGAATCAAAGGGTCCATACATTAAGATAGTGACAAGTTAAAGCATGTGACAGTTCCTAAAAAATTTCAAACAGATGCTTTTTCAATTCACTGTAAAGCATGTAAGCCAGATAATTCTCACTGTACTTCATAAACAAACAGATTAGAGGGCACAATGCTGTTCCTATTAATGTTATTGGCAAAATTCCCAATGTCTGCCAAGACAGAAGGATCAGATCCAAGGTCTCGCATGCCAAGCTGACAAACAGTAGACAAGTCAGTAAATATTTGCATATTTTAACCAGACATTAACATCTCTTGTAAAGATTTATGCTAAAGCAATGATGTTCAACTTGCAGTCCTACAGAGAGACTGGTAGGAATTTACTGTCAATTGAATATGCTTCAAGAGCCACATCCTGGGATTCACAAACTGAAGTAAATGAATGAGACCCATTGCCATGGGGAACATGCAGGGGGAAGAGCCTCTCCAGCTGCCTCCCATTACAGCCCATAACCCTTCAAACAGTTCTGCTGTGAGGAATAAGCACCCAAATATTCCTTGCCAAAGCTATTCAGCTGTATCCTCCAGTTAAGAGTCTGCAGTGTTGCAGGAAAGGAGCGGAGAAGAAGGGTTTGCCGTTCCATTGCCTATTGCGGTCAAGCTGGCACAGGCTCAGAGAAAGCAGGGCAGGAATTCAGCTCATCCTGCTGCTCTCTAAGGAAATGTGTGCGGTGACCATGCTGTGTGTCCTAACCCTTTGTGATTCTACACCCCTTCTGGCAAATTGGAAAGGTTGCCCACCAAACCGGACAGAACTTTTAATCATGTAATAAATTCAGGTAATGTGTCAAGAAAGGACAGCTGTTTTGTCATAACTTCCCAGCAATTTCTTTCAACAGGCAAGAAGAGATCTATCAGATTTATTTTTGAGGCTGGTTGCTCTGTCCCTCCCCAGTAACTTCTGAACTTGAAGTAAATTTGAACTGAATTTCACAGAAGTTTAAAGGGTCGCGAAGATGCTGTAAGTTTTATGAAAAATGTGTAACGAGGCAGATAACAGAGACCCAGGTTTTTAAGTCCACCCAGGGAAGGGAGAAGGTATAATTCAGCCTCTTATTGACTGACCTCGATTGAGGTCAGTCGCCCCATCGATTACTGCCCTGTGCTGCCATTTACCCAGTGAGAGAGACAGCACTGTACCAAAATATCACTCACCAGCAGAAGAAGAATCTTACTGACTTTTCTTGCCCATAATGATAAAAGCCATAAACTGCATTCACAGGTAAACTACTCATGGATCCATCCAGTAGTTTCCAGGTTTCAGTCAAGCAGAGTTTCCAAACTTTTCTTTCTGAAGTTGTACCAGGAGAGGTTCAGATTGGCTATCAGGAACAACTTTTACTTTTACACTGAAAGGGTTATTGAGCATTTGAATGGGCTGCCCAGGGAAGCAGTTGAGGCACCATCCCTGGAGGTATTCAAGAGACCAGTAGACATAGAGCTTAGTGACATGGTTTAGTGATGGGGTTTTTTCAGGATTTTTTATCGGAGTTTGATGGTTGGACTAGATGATCTTAAAGGTCCCTTCCAACGTAGACAATTCTATGATTCTACTGGTAAAATTGAGCTGTAAGCAATTCACATATGAAGGCCTCAAAAATCTGTTGTTTCCATAATGCAGAAAAGCAGTATTTGGAAAGTCATAAAGTTGATATGGACACAATCCCTGTGGCTGAAGAGTCTTCTAGTTCCCTCTCCCTCAAAACTACCAAGAAAAGACTAACAAGATACATTAATTTACATGGGTATGGAAAAATCTGGGTTCGTTTAATAATCTGGATTAATTACAATACTTTGAGTACACTACCCAATAAAAGCGTTAGCTACCGTGAACTGCCAATCTTACAGTTAAAAATGATGAGTCACTGAAATTCAACTATCTAGACTTTGCAAACCAACTGCATTTGTCAGTCCACATACTAGAAAAGGAACTAATACATCTCTCTTGTTAAATGATAATATACAGTTGCTCTGGCATCTGTAGTGATACCATCTTAAGGAATGCTTGCACCTATAAATAGTGTTATGTAGTTGTTTTTGTAGTACTCAAAAATACCACTCAAGTACCTTTAGATGAGTAAAATAAAATTAAATATCTATTTATTTTCCCTACCTATAGTGATAAAAACCCATTATCTTTGCCTTAAGACGAAAAAGTATTTTATTCAAGCCTCCAGGAATGAATAAAACACAGCTGCACAAAATACAGAAGCCACTTCTCAGACACACACAGAAAAAATGCACTTTCCTAGTGTCATGACATAAATATCATAAATAATCCCACACTCAGAAACCATTTAATAAAATGAGAGTAGATAATGACAGTACACTATGCCAATGTGAATGACTTAACAGAACAGAGTGAAAAAGGATGGCACATCTTTCACGTGCAGGGTGCAGAAAAGAAGGATACGAAAGGTGCTTTTGATTTTTTTTTTTATTTTAAGAAAAATATAATAGCAGGTATCTTATGCATTCATTTATTGCAGTTATGGCTGAAGTCAGTAATATTAGTTATACACAGTACTCAGAAATGTACTGCACACCTTACAGAACAAATACAAAAGTCTCCACCCTTGAGAGAGGACAATCTAATCAGTTTTCTGAAATAACTGAATTACTCTGGTTAATGTTGTACAACTCCAGGCAAAATGACCCTACTTTAAATTCCAAAAATGATGTTAAATCTGAAATGGAGTATACAGAATGAGGAAAGCTTATTTCAAGGTTTTATTATACAGCATAGCAGCAGCAAAAACTTCTGCTACATAGCCTCTAAGGAACATGATATGCATGATGTCAGAAAGGGGCAAAAAAAGGAATGACGAGGTTCATGATGCCCCCTACCATTAAGTACTCAGATTATCCTTCCACATTGAAAAACCAAAGAAAGTACCATAAATTAGGAGGCCAAGTGTTCTCCGGCCACATAAATGGCGCCTTGAGTCTGACCCTGTAAACTTAGCATATAGGATAAACACATCCAGGTTTACTGAAAAAGGAAGAAGTGCCTGTGGGTGGTTTAACATTTGTGTAACAGTAGTAACAAAAATATAGCAGCAATTGAGATTAAGAGCAAATACCTTCCGCATCTGGATTCTCTGTGTTCTTTAAATCACTTTACGTACATCACCGTGTGCCAGTTATGATTTCAATACAGATACTTTATTAACACTTTATTACCTTTACTAATCTCTTTTGGTTTTTTGCCTTTTGTACTAATCTGTTTTTGGAAATAGCAGCAGAAAGGATAATCTACACAGCCAGCAGCAGCAACACTTACACGTGGACAAACTGGCTGTCCTTGGCTCAAAAGCTGAGAATAACTCATGGCCTCAGCACTTGTAACCACATCATCCACCACACAAGTATCCCTAACATCTTCACCTCCTGCCTTTAAAATGATCCTTTTTCACACGGCTGTCTGAAAACATCACGTATCTCAATGAACCTAAGCAAAATACGTGGCAAGTCAAAGCACAGCATTTACCTGCCATGTACTCACTTTGTCTGAAGTCATCCATAACTGGCAGATACAAGATTCCTAGTTACATAAAGCAAATATACATCCATATTGCATTCATTAAAATTATAGTACATACACTACGTTGTAAAGTTTGATACTCAAAGGCTGTGTAATGCCAAAAGTAGCTGTACAAGCTCTTGTTGCCCCCCCTGTGTGTCTGCATTGTGACACAGGCTTTAAGTGTGTTAGTCACACACCGCATTTCCCAAAGGCTACCTGGCAGAAGGAGCAGGCAGAGCAGGGGCCGGCTGCTTAACCGACACAGATATACAGATAAATACTTCAGCGTAGGGCCTAAGGCCTTATTTACTGCATGCTACCCAAATCTGGTTCTCGAGACTGCATTTTAATGTTTTCATTAACTTTTCAATAATGCTTACAAACACTGTGACTGAGCGCTTCACAAGTATTAAGAAAATATATTTATCTTTCTGACATTATTCCCATTTTACAAAGAATTAGGGCATTAAAACACATTAAAGCCAAAAGTGTCTATAAACTTCTTATATTCAGATTAAGACAACTAAAAGGGATTTTTTCCCCCATTATGCTCTGCCCTGTACTATATAGTCCTTTATATGACCAAAGCAAAACACCCAACGTCTGTCAAGCAACTTACGAGTATTCAGCATTTCTCTACATCACAACATGGGAAATACAGAAAATAAAGTGTAGCACAGATAGACTTAAGTCTGACTTGCCTTTTTTTTTTTTTGCTATTCCCTACACCATTTCTGAAACACTTTCTAATTTATGCAAATGGTGAAACTGTAGTCCAACAAACAACTGCATTAGCATTATAAAATAAATTATACATACCCACACAGTATAGCCTCCCTTCCATTTCTTTCTTTCTAACACTAATATTTTTCAATCTCCTTGTTCAGCTACTCCTATCTCCACATTTATTCCAGATATTCTGTGAAAATCTACATTTTGCACCTTCTGTTTAAATTCAGTCACTGCTTCCTCTGCGCTGCATGAAGGCAGAGCTGGTAGGAAAGTGGAACTGGGTATCTGGACTACAGAAGGGGAATTCTCTGTGCTCTCATTTTTGCCCAAAATAATAGCAGGGAGGAATGCAGAAGCTCCAACCTTCAAATTGTACAGAAATCACATTCAGCTCAGGATATTTACTGCAGGGATGATCTTTTAGATTTATACTAAATGCTAATTTGACCAACGCCGAGCAGATTTTCACAGGGTTGATAACAAGTGTACCCTTGTAGAAGGGGTATACCCTTGCAAAAAGATCATACTATAAGGCATCTCAACTTTGTAAAAAGCAGGACTATAGGACATTAGAGTTTTTATTTTACTGAGAATATAACAACATATTTTTTGCCCAATTTTTAAAAAAGATAGAATCGTGTTGGCAGAAGCCTTCACTCCCTCCACAGCACCCAAAAAATCAGCCTGCAATAGTCATCTATCATGAGAAACCCAAATAATTAGAATCTGGCAAGTAATAACCAACTGAAAGGAGGAGTGTGTCATAGTAAGCATCAGGTAACATAATAATAGGTGGTGCTTCTGCCCCACCTAAAGTTCTTTTGGCTCCTTCATAGAAAATCTTCACATAAACAATCTTTCATAATAACCGGTTAATAGCAGCAGTTTGTATTCCGTATTCCTATATGTTCTTTTTGCTTTCTGAAAGTAAAGTTTCTCACACTTATTCAAGATGAGGGCATTTTAATTGAAATATTGTCCCATAGTTACTATTTTCTCCCCATAACAACATCAACAATTACTTTTAAAAAAAATGCATTAGAAAAGTAATTTAATCTTTGCTTCTCTTAATGAAATTTGCCCGAGAAAAACAAAGGGAAAAATCAGCACTGCACGACCAGCCAGCTCTCCGTGGAGCAGGACCAACCTGCAAGTCTCAAACCCAAACACACTTTGCAGAATAATACAGGATTCCTATTCTAAAAGCTGTTTTAAACATCTTAATCCACAACTTTTAAAACTATAACTTACTTGTGGCAGAACCTCTCTTTCAAACACTTGAATAACAGAACAGGGCCTTATTCCTGAGTGTCTCTGCACATTTTACAATATGTTTAGTAATAGTTTTGACCAAAAAAAGTGAACTTAATCTTAAGGACTTATACAGTCATGCAATTACCACTATTCTTCTCTGCTGAGTCATAAGATATTGCCAAAAGTCCTTTTTGAGAAATGTCTGCTGTATGATATATAGGTGCATCTGTGTATATGTGACTAAACACCTCTCACCTAATTTTAAAAATGCCCAGCAAGTAGAAAACCGCATTCCCAAGGAATGCAAAGGGGAATCAAAGATGACTCCCAAGCATTTAAACATAAAATAAGTATCAACATATTTACAAATTTATTTCAGAAATTTAAATGCAAACACGTATGTCACAAAGTTTTCCATGATGAGCACCGAACTTGCCACTCACACGGCGCTATCTTCAGAGAACACCTGACCACAGTTCATCTGCCAGAGTTCACCAATTTAATCAGAGACAGAATCAAAATTACTGGTTCCTCACTTTCAATCTTGTGTTCAATTTGCAGCTTCCTCTAATACAGCTGTATTTGGATTTCAGCAATAAAAGTATTTTTAAAATTAGGATATTATTTATCTCAGCATATCCCCTTTTGGAAAGCCCCAAACTCTTCCCGCTGCCCAACAGCTAAGCAGCTCCAAAGCTCAGTGGCTCAATCCAAGTTTTCTCCTCTTAACAGGGATATTGTAGTGATGCTGAAACAGTCTTTGCTCAAATGTCAAACTTTCATTTTCATACAAGAACTTTCTCCACTCTTGACACGTCCCAGTACTGCAAAGCAGCACATCCCTATCACTGGGGGATTGACCTCCAGAACACAGCTTTGATCACCAGGGCAAAAGCAAATGCTACAGGTATAAATCACAGTTTTATAGTTGGATGGAAAAAAAAAAAAGCCCCAAGTTAATTTTCTGTTCAAGATGCAAAATACAAATCACTCTTTCAATGCATTCAAGAGGCAAAAGAATGTAAAAATTTTCATGCTGAGTATCAGTTACAGTACACAGTTCAGAAACTGAACACAGAAATAAGCCAGAAAGTTGGGACACAAACAAGGAAAGTTTTCTTTCAATACACCTCAGTCTTCATTGGAGCATTATAATGAACTTAAACTTATTACAGTAGTGAATAATACTGTGACTGAGTTCTTTGTTACACATTTATAAGTGCTTAGCACAAAAGGGTCCTACCATACCAGATTTAATAATACAATCGTGCCACCCACAGACACTGCAAACACATCTTTCCCAAACCATACCCATTATGTAACTGTGTATGATATTTCTGTGTGCTGTTTTGAAAGTTCAAAGCAATAACTAACCACCACTAAAAATTGCTATCGTTATTGTAAATAACCTTTGAAATTCATTTTTACAGGACTGTGCTTCAAATAGTTTGGCATAATATGGCTAAGCCTGGTTTGGGGAGTTGTCTTATAACTCTGTAGTTTAATGACATTAACCCTTCTGCATCCAGATAAAGCTTTTATAACATCATTGTTTCCTCTCCTCAAATGCACAAAGATGATATTACCAACAGGTTCAATTTTCAGACCTCTTCTGAGAATAGAATATGTATTCCCAAGTTCTCCTCGCACAGCAAACCCTATAGGCAACACCATAACTTGTGTCCAAAACACGTTTCCCAACAGCATTCACCCTACTCATTCCTTCTGAAAAGAACATTAGAGATTCAGTCACGTATTTTAAACCCCACTCAAAGAAGAGACATGAGCAGGAATGAGTAACAATCCTACTGTGGTTAATGGCATAATTCTCACTAAACTTCGGAAGAAGAAAAGCAGTGTGTAGCCCAGCCAAACAAATATAAACACAACTGCAGCCAAGTAGTATCAGTCAGTTCAAACAACAAAACAATGTCCTGCACCATTCCAACCTGGTGAGTGTCTTAAGATACGGCCAGAATACAGTTACCTCAAAACTATTAGCACAAACAACTATAATCAAAACCATCACTTCAATAAAATACCCACAGCGCTCAGCTACAGCACTGCATGAGCGCATATTCAGAAATATGCTAAAAAACATTCCCCTTAATGACCTTCCCGAGTAGACAATGAGAAAAGCCCAACAAATTCTGTCTCCCGAGGTGGCAGAGGATCAGATGCGAGGCAGCCATCGTGCCTGGTCAACAGCAGTCAGGAACCCCAGCCGGCCGATGCGGAATTCAGCTGAGAGCAGCATGGGAACATTTCTTGGGAACAGAAGCATACTGCCTGTCCCTGTCCTCCCAAAATTATCCCAAGAGAAAATGAAATTTTCACTTACAAAAATACAGATTGTCTTACATGGATCGGGAAGGTATACAAGGAAGAACCCTTATTTTATATGCTGCCAAAACCACTATGCTTTTCACTTGTGGCATTCTGCATTTATTATGTCCACAAAGATTTGCTACTTTCTTGGTTTGCTGAACCACTAAATATTTTCCAGCAAATTAAACACTCGTGCCACACTACTAACAATCAAGATTCTCAAAAACAGCTCTTGCTGTGTTACGTACTTCTCTTTTGCCATGGGGTCTGAAGGGCTCTGAAAGACCTTGTAAGCATATTTTAACAGTGTAACTTTTAGTGTTTTGATGAATACAGTATTTTGCTAAATATATATAACTATGAAAAAAAACCAAAACTGTGAAATTCACAGACTGAAGATCATAGCTAAATAACTCTTACCCTACTCACCATAAAACCAGCTCAGATGAGTCCACACACTGCTCACATCTCTGCCCTTCACTTCCTGCAACTCCAACAGTCAAGATTCCCTACCTAACATAATTCTACTCACTTTTTCTTCCAATGTTTAGTCATTACAGCTCTGAGAATCATTAGCCTTCCTACTGCTTACAAACAGGACAGATCATGAAATGTATTTCCCCAGACCACACAAAAGCCAAAGATGCAAAACCTCAGTCACATCATTCTTCATGCAAGTGGTACTTCCTGAGACTAACAGAAACAAATCGCACAACAGTTTACAGTAACATCTCCAAAACATCTCTTTACATAAAACAAAATTTACAAAAAACCTCTTGCTACCAACTCAGCAGCACTGTGTATCTGCTGCTTTTTGGAAAAGCTGTACAGTTCAGTGTTCTTAATTCTAAACTACCTTCTTGCTAAAGTAAGAGTCTCCTAACATCTGACAAAGACTCCATGCCACTTAGAAAATTCAATAGTTTGCACTCATTCAGAAGTAGGATGGGGCCACAGTTGCCACTCAATATTTTTAGTCATGAAATGGAACCTCTCAGTGTAGTAAAATTACATTTCAGAAGGAAAAAGATTGAAATCTATGATTTCTTATCTGGATTTCTTGTAATAAGTCTACACTCTGGTATTTTGGAGGACTCTAAAAAAAGACTGGGTAAATAACCAGAGCATTTCTATTAAATTTAAGACAATGAATTTGCATATAAAATTAGAGAAACATATTTGGATATTACGTTATAGCCACATTAAATATCCTTTAACTTCAACGACCAGCGCAATGGAAACGCAACAGAAAAGCAAATTCTCACCCATGTGTAATTACTATCTCCCTGCTTCAATTTCTAAGCACTTCCTTCAGTAATATTCACTTTTCTATGTTTCTCAGACATGAGTGATTGCTTCTGGTTGAAGCCTCATGCTGTAAACATTTGTGTGAAGAGAAGATGAAAGCTCAGTAAACAAGACTGTTTTCGAATAAGGAACTTGAGTCACATATCAATACCACCATAGTAAAATCACCAGAAGCTGGCCTGTCTACGTAGAGCACTCTGACCTTGCAGACTCCCAATTTCACTATCTATAAAGTTTAGTTCTTTTCTTTCCTCTCTTCCCTCCAAAAAACCCAATACTAGGAGAAACCAAGCATTTACTTTCCCAGTCAAAATCTCTAGAAGACAAAGCGTTCCTTCATTCCAGTGCTGTGTGTAAACTTTTGAAAAAAGTCATTTTTTAATATTCTCTCTTTTCTTCCTTGCTGAAAAAAGAAAGACAATCACAGAAGTCTACCAAAGGGAGCAAGAAATCAAACATAGTAAGTACAATGTCTTTAAATGTATGTCATTGATATATATACATAAACACAAGTGCTGACTACTGCCAAAAGCCACAAAAGAAACAGCAAGACAAGCAAGAACAAAAAAAGGAAGGTCTTGTTTGTTCTGATAATCTAACCCATAATACTCCCATTTAGAGGGGAAAAATACATATACTATGTACCGGTAATGGGATCTTGCCTTAGGACCTCAACAAAAGAAGCGAGAAGTGATTAAACAGCTATGATAGGTGAGCAGGAGGGAAGATCAGGAATACAGGATTTGCTATTTTCATCCCCACGATGAGCCACTCGCAATCTCGCAGAAAGAGGAGTGCTGGGGATCCGCTTCCAGGAAGAAGCCTTTAACAATGCTAGGAAAAAAGGACGGACACGATTCGCATTTACTGGGATTCTTGGCCTACTGATGCCCAAGGCAAGGGGAATGCCAACTGTCCAACAACTCTATCCCTGAGGCAAAGCAGAAGGACATCATCCTTCCTTCTCATTCTCCAAGCCAGCTCTCATGGCTTTCCCTAGTTATTCAGGCTGTACACAGGGGGCAGGATCTAAATTGTTACAAAAGACTCTTCTAATTTAGATTTCATTCCTATTACCAGACCTATCTGGGTACCACTGACCTCAGGAGGGAATGCCAGTGAGGTGAAAGATTTAAGGGCTTTCAACTAATAATCTGAATTGCTCCAACAATTGCTTCTACCATTACTAAAATGAAAACACCTAGAATAAAGTGCAGCAACAAATGTAAGATGGTAATAAACAATGAATAAAAAGACAAAAAACATGCTAAAAGTCAGACGGAATATCCAGCTATAATTGCAAAGAGGATTTTAGTAACAAAAATAATTGCCAACGTTGGAGAAAATATTTCATCAGACTACTAAATTAACAGAGTTGGAAAACATACGTAATATTACCTAGCTCTTACACAGCCTCTTTCATCCACAGGCGCCAAGACTCTTTACAAGTTGCTAAGATTCACTATTACTATTTTAAATTCCTTCAAAAGGAAGCATAAACAGGTGAAGTGATTTGCATCAGGCTGTCCAGGTCTCTTGAGCACTAGGCCTGTGTCCTATCCACTTGGAAATATTACTTCTTCAAACCTTCTAGACACTGTTACTTACATTTTTTGAGATGGGAATTTCTCCATGAATCTCACCTTCAAGCAAAAGTTCTCTCCAAACTACAGCTCTTCTCCTGCAACCAGATCTACTAATACAGAACCCAGATCCCAGGAGCAACTTCTCTGAAATCAATGAGATTTCACAAAGGGAAAGGATCCTCCATGACAGATCAAGAGGCAGAACTGGGACAGCTTACAGATCAAGGTGCTGCTTCCATATCTTCCTTTAATTTCTAGTCTGCTGTAGAGAAACAAGAACACCACACCACCACCACCCCCCCAAAAAAAACCAACTCCAAAACAAAATAAATCCAAAAAATCCCAACAAAACCAGTCCTAAAGCTGTCTCTTTAATAAGCCTCTTTCACAGAAAGGTTCACCTGGCTCACTTCAAAAGGCACAGTGTCCACATGAATTAAAGGAGGGGAAATACACACTGTTACATTTTGTAAGTCAAAAAAATTCATGATGGTGAGGAGTAACAGAAGAAATGTGATTTCAGCTAGGGGAAAAAAAATCTGCTTTCATAACAAATTACAAAGAGAACTCAATTTTATCAGTAATAACACACAAGATGTTCCTTCACTTACCAATAAACTGTTCTGCTAATTAAAGTTCAACAAAAAAAGCTTAACTGGGTTTTCACTACTCACAATTTCTGCTCTGCAAATGCTAATCCTACCAAAGTCCGATTCACCTCAGAGCAAATCCCTTGGTTTGCATCCCGAGGAGGGGGAGGGAAGGTGGTGGTCTCTTGTACCATCTCCCCTCATCTAAGTTTCAACTGCACGTTCAGAATCAGCTCCTCACTACCAAAGACCAGCATCCCCAGGCTGCCCCACTCAAACAAGCTTTGCCATTTAAAATAATTCCAGGGTTTTCATTCATAATCTGCTATGACTCAAAAGTACTGAAACAACTGAATTTAAAACATGTTATTTTAAAACCTCCCTCTTCTACCACTCACTCTTGGAAAATAATGCAAACTTGCCAAGTATCACTTCATTTAATATGGATTTATTTTTTTTCATTTTTACAAAGGAGTATGTCTTTTCTTAAAATAAATAAAGGCAGGGGGGATATTTTATCCTTTGCCTTGTTTCCATTACACTATTTATTAAGAAGAAGGTCAGAAGATCCCAACAGTTCAAACCATCCCAACAAGAGCAGCCATGATGCACTTAATCTGTCAATGTGGATATTCGGTTTTGGCCATGTTTATGTCTTAAAAGAATTCAGTTGTATTTCTTCAGTGAAAAGCAAAATCCATTATGTTACTTTAAAACTTCATCTCAAGCACACCGTACCTCTGATAATGCAAAAATCCCATTATCTTGTTATCTCTTGCTCATTTTGTCATTAATTGGAAAGCGTCCTTGCAACTGTTTCCCTGCAGTTATTTCTTAATTTCCATCAATGATATGTTTAATCATGTTACTATAATCAAACAACAACAGTTTTATTAACAATGCATTGAAGCCAAACAACTTCACATATCTGGAAATTAATAAAAGGACGCGATTCACTCCAGGAGAGGTAACATACATGCTTTCCCTGCTGGGGGATTTGGCCTAAAAATACATACATATGTAGCCTCTGTTGGGAGGACTGCATGGCAACCTGCGGTGTAAACTCCCCATTTTCAGTTTCACAACAGTTGCATTGTATTAAAGGCGATCTCGGGATCTGTGTCAGACCTCCCAATTCCCGGCCACTCGGCCCTGACAAAGCCTTCCTGCAGAAAACAAAAATATCGGCTCATCTGCCAGGCCTTCCTTGCTCCGGTGGTTAATTTTACAACAGCTGTTAAATTCTTCCAATTTATTTTTCCATCCTTCAACAAACCCTACCTAAACCATTTGTTATTTTTTACTTCTATTATATTATTGTTATTTCCTGGCTGCCGCTGGCCGTTCCCTCCCGCCCCGCCCGCTACACAAACAACGCTGACTCCCACCGCCCCGCACCCCCCCTCCCCGCCGGGGCACCCCCGCAGCCGAGGGAAGCCGGGGCTCCGCACGGCACCTCCGGCTCTCCAGGCTGGCCCCTCCGTCTGCCCCCGCTGCGCCGGGCTCAGAGCCGCTCCGGCCCGCCCTCCGCCGGCTGCGGGCCGCCGGGAGAGCGCGGCAGCCCCCGG
>JAOXNO010000003.1:37247803-37261102 GCA_028565335.1 Limnodromus scolopaceus
GCCGATCGCCGCGCTGCCCGCCCCCCCGGCACAGCGGGAGCCGCGGCGGCCGCAGCCGCGTTGCGGTGGGGAGGTGGGAGCCGTGTTTGGCAGCCGAGGAAGGAAACGTTATAAAAAGGCTTTGTCTTGGGAATCAGCATCTCCTCTTTGGCGCTGCCGGTGGCGGGGAAAGCCACGTTTTCGGCTCCTCTGTTCTTTTCGCCGCCCCAGGCATGTCTTGACATAGCTGCGAGAGACTGGCGTTTTCCTGCACTTCCGACGGATGTCTTTGGCTGTAGCGGTAGCGTTTGGGCTTTGAGACTCGGTAGCCTATATCGGTGCGAGCGCGTGTGAAATTCCCATGATCGCAGGCTGAAGGAGGAAGAACTGGAAGAAAGGAGCGGTTGTGTCGGTTTTTCTTCTTGCCGGGTCAGCCTTCCTGGATGGTCGCATTACTCTCTTGTGGACACATTGTCAAGCGCATACAGGGAAAGAGGCTTGATTATTTTTTTCCCGTGATTGGTTTTCGTCGTGATCATCGTGCAAAAATAACCACTTTTCTCCCAGTTTGCTGGTCCGCACTGAGGCAGCAGGAATATGCTCATGAAGGAGTACCGGATCTGTATGCCTTTGACAGTTGAAGAGGTAAGCTCCAACACCGCTCATGGTTAGGCTCTGACTTACCAGAGGCTTTCTTTTTCAAAGCGAGTTGAGGTTGTATTTGTTTTACTGAATATTTTTTCTTTGTGTAATGAACTTAGTCGGAGATGATTGGTTAGAGAGAAATGTTTTTATTGGAAAATAAGTGAATCCTGCAGGAACGAAGCTAACTTAAGTGTATCAAAAGCATTGTGTCGGCAAAATATGGGTTATAAACATTTTCTAACCAGACTTTTAAGAAGAATCTTACACATATTTGCAAGGTAATGCTTTGTGCTGAAATCCTCTACCTCATAAAGCATTTGTCCAAACCCCAGATTCTAAATATATCTTCACCTTTGCTTAAAATACCCTTGCAGATGAACATGGCCTGAAACTCTGGCACAGGTAGGGTAGATAGGTGATAATTTATTAGTAAAACTTTTTTTGTCCTTTAAAGAAACCGTGGGAAGTCAACCTGCTTTTTGATGGTGTTCTCAACTGTTAGGAGCATGATGTCTTCGTTTATTTGCAAATATCCTTCCTGTTTATTGTTTTAAGTAAGATAGTAATACCTACATGTAGCACACGTGCTATGTGTGTATGAATAGGTGCAATAGGTACCTAAAGGCCTGATGGCATATGTAAATGAGATGGTGCTTTCAGGTTTGTAGCGGCTCGCACGTGTAAAAAGAAGGTAGATGTTTTATTTAGCCGCTTATGCTATAGAAATGGACGTTGGAGAGGCGGAACAAACCTGCTCTCGCGCCGAACCCGCACCGCGTATCTTGCGCCGCAGTTTCTTTTCTCCCTGTGGGCGACGCCGGGGCCGCCAGGGGGCGCTCTGCGCCGGTCGCCAGGGGGCGCACTGCCCGCGCCCCGCTCGCCCCTCGCGGGCAGCGGCTCCGCTCCGAGGGTCTGTGCGGGGGGCCCCGGGGGTCCCACCGCCTCCTCCGCGGCCGTGGGACGATGCGGGCTGGCTGCAGCCCGCGCTCCTGAGGGAATAGCGCTCAAAGGCAGAGTAAGCCCCCTTTCGGCCCCTCGTCCCCGAGGTTATCACAAAACACATTTACTTTGCAAATTATTTTACACGTTTTTTGTGTAAGTACATCCAGGTGAGTGCTGCACAATTTCGTTTGATTTTTTGCAATCTGTGTATAGGAGTCCTCAGGAGTATGATAGAGTTGTCATTTCAACGGTCTTTTTGTCTGTATGTTCAGATTTGGCAAATTAACAGTATTCTAAAACTGAGAATTTAAACTGCCAAATATTTACTTCAGGCTGCTCAGGAAATTCCTTCTTCTGAGAGCAGGACCTAAAACGACCACATAGATGTAGGTTTAATTCTAGTGTTTTTCCAACCAAGTTATATAATATGCTGCAGTATTGTATGATATTATTCTTTTAATATGTAATTTTGTTTATTGTATTATCCTAATGTAGACAACATTTTATCCAAGCCAGTTCCTGATGTCCTCAGACTATGACACTTAGTTAATAACAGCTCATTATGTCATCAGAAGGGAGCAGATCTAATTTATTTTGAAAAATTGTTGTTAAACAAGATTTCCAGATAGAGAAAAGTTCGAAAATCTCCCAAAACAAGAATGGCTGATGCATGGTGAGGGAGAAGACAATGTTGGAAGTCTTTTGTTCTCTAGAATGCTAACAGAATCAGTAAAGGTACTCACGTGTCTTGCAGTTTCTCTTACGTTGAATCATCCATTATTTAATCCAAGAGCTGCAGCCGAGATGCCTTAATGAGGCACCTATGTCCAATATTTAGTATAAATTTCATTATTAATTATAAAATGAACTAGGACAAAATTGTGAAATTAGCAGCTATCTTATTTTTTATAATACTATTTACATACTTAAAATATTCTGGATTGTATTTCTTCCCATGGTTCATCTTTGTGGTGCTTTCTACAGTCTATGAAGGTGTTATTATCTTATTTTTCCTTTAGTTGCACATTCACTCCCAATAACGTGTGATGTTTTTGGCATTTGTGTAGAATAAGGTGATGTGTTTTGCAGTCATTAGGAGAAAATCACGGGGCAATGTCCACCCTTCAAAAGCCAGCAGCCTTTTGGCTCTAAGAGGGCCAAACCACCTTCTGCAGGGTGCTAAATCACTCCGAAGTTCAGTGGGCTTTGACAAAAATGCAATTTCCAAAGGATGCACAATTTTTCACGGGATTGGGATGTTGGGCCCTGCTCTGCAGTGGCACTTGGGTACCCAACTCGCATGTACATTACTGGGAGTTAAGCATATAAGTATTTTTGAGGCTGTTGGTTTCAACAGGTATGTAAAAAATGCAGTTTGTTCTTATGCAGCTGCATGGCTTCCCTTTTTGTGCTGTTTTTCTCACTTAGACTTTACAACTCTGTTTTTTCCACTGTTTGAAAGGTCCGGCTTTTGGCCTTTACACTTTATACGTACATTCAAAAGCATTTCCTTGAGGGGTTTTCTTTTTAGCACTGACTTGCCAGTTACCCATACATAGAAGTCTCACAGCATGAATGAGAAAGAATTCCAGCTTTAGTCTGTGGTGTGGTGTTGTCACTAAAACCAGAGTGGCTTTCCCTGTCATTCCTGTGAAAATAATCAGGCACAGGAGGCAAAAAGAAGTGTTAACTATGTTAGCCAAGCACCTGCACCTGATCTTCTGTAGTCAGATTTTGTGTGTAATGTGAAAAAAAGTGCATTAAAATCACAGAATTGCCTAGGTTGGAAGGGATCTTTAAGATCATCTAGTCCAACCATTAAAAAAAAACAAAACCAAAAAAACCCAAACAAAACACAAAAAAAACCCCAACCAATGCTAAACCATATTCCCAAGCACCATGTCAACTCTTTTGAATATCTCCAGGGATGGTGCCTCAACCACTTCCCTAGGCAGCCCACTCTAATGCTTG
Source organism: Limnodromus scolopaceus (assembly GCA_028565335.1). Lineage (NCBI taxonomy): Eukaryota > Metazoa > Chordata > Aves > Charadriiformes > Scolopacidae > Limnodromus > Limnodromus scolopaceus. The sequence goes on from JAOXNO010000003.1 coordinate 37,251,341, forward strand.
ATAACCCTTTCAGTGAAGAAATTTTTCCTAATATCCAACCTGAACCTCCCCTGGCGTAACTTGAGGCCATTTCCTCTTGTCCTATCCCCTGTGACTTGGGAGAAGAGACCTACCCCTGCCTCTCTACAGCCTCCTTTCAAGTAGTTCTAGAGAGTGATAAGGTCTTCCCTCAGCCTGCTCTTCTCTAGGCTGAATAACCCCAGCTCCCTCAGCCTCTCCTCACAAGGCTTGGTCTCCAGACCCCAAAAATGATGTGGAATGTCCAGTCAAGTAACTAGAATTCATTACTTTGCATGTAAATAAATATGCACACAGCAGTATAGCAATTAGTGTTACACTGGCTGACTATTAGGACCTAAATTTATCTCTAGAGAAGAGTTAAATTAAAATTGTGAGATGTCACTGTAACAGCAACACTGTCTCTGGGTTTGAAGAGTTTCTGGCATTGTGGATAGGAGAATTCTGCAAAGCTGGTCTTCATTAGCTACTGCAGGTCCTGTTCTTGAGACATTCTTCATTGATTCCCTTATTAGACAAGATACCCAAATATTTATGGGAGTTTTGTTTGTGTACCTGTCAGCTTGGAGGCCAAATACTTCCTGGCAAATAAAACATTTCCTAAGAAATGCTGATTGCTACAGACCCAACTACTTTTGTGTGTTTCGAGCTAGGATACAGGAGTCAGAGGTACGGCTTTGTTCCTTGTCCATAAGCATCAGAAAAGACAGGTTGTTCCCAGCTTGCTAGGATGGTGTGGCACCACACTACAGTTCTTATTCAAGGCTGAGGCTGACTCATTAAACTAAATTTTTATTGACAGTTATTTAGGACTGTTATATATATATATTGTTGCAGGCTGCCTGATCAGCTTTAAAATAATTTGAGAAAAGAAACATTGTGTTAACTTCTAAGCAAAATAATAACAATTGCTGTGAGAACTTGGCAAATTAGGTCAGAATATAGCTGCTGATTGAAGAAGTCAACAGGATTGCCAATTAGAAGTCATTCTTTACCTCCTTTATGGTACTTTTGGGAGGCATGCATGCCAATTCAGTCCTTTTGTTAACACTGAGACCTTATAAATTTGAAAAAGCCATTTCTTTTCATGAATACATAAAGAAAGTAAAATGTGTTGCAGTAATTACTTAGGATATGTTACCAGTCTTCATCCCAGCTGCAATTAATAAATGAGCCTGCCTCTTGGTTGTTTTTCCCCTTGCATTTTCATGTGTTAGCTCATTCTTACAAATAGTTTGTTACATCGTCTGAGAGAATATTATAATAGGCTGCATTGTGGTTTTTTAAATATCATCAGTTAAAAAACCACATTCCTAAGCAAGTGAAAAGAACACCAAGCAACTAAAAAGAGCAGAGATGCTAAAAAATTCTCAGACTTGGGTCTCATTGCAAATCATAATTCCACAATCCTTCCCAGGAAAGGATTACATGGTTCTGTGCTTTTGAGATGCCTTTATCTGAAAATGTGAAACAAATCTGATAAGCTAGCACGTTATTGACCTTTTGTTTTGGAAGAGGCAAAGTACGGTGACATTTACGATTTGTGTGGAAAGTGATTATTCTTTCTGGGAATAGGGGGAAAGATGTTTTTGCTGGATCCTGTTGAAAATGGAGTTGTTATTGCTATAAAATGCTAATAAAGATATGAAGCTAGGTTGTATGTATTTAAAAGCTGAACATCAAATAAAATACAGTAGTCTTCATAGGGTTTTTTCCTTGGAAACAAGGATGACCATTAACATTTCTGTTAGTTCTGAACTTCATGTGTATGGCCAGTACTGAAAGTCTTAATAGGTTTTTCTTTGGTTTCTTCTTTATTTCAACCAAGATTTCTCTCTGCTGAAGCTGGTGGAATTGCTCCCATTCTCTGCTTTAAATAAAAGCTAAGTTTGGGGAGCACTGCCTGCATGAGGTGTGGGGGAACAGCTGTATTGTCATGAATACAAACAAGCAAAGACTTGCAAAATGTCCATAAATGCAGATCGTGGTTTTTCAACAAAAAAATCCTTTCAACGTGAACAAATTCTGGTTCTAGAGGTGTCATGCTTGCTCCTTGATAAAAATATCGAGTGTTTAGCTCGTTTCAAGCATTATGAATTCTTCCACTGTGGATTATTTATGTAAAATACACAACATATGTGTAAACAGTACTTCTGTTCTCTGAATCTAGTGTACATTTCTTCTTTAAAAGATTTCATAGTCTACTGTTTTGTGTACAAAGCACACTTGTTATAACATGTTTTATTCGGACAGATTTAAAGCTCAATGAAAGCATTTGCGAAAGTGTTTTTATGCCCTGAGAGTTAGCAGGTGTTGTGATATTTAGACATAACTATATGTATGTAGAACAGAAAAGCCTTTAGTAGGGTATAAAGTGTAAAATACATTTTCTCTAAACTATAGTTATCGACTGCAGGACAAACTGCATATACTTACCTTGTAGTTAATTCAGATTAAATAATGTTTGACTATGTATGCTTTTTTGATTTCTCAGCTATAACCACAGAACATATTTTCAGGAATATATAAATGTACAGAACATTTGAAAAAGCAGTATGCTAGCTGTAAGCAAGCATAAAGTGAAGTCAGCTTTTCACATTTAATTCTATTTAATTACTTGTGAATAGAATAATAGTTGGACCATGTCATGACCACGATCTCTGCAGAAAAAGTTTATCTGGCAATTTTGAGCTGAAGTTCACCAGCAAAAATAAAGGCTTAATATGCAATTTTAATTTAAACTATCAACAGCTGTAATGCATTTCTAGTCTTAGACTGATTGCTTTTCAAGATACTGAAGTGCTATGAGAAGTAAAGGACTTTCTACTCTAGCTAATCATTCTTTCTGGATATGCCTCACAAGAACATCGCCTGCCTTACCTTCTTTTTGCAATTAATACTGTGGATGCACTGATACATTTGTCTGAGGAGCATTCAGAGTTAATTATTGATCTAGAAAAGCTCTTTACTCCATTATGAGTGTCTTTTTAAAAGGAATCATTGTGTAAGACTCTTGTTAGCGAACAGATCGGATCTGGTCTTTGTGGGCGGTCATGTCTACTCACATCACAAGGCCTTTGCTACACACAGTGTGACCTTAAATTGACCTTAAAGCTCATGGACTGGGAAGAATCTTTTTAATGATATAGCAGATAAAATAGATGAGAGAAAGCACTAGAAGTTAGCTTTTAGTACCAAGTAAGAACAGCTATTTAATTTTCTTTTGATACAGTCTAGTTGTAAGAATGAACAGATGAAAGCGTGAGCTGTGTTTTACCATGGGAAGAAAATAAATACCTTGCTTCAGCTTGAGCTTCCTGTACTAGTTGTAGTCACCTAGAGAGCTATAAAACAAAGCAATGCAGAGCAGACATCAAATCTTTGCAAGCAGAAGACCAAAAATAGCCAATTTTCTCCTTTAGTCCTGTTTGCATGCTTCAATACAACTCTGTGAAAGAAGCAAGAAAACCTTTGTTCTTAAAGTTTCAGTGTAAATCATTAAAAAACCTTTCAGTGGAAAGGATTAGCTATTACTCAAGGAAGTCCAGACTCTGGCATGCATCTCTCTTTCTCTGTCTCTCCTTGTCAACACTTGTTTCCTCCAAGGTGTATATAGCAAATAATACTACACATTTGATTTGAAGGCTTTGTTGGCAAAATATAGGGCCCAGTTTTGTGTTTCCCATAAAAGAAAATGCAGCTTGTCAGTGCTTTAGGACATTTTCTAGTGAAAGCACGCTACAGAGCTTTGATGCTATCAAGACCTCCACAAAGTGTGTTTGTCTTTGAAGCATAATGTAGGTTCAAAAACAAAAGAACAGGGAGAGAAAGACACGGAATGCTAATACCAGCTTTTAAAACTTAATGCATTCTGGGGTTTTATTTTTGGGATGAACTTCAAGTTCCTGAGATCGTTAATTTCTTGTAAGAGTTGGTGTGAACGCTGAATGATCAGCACTTTTGTAGTTGTGGCCATGTTTGTTTATGTACCTACTAATGAATGTAGATGGCTATATTAGCACCTTGAAGTTTGATAACTCTGATATGTCAAATATATTTTCCCTTAGTCCAGTCTGTTTAATGTCCTCATCTATCTAATTGTAAGGTTAGAAATAATACAAGTATACCAATTTTTGTGTGCTTTTTGCCCGACTGCACATGTTAAAAAAATGTTAGGTGATTTATAGCCCTTTAGATTACAGGAAGAGAAAGATTTCTGTAATAACCAGGAAAGATTAAAAATTTTATTTTTCTTCATGAGTATTCGGTTTAGTCTGGTAGGCATTTTTATTGTTAAAATCTGTTAGACGCCATGTTCTTTTGTACAAAAGACTGCTTAGTCAGGTAATGGAAAACCCATAGTATATAACAATGATTCATTCACGTTATTCTTTGTGACTAGTGAGCTAACAAATATGTTCCCCAGGCTGTCCTTATAAAACCGAGTCAGTTGTGGCTGCTGAAATACATACAGGCTTTCCATCTTGAATGTCTAACCTAACACAGAAGCAACTGTTAGATACTGCAAGGATGGAGATAGATAATGCACACATGTGAACTGTTGAAATATACTCAATAATTGTGGGTGAGGGATAATTCTTTATATCCTTGTTCATGGAAAACTTATTTGTCATTTAAAAAATATTTTTTCAAGTATTTATAGTTTTCCTTACATTGTGTCATTATCTTCTTTGGTTCATAGAGCATCTATTGTGACCAGCAGTATATTTGGTAAGGCTTGATAGCAAAATAAAGTAAACAGTGAGGTTTCATGCAAATTTGCTGTGATAGCCCTTCAGTGCAGCCTGAAGAGCTTTGTGTAGGCCTATTGTACACTCATTTAAGTTAAATTGCCACTGTCTGGATGCGTCTAGAAAGAAAGGAGAAAGGTGCTCCCCAGGATTATTGAGTAGGTTTAAAAAGGAGTGAAGAAAAGGTAATTTAGATTTCAATTTGGGTTAACAGATGGGTTTACAGTCTGTAGGTGGGGAAACTAGACTTGAACTTAACCTGTGTTTATATGCAATGCTTTTAGCCTAGCCATGGTCTTGTTTATCTCCTCCTCAGTTCATCGTTTCTTTCCAATTTTGGTTATAAGCGATCAGCCGATTTTGAAACCTTGGATGTGTATTAAAATACTATTTTTATAAAGTATAATACAGGATGCTAAATTGTAGGAATGACATTTTAATGAATTTTCTTGGAAAAAAAAATCCCTATCTTCCATCTTTCTCCTGTTTGTGGTCAGAAAATGCTGAAGCAGTTTTGGATTCTATTACTTTTCTACTGTTACGGTTCTACAGCTGGTTTACAGTGCACACTCTTGACTTTCACATGTATTTAACTTGCACACATACTGAGTTTAAAGCACAAGTAATCACATGTCCAGAGTCACATGCATAAATGTTCATAGATTGGGTTTAATAAAAGACTTGTTCGTATGCTTTCCAGAAAAATCATGGTCTGTATTTAGGAGTTTTACATGTCTGTTCTAAGATTAGTCTTGCCTAAGTGATTTAGGAATACCTAGGCTCTGTGGGAATTGTTTTCTGTGAGCACACTGAGTATGCCTTATTTTCCATTTCATCACACTAAATGTCATATTAGCTTTAATATGTTGCCCAATTAATGACTATGTTTACATTTTTTTCAGTAAAAATATTATTGCTATGCATGACAAAATAATTATGTGATAATGACACTCCAGTATAATGCATACTGTTGCTCAATTGCTTGATTAACAGTCAGTCATTGATGAAAGTCAGAAACACAAATAATTGTTGAATATATTTTCAGCTTTTTGCTCTCGTCTTATATAAAAATAACTTAAAAAATATAAAAATAACCTTTTGTGTTAACGTCACTATGTTATTTGAAAGGTTACCAAAATACTGACGTCCATTGTGAACCAAAAACTTGTATATATCCAAAAGATAAAGACAATGATAATTCTATTGATAAGCATGAAGTTCTTACACATACCGAACTTGTATTTCTGCTGGTCATACAGAGATATTTTTTGTAAGTAGTCTCACTTGTTAGGCCCATTGAGACTAGTACGTATAATCTTATCTTCTGAAAGATGCTTGACAAATTTATCCAGCTATTTATCTGATTTTTGTCAGGTTTTCTTTGAAAGAGCAAATTAGCTGACCTTTAGGTAGTATTTTCATTTAATAAATTAATTGTACAGTGACTTGAAATAAGCCAAATTAAACATATGAAATGTATGCAGGATTACAGTCTTAAGTAACCTGCCTGCTTCTTTTATCACATAGACTTGATATAAAATTTATTTAAATCTTACTTCAGTAGATCAGCTTTTGTTTTGCTTCGCTCTGCATGAAAGGAAAATCATTCAGTGGAATTTAAACCATAGCAATACCAATGAGTTCTGTCACTGGTGTCAGAGACCAGGATTTCACCAAATATGTATGACAAAACACAGCATATTTTTAGAATAGAAATGTTGGAAACTTAAATTCCATTTTAGTTGCACAGTGCAAATCTGAAATAATTACATTGACCTCAGTAGATTCATTCCAGATTTCTATCAGTCCCATCAAAAGTAGACTTTAACCAATGGCTATAATCTCAAAGACAATGTAAATTTCTCAAATTTCTCTTTCTTGTGTTCTTAATGAGAAAGAAATCAAGCTGATGTCTCTAATTCTTTAGCATTCTTGCCTAACCTTTAGACATTTTCACATGGTCAGAATAAGGCCCCAGATTTGTGTCAAACCCATGATAACATCTTTGCAGAATTAAATGATTGCTGTCCTCACACCGCAAAACTTGGCAGTAACCTCTTCGCTCTCGATTTTTGGTCCTAACTTTGTGGAAACTCAGATCCTCTTTTCTTTCTCCCATTTTTTGAGTCCTTGGCCATTCTCCTGAACAAGGAAGCCGGGCCAACCACAGCAGGCGTCCAGCCAGCTGGCAAAAAGCTGCTGCTCAGAACATGAGCCTGCTGCTCTTGCACTGCCTCAGTATTGCAGAGAATAAGGAACGACACAGTAGAATAAAACAATTGATAATGCAGCTCCCCTCAGAGTACAAAGCTCAGGCTTGAATCTCAGTATTCCCTCAGTTACCATGGATCTTTGCACCTGGGCTGAGGCTAAAGAGAACACTGAGTTCCGGAATCTTTCACAGGTTTTACAGGGTTGCTGAGTTTATTTGCATTTCCAAACTGTTTGGTACTGAGTTACACCCAAGTTTTTTGGTTTGTTTCGCCTTTTTTTCTTTTTCCCCCAAGAAACTCTGATGCATGTTTGGGATAAATTCTCCCCCTCCCCCCCCTTAGTTTCAGTGGAAGCAGAATAAAGCCTACTGTGGGTGTATGTGTGTTAATTTGTTTTCCCTTTTTCTGCTATAGCTTATTTTCTCCACTATGTCTGCTTTTTTCATGTCTGAACATAAACTCACTCAGAGTTAAGTGATGCCAAACTTCTAAATCTATTCTGAGTGGGTTTGAGATGAGGCAAACAACATTTTAGTGGAAATGTTATGTCATAGTAACAAATGCCTATGGATTAGTTCATTTATTTCCAGGACCTCATGGGCTATACATTGCTATTTATAATTTAACTTTCTCAAGCAGCCACAACTGTGTTTATGTTACCATGGTGTTACTTGCCATACTTAAGGGTGGATAGTAAATGCTATAATTGAAAATAGATACTCCCACTGAAATAAGTGTAACAGGTGGTTATGTTTTTATCTAATCATGCTGCAAGCATAATACAAGTTAAATGTGGATACCTCTAACCCTGCACTTTTTGCCAAGGCATTTTCAGACATGCCAGTTTGTCTTTAGTGGCCAGAACTGCAGTAAACAGCATGAATGATTTGTCTTGTGACAGTCCAAGGAATGTCAGTGGCAATCAGTGAGTATCGTCTACTTCAGAAAGCAAATGTTCTTCTTATTATATAATATATACATATGTATTTTTATATGAATACGTATATATTTGTCCATTCTTCAGAGTAATACAACAGAAACATATGGATAAGATTGGAAAGGATTAGGATTGTAGATTTTTCTTTTGGAAATATTCTAAAATGTGAAAATTAAATAATTCAGAATAGTAATATTGTTTCACACTCTCTACTTACTGCTAAAGTAACTATTAATTTACCAAGACTATTAAGTAACCAAGTATGAGCACTTCAGTTGGGATAGTATGGTTATTATCAAAGGCATTTGTAAAATACATTTTAATAGAACCATACAAAAGATAAGTAATCGGTGCGATTGTATGAACAGGAAAGTGCGGAGTAGAGATTGTTGCATGAGTTCTGCAAAGCTGTCTCCCGTTGAGGATTTTTGTACCTTTTTTAGAAGTAGCTGTCAGAATTACATCTTTGCTCTGTGAAGTTTTGTAGCAACCAAAGGCTAATTGGGTCCTCAAATTTTTCATATAGCTGTAGGATATAAAATATATAAAAAGAATTTTCATCAGCAGGAGATGATGTGTGCATACGTAGATTTTCTCTTGAACTCAGTTCAAGGTTGTTCCTCAGTTTTCCCTCTGCACTTTAACCAATGAATATAGCAAAGCCAAAAAAAAAAAAAAAGTGGTTCAGAAGGCGGTATGATTTGTCGTATTTTGGTTTTAAGCTGGTTTACATTGGCTTGAAACGTTAACATTATTTAAACCAGTATCACTTCCTGTGTACACAAGACGGAGTCAGAGTTTAAGTCTTAAAGCTTTGCAAGGAGATCCTTAAGACCTCTTACAAGCTTCTAGGAATTGCATTCTTTTCCACAGGTTGGTTGTTATACTTAATATCTTTGTAGGTCTTTTCCACATGTAGCAATTTTGGAAGTTAGACTTGCAAATTAAGTGAGCTACTTTAGCTTTCTAGGCTTACCTTAGAGGGAGCAGTTGATTGACTTTATTGTCACAGAAAAGCTGAGGACATTCCCTAGGGTTACAAACAAACTTCCATGTAACAGTAAGTCTGCAGTAAAGCATTAGTCTTTGAAGTATTCATGCACATTTAATGGTAAGGAAAGAAAAAGAAAAGTCAGCATTGTAGTCAATCCAAACCTTTGACAAGAACAGTGAGTTAAGAAAAAAAGCATTGAGTTTGCAAGATGTTTTTGATCAAATGAAATAAAAAATGCAGTACTGAAGGTGATTAGTATACATTAGAATTGTGTCATAGACCTATACATCCAAATGGAAGTTCGGTATCAAGCTTGAGTTTTTAACCATCTTGCTGAGTTATCCCTGTTCAGCTGGTCCTCCTGGTCTTTTTTGTAGCTGTAGGACCTCTGCTTTCTTCTGGTGCTGGCACAGAGTCTGAAAGGTCACACAATCCTTGCTTAAACCAGGGGTGCTCTGGAGCTGCCTGAATCTCATCTAAAATTGACTGTTCACTTGGGAAGTAACTAACTAGCGTTTCTAACCAGTGTAGCCCATGTGGGTACAGGAGTTAGAGTCTTGAGTCAGATGCTGTTTTAGCAAAGTCTTCATCAGTTACAGACCAGAATTTTGTCTTGATGTTTACAAAAGTTTTGCCATTGTGCTCTACCAGACTTCATTATGTTGAGTTTATAGAATCATAGAATGGTTGGAGTTGGAAGGGACCTTAAAGATCATCTAGTTCTAGTCCCCCTACCATGGGCAGGGGCACCTCCACTAGAGCAGGTTGCTCAAAGCCCCATCCAGCCTGGCCTTAAACACTTCCAGGGATGGGGCATCCGCAGCTTCCCTGGGCAACCTGTTCCAGTGC
>JAOXNO010000003.1:37261202-37336227 GCA_028565335.1 Limnodromus scolopaceus
GCCTGTCCTCATAGGAGAGGTGCTCCATCCCTCTGATCATCTTCGTGGCCCTCCGCTGGACCCGTTCCAACAGGTCCGTGTCCTTCCTGTATTGAGGACTTCAAAGCTGGACACAGTACTCCATAAGTGGGGTCTCACTTATATCTGGTTATTCCGTGCTTTTCTTAGTTATCGTGAAATTCTAGCTTTAATTTTTATGTTAGTGTTGATAGGTGGTTCCTGATACCCCTCCCTCCCACTCTGAGTATTCATTTCTGCTGTCTTGCTGCTTAACTCCAGGTTAGACACTGCAGTGCAGATGTTCCATGACTCTTGGTCTAAACCAAGATTTTAACCCATTCTGTCAGCTAGAAGAAAACAAGTGAAGAAGGAACAAGAATGGCATTTCAGAAGGCATTTTTCAGAGAAAGGAATTTAATAAATAATAAGGTTGTACAGCAATAGGCAGAATTCCCTTGCTCCCTCAGATGACAATTGGAAGCATTTTCCATTTTTTTGCAACTGGAAATATAAGAAAGCTATGTAGGAAAAGAAATAGACTTGCTGATTAATGAAAGCTTTGCCATTATTTAAATATTTTGACATGTAATTCCTGACATAAAAATAATTACAGAGCTGTTGGGGTACAATTTTGCCTTTCTTATTTTGCAAACTTTTTTTTTTTTTTTTTTTTGCACTTCTGACACCTTCCAGTCAAGAGCTTCAAAGAAAAAGGACTTTCACTCCATCTGTATAACCCCATTGAGTTATGTGTGTAAATTATTTGTGTATGTCAGATTTAAACATACACAGTTTTGGAGGCACCATAAACTTTGTAAGTTGACATGTAAAGTTAGCCTCAGTCAGCTGAAGATTCGATCCCTTGTGTCCTTTCCGTAGGAAATTACTGCACTGTACTTACTTTTACTTCTACTTATAATACTTACTACTTACTTTTTACTTCTACTTATAATATTCTAGAAAACAGGGAAAGAAAAGTGATATTATCAAAGTTGAAAAGATGTGGAGCATCAGTAGACTTTTTTACCATCTCCCATACCTGCATATTGATACCAGTTTAAAACTATTTTTCTTAGGACTCAAATATCAAATATTTCTCTGTATTCTGCATTTACACTGGTGAGATAAGAGGTTCAAAACTGATGAAGTAAAGAGTTACTAGGTTTTTTCCTGTTAGTTTTAATGTTTAATTCTTTTATGTTTTATGCTTTTAACAGTTTTAATGCTGCTAAGTGTTTAGCATTTTTTTATAAACTTCAATATTAGATGAATTCTGTGAATCATTTCTTGATGAAAGCCAGTGTTTCATTTTATCTGTTTAATGAAGTTGCTGAGGAGGTTCACATCAGGGAGTTGCTGGCATGAAAATGCGAAGACTTGTGAGTGATATAAAACCATTCTAACATAAGTATGGGATCCTTTTCAGGCAGACTCTAAATAACCTCACAAATTCATCGTTACCTTAAGGTAGGACAGCAGTATGGTGTGAATTGCATTTTCATAAGAGTCAGAACTAAGAAGCCCAAGATTGAAGGCTCATGTATTGTATTTGTAAGGAATGATGAACTCATAAGATGGGACGTCTCGTTTCCTCTCAGTTGGCCTTTGAGACGTGGAGTGTAATTTCACACTGTTAAGTCTTGTGTCCCTAATAGTGCATTTATATGTTTTGGTAAGTAGAAGCAGTAGCAGTGGCTACATGATATGGACTACCTAGTGGTAAACTGGGGGTTGTTTGGTCCCTCTGTCTATAAACGACCATGGTGAAGCCTAAATTTTCATCTCTGAATTCTTCCATTCTTCTATCAGATGCTGAGGTGACCCTGTGGTGAATTTAGGCTAAAGAATTTTAAGCTAGTGTTCCAGGTGTTCATTGCCACTAAGGTCAAGGAGATAAAGTTACTCAGCTTTTCATCTAATCAAGAGTTGTTCTCTAAGCTTTTCAGGCTGCAAGTGATCACTGTAACTCTGTATCCTCTCTGTTCCTGTTGTCTCCTTTTTCCTCTTTGTACTCTCTATAATTTGCCTCCCACTCCTTCTTTAAAATCCTTTTTGTAGGAGGTTAATTACAAAAGTGTAACTTTCCACCCCTGTTGGGTTCAAGTTATCACTTGTTCTTTTTACATGTTGTTCATTGGGGATTTTTTTTAATAAGTTGTGGATGAGTATGCTACCATTGTTAATAAGTCTGTTGAAGACTTTAAGACCTCACACAAATTCCTCTGGGACTTCACTGGTGTCCTCTCTCCAGTGATAAAACTTATCTATCTATTTATTTTACACTTTTATTGTATCTTTTAAACAATGATTTATCCATGTAAGGACCTTTCTTCTTATCTCATGGCAAATTGGTTTCTTTTAGAACATCTGGGGAGTGACCTTGGCAAAACAGGTGTTTGGTAGTGAATTGGCCCATATCAACTGGGTCTGCTTTGTCTGTGTACCTGGTGACCCCTTCAGAGACAGGTTAAGACACAGTTTCTCTTCCCTAAAGCTGTATTAACTTTTCCATCATATATATATATGCATTCAAGCTGTGGTATTCACGCGTCTTTCTTTTGGGGTTTTTTTGTGTTTTGGTTTGTGGTGGTGTTTGGTTTTTTTTGCTTGAGTCATAGGAATCACTGTCATACTCTCTTTCTCGTTTTTCTGTTAGATATGTTGAATTGATGATAGTAAATGAAAATCATATGAAAAGCAAGTTAATACAACTCCTGTCCTACTGGGTGAAAGTATAAAATTTTAATTTAATGCCAACACAATATATTGAATTAATTGTAAGTGCAGAGAGACAGATTTCCAATTAGGGTACCAGCTGATACATTCATATATATATATATTTTTAGCATGGCTATCTGCTTTACTGCATATAAGCACAAAACTTTGGTAGACGAATTTTGATGACTTTTTTTTAATGCTTATTCATTGAAACCATTGAATATTTGGAGACTGCTTCTCAAAGAGAATCAGAGTTAACAGTAGTGATAATGATTAGGATTTCAGGGGGTCTATTAATATTTTTGGCAAGCAGTATTGTTAGTGGTGTGCAACAGTATTCCCATATTATATTAGAAGTTGTTATGCCAAGTGCTGGTTGGCAGTATGTCATGTTCCTGAGTTTCCATTTGGAGCTGAGCAGTCTTCTGTCCGTTTTATCTCTGAAAGGAATTAACAGTTGCCTTATTTTAGATACGAGCTCTTGTAGGATGCATATAATTTGAACTAATAGGGTACTGTGTTATGAGGCATGATTCTTTTGTTTATCTAAACTTCGTCATTTCCAGTAGCAAACATTGTTCTGCTGCAGTTTCATCACCACAGTCCTAGTTCATGCCCAATGCACACAGAATTGGCAGTCTTCAAAACAGAGATAAATTTCCATGTCCATGTTTAACTTTGATTTGTTCTTACAGTTTTTCTATAACCTCCTCCCACTGACTGTAAATCAGTAAGTGAAAAGTACGCCATGTACACTATCTGCAGCCAAGCATTTGATATGGTTGTGATTAATTGACAGCATTCCTATAGCGTGCTGATAGGCAAGATTAGTGCCCTTCTTGTGTCCACTTCTACTCACAGTGAAGTCAGTGGGAGTTTCCCTTCTTTTGCCTTAAGAATGCGAAAATATGATCCTGAGAGAGAATCCATTGAATGAGAAGCTGTGTATGAGATAAGACAAGTTCCGTTCTGAACTGCACTCTGAACTGCACATTGGCTTTAAGTAAAGAGGAAGAAAATCTAGTAATTTATCTATCAGTGGGAAAGGGAGATATGTCTAGAGGTGTGTGAATTTTAAATTAAAGATTTAGGTCAATTGTGGTGTCTTCAGACTGTAATAATATATTAAATCAGTTCACAATATAATCAATGGACCATGTTAAAAATTATAATTAAGAACATGTAGTTTTGTAGTAGGAGGATACTAATTTGAAAATAAATTTTCTAAGGTAAGATCAAACATTAAAAAGGAAGTAGTAGTTCTGTGGACTACCAACTACTGTCTTGTCAAAATCTTGTGGCCTTGGAAAACCAAATACACCACTGCAAAATTTTCTCAGATATATTTCCATCTTTCCCACTTACATAGGAGGTATATTGGTTGGGTATGATGGTCAGAAGGAAGCAGGATTAGAAAAAATAAAAGCGTATGATCAAATGCTGATGGCAACATAATAGCTGACCAGCATTTAAACAGAGCATAACGTCTGCATTAGAAAGGTATACTTTTAGGTTACACATACTTGCATTTTTTTCCTGGAATGCTAAAGATTTCCCTGTTACTGTATAACACAGTGCCAGAAAAAAAATGACACCTGCTTTCTTGATTCAAGCAAGCATTCTTTGTCTTACTCTCCCACTAAGTGCTACAAGTAATTTTTGCATATGACATTCACATTTATGTGCTCTTTAACTCTGTTCTATCAGAGGAACAAATTGTGATAGAAAATTCGAACTGTTTCCTAGGGGCTTTTAATAAAATTGTGGAATAGATGATTTGATAAATGGTATATAATATGGACAAATTGGCACAAGATTAAGTAAATTTTTATCCAGTCAGTAGGTTTCTAGGAGAGATGAGCCTGGCTTGGTAAGCATTAATACACTTTTGTTTTCTGGCACTTGTTACTTTACTGCCTCAACTTCTTTAGCGAGTGAGTAAATAGTGAAAAAGAATTATTCATATGGACCTCTATTCTGGAACTTAGGCAATTTCATTGTCTTCTGTTGATATAAAAGCTGAAAACCTGTCCTCTTTAGGAAAAAATCTTGTTTTCCTAATGCAAAAATTAAAGCATCCTGTGACCACAAGTGCAGGAATCCTAGCAGTCTCAATTATGCTCCACATTCAAATAGAAATGACATCAGTAGGCGTTGAGACCTTTCTGTTTTGCTGACCATGCTCTCCTGTAGTAGCTCTAGTCCTGAAACTGGTGGCCCATGGAAGCCTTCGCTGTCAGTAATGGGAAAAATATGCCAATATAATAATCTTCTGAATCATCTTTTATAAGGTGTTACTGAAGTCTGAGACAGAATTACAAGCCACCAAAACATGCAAATCACGTTTGTGTGAGTGACAGAGTGAGGGTGTCCCTGTGTTTAAATAGGGCATTACTCAAAATAGTACTATTCCAGCTTCCCATGGGAAAGTACTTTCTGTTCAGTGCGATGTTTTCTTTCTCTACCTAGTCATCAAAAATACCATCAATCCCATTTCCAGGGAGGCAAGCTTCTGTGGAATGTGACGTTTGTTATTTCCCTTACCTGATAAGAGCTGTATACCTTGATTTGTACAGAATGTAACACGTATTTCTTTTTTTTTTTTTTTTCTGTAATTTTTTATGCTTGAAAAAGAGCTTGTTCAGGAGGACTTAGCCCCCAAAAATTGATTTTCTCTGGCTAGATACAGGAAAGGTAAATTCACTCTTTCTCTTGTTTTTGAACATCTTAATGCAGGGAAGGAAATAGGAGTGAGTGTGTTGGAGTCATGAAATAGAGTATATGGTTGGAAATAATTCAAAGGTTATCTCCCCCTTGTATTTCTGCATCTGTTGAAAAAAAGAACATTATTATAGCACACAAGTCTGAGATGAAATTTCAGAATTTATGTATTACAGAAATAGAGTATACAATATACTGTGCATATTATAATCATGCTACCAATATATTCAATGTTTCTGGTGGGATTAATCATATAAAATTAGAACCTGTATAGGCTATAAACATATTCCACCAGCTCCCCTCCTGGATCTTCAGGCTCAATCTTCTTTTGTCTGCATGCATGACATTTGTGCAGGCATTAAGAATTTCATATATAAAACTGTCAAACAAGATCCAGTCAACAGAGGTGATAAAGCTTTTCCTTCCTCAGTATTCAAAGGTGTAATTGCGTCACATATATCATTGCTATTTGGCTATTAAAAGAAACTTTAATATGTTATAGAACATAGGAACTAATGTGTCTTTTTTTTGGTTAATTTACATGGCTTCAGTTTTTCCTGTAAAATAAACCGTTGTTATTCTTACTTTTTTTTTTTAATTAGCTTAAACATTTAGGATGATCCACCAATTCAGTTTGAAGTACTAGAACGGATATATTCATTGCACGTATTAGTACTGGTTTATATGTCCTTCTGAACACCAAATCAATAGTTTGAGTCATGGAGGTTAAAAGGAATTTTAAGTGCTGCTTTAATAAGGACAGACACTAACATCTTTTGATAACTTGTATCGAATTTAAGTAGTTTGCCTATCTGATATACTATTATAGTGGTGCCCGCTAGTGCTTCCATAATTATTGGCCTGTCAGCGTTTCCATTACAAACCCCTATATTATAGCTGAAAGTATCACTCCAGGATGAAGTTTTGTACAAAAGCTTTCAGCCTTGAAAGAAGAAGCTTTCAAAATCAATTTTGCTGCTTCTCCAATTAAAAAATAAAGTTTTGCTGTTGCTTACTCTACCCTGGATTAATGTCTTGTTTTCAGGAAAAAAACCCACACGGTCAAAATACTGATGTTTGTTTCCTGTAGCATGAATATAACACATCTAAAAGATAAGAACTGAAAGCTGAATGCTTTTATTTGACCACAAAAGGAAGGGGAAAAAAGGCAGCACAGGCAGGAAACAGTACATCTGCAAGCTGCCAATCTGAGTTCATACCCACATCATTTGCAGTCTGTCTACAAAGATTTCAGTAGCCTAGATCCTTCTTCATAGATTCCAAAACAGCAATGAAATTATATTTTAGGGTTTATTAACATAGATTTATTTCAAAATCAGTATTTAAGGGTTCAAGGACAAGCACTTAGAATTAGGAATATGTGCTAAAATTAACATTGCCCACACCATCTTCGTTTGCCAGCTTTTTGAATGTATTTTTGTTAAAACTGGTTCCTGGTAAGGCCGGGTGGTCATCAAGTGAATGCCACTTTTTCATTATATAATTTTTTGTTGTCTTTTCCAGTAACTTATTACCCCTATCTGAGGTTGGAACCACTGTCTATCATGGTTTTGAGTGATGCCTATCATTAAAGTGTCTGAATGTTTTACTAAACTTTAATCAATTTGTTTTCATTACACTTTTGTAAAGCTGACAACTTTTCTAATTTTACAGATGATGAACGTCTGTATTGAGACATGATAGTTGAAAATTTTCACTTATTTTGAATACTTAACACTTGGAACCTGTTTTTTTCAGAGTGGAATTATATAGCCCATTTAAAGCAGAGTTCCCATTGACTTTAGATGCATTAGCTATCTGGTGAATATTTAGGATTTCTTTGAATCAGATCTCATGTCAAGTGGGTACCTAGATGATGAGGAACACAGAGGTAGCAATTGCTCATGAAGAACTTGGGTTTAAGCGATTTGCCTTGTGTTACCTAAATTTCTTAATTTCAGCAATTTCTCATCCTTAGGCATCACAGCTGGGGACGGTTGTGCTGGTGAAGCCCAGAGGATACACACTGATGTGCATTCTTTGATTCATTTGACCTTGAGCTGGCACAGTTTTCCTTTCCCAGTATGTTTTTCAGCTTTCCAGCAAATGGAGCAGAAGCCCTATGTAAAATCATCTACATTAGTATGCAACTACCTCAAACAGGGAGAAATTGTGGTACAGGATTATTTAATTGTGCCATGGTGTTTCTGTACACAAGTACATTAATATCCAATAAGCCACCCATCACTTTTCCGTAACTCTTGAGCACCTGGCTTTACCAGCTTCGTAAGATTTCCTTAAGCATAGCTTTTGTTTGTCATTAATTTGGGTCATTTTGAAATGTTCTGAGGAAAAAAAGCTTGACTATATGGCCTCATGTGAACCACTGTCTGTATTACCATGAGTGTTGGAACCTTGAGATGCATTCCACAGACTTCTGCACTTGAGATAGTGGAGGGTAATGGATAAAATAATCATTCAAAGTGTACATGATGACATGATAGAAGAGAATAAGCAATAAAGAAAAACAAACCATGGGATAATATACAAGGAATACATACATCCTTTATATTAGTAGGATCTGTGAGAGACTTGAGTGTGCAGTAAGCACATAATATTCTGTTAATTCATCTGGAAACTCTAAAAAGCTTCTGTTGAGAATATGGAACTGTAATTGCAGAGGCTTAAATTTAAAGGTTTATATTTAGCGAAGGGGCTAAATACGAATAGATTTTCATGTGAACAGCACAAGGTAGGTATTTATGCAAAGACTACATCTGTTGAATTTCAAGTCCCTTTTCTAGCCCACTCTAGGCATGAGAGCCCTCCAAAGGAAAAAAATTACATTTGTCTCTAACACAGTGATTCTTTTTTATTTAATGATTACTTTTATTCTTGCCAGCAACTGAAACATTCCTGGGCCATTTTGATCGCAGCTTTCGAAGCCTAAAGTAGACACAGTAAAACATCCATGCAACTAAAATTTAGCAGAGTTGTTACCAACAAGAGAACAATCTCTTCTAATGGAAGTTGTCAGCAAGCTTAATGATAGGTAATCTGTTACTTTCTCTGCTTATACTTTAAATAGGTATCTCTTAAATATAAGTGGTTCATTTTCTTATTCCTATTACTGATGGCATAAATTTTAAATACAACTCTGTTAGCAGAAAAATACTGCTACTTAGTTACGCGACATACTTCCTATGTCAATGTTAAAATAAATAGTTGATGGTAACATAAACTTGTGTTTTGCTTAACTGGCAATGACCTGCTACAGTATCAACATTGTTGCCAGCAATATAAACGGTCCTGCTACTAAATGCACCGCCTGTTCACTAAACCAGCTTCATTGGAATTAATATCAGGGGAGTATTTCATTAAGTGAAGCTGCCAGCTGATATTTTAGGCCAGATTCGTTAAGTCAGTGTTGATCTTCAAGTCAAATACTGATCAGCAGGAGCTGAGAATGGTTATTTGGCTTCAGTTTTAAGCCCCGTTATCTCTTTTTTTTCAAAAACTAAGAATAAAACAAAAGTAAAAGTTAGCAAAAGTTAAGAAGGAGCTAGGATTATAGGTACGCTTCTGAGTGCAATATTGCAGTCAGTTATCTACACCTGGATTATCTGCAAAGGTTAGCCTCAGTGCTGGAAACAACCTGGCCATGGTAGCCCAGCGCAATTCTACCAAACAAACTAGCCCACACTGAGCTTGCACTTCAGTAAATGTCTGTATTATTTTTAATTTTCATGTTGTTTCATAGATGAATTATTCGTTAACCCATAAATCTCAGCTTTTGTCAGCATCCTCTTCATATAACCTTCTAGAAATACATCTAATCTTTTATTTCAAGAAAATTTAAGGTTGTTCCACTTCTTTGGGCATCTTGTTTCATAGGTATTCATACAGATCTTGAAGCTGATTGTGTTCTCTGAGAGGCTAAGATTAATTTCTTCTGGTTTTTAGTGTATTTCTGAAAGGATAAAATATAACATTTTTGTTCATGGTTTTGTACTCTTGCAGGGGAAATTACAATTTTAGGAATTTCCACGAGGTTGTTGTGCCATCTAGAAAATTATTTTGAAGCCAATATCCAATGGTAACCTGAGAATTCATTTAATGTCACTTTTTCTTTCTGGTGTCACTGGAATGAGGGAAGGAAGTCAGAAGGCTTTAATGAAACATTTGATCTACAGATGAGTGGAGAAGCAAGCATGTCTCTGCAAGTTTCCCTTTGGGATTGCCTGCATTTCTACACTTGAGAAAGTGCATATTGTGCTCTGTTGTTGCCCTGAACATGTGTCTTCACGAAGATGAAATAGTAATGCTGCAGTTGATATCCTCCAGTTAATCCTGTGGCCAATGTACTATAATGTGGAGAACTGATTCACATCATACTGACTTCACAAACACCTTAGCTGCAAAGATAAAAGCATCCATTTTGTAGAGGCTGATAGTTCTGTGATATAAATCTGACCAATAGACAGAAAGGGAAACAAAATAATCTAAAAATGGAATGGCAAAGAATAGTGTAATCTTTCATCCCTGCATGATTACCTTTAACAGTAAGTGGAAAACCAATGCTAGTTTTATCTTCCTGATGTAAAGAAATACTGAATTAACCTTTCATTTCCATGGGTCAAAAAAAATAATTAGGAAACTTGATCCTTTGTAGGCATTTATTCATACGAATGAATCTTTAGTCATTCTGGTTGTCTTTGTGACAGGGAAGTCATTTGTTGAATAGTTGGAGCTGTCAGGGCTTTGTGGTGAAGTAAGGGACTAGAATAACAGTGTAAGTAGCAAACCTCAAATTCAGACCTTCTGGCTATAGGAGACCACGTTGCATCTCTCTCTGTAACATATGTTATGGCTTATAGGAAAAACAGACAATACTTTTAAGCAAACACCCTTAGCAAATTAAGGCAGTGTACAGAAAGCTTGCTTCTCCAGTTTGTGTGAGCTCTGGCACAGAAAATGAAGTGACCTTCAGGGAGGCAGCTGCAGTTAGTGGATTCTGAACCTAGTCCTGTGGTCAGTGCAGCTCAGGAGGTTTCCTAAATTTTGTTTAGGAGGCCACCAAGAAGCCACCAGATCTATAATGCTGTGTAGTCATCCTTTTTTCTCTTTAGCATATTTTCTACATAAAAAAAATAAGTCAAGGAAGGTGGAAGATGGAAGACCAGATCTGACAGCTGGATCTCCTAGATTGGTACCAATGGGAGGGAACTATGTGACACACATTTGCTATATGTGGAATTCTCTGGTGTTCATTTAGGCAGTATAGCCCAGTAATATAGGAAAAAATAGCAAAGACAAATCCAAGGCCAAAACACTGACTTCATTTGCTCTCTTCTACATGTTATAATTCACATGCTATAATACAAATATCCTGTTTGTTCTCAGTAACTCAGAAAGAACCAGGTGACGGGAATCCTCCGAGTTGTAAAAGAAGAGCTCTGACCCTTCACTAAATTAAATTGAATTAAGCACACTAGGCCCTTTTGGAAGGCTTGTTCAGTTGCCAGATCTAAGATTTTGTGTTTTATGTTGATGGTCATTATGTGTTTGTATGTTAGAAATTATTGAAAGAATAAGAAAATAAAGCACTAATCAGTCATGCTTCCCAGACTCTGTAATTTTAATATCACTAAGCGCCATGGGGAAATTACATGGAAACACTGTTTTGGCATCCAGCAGCCTTGAATGCAGCCTTGCATCTTTCCTTTCCCTAAATGAACTTTGTTTGACAACACTTAAGTCTTCTTCTGTGTTAAGGCTTCACTTTAAACATCTTCAATATTTTTAAATAGTATTTACTGATTATGCAACTTAAATTTAAAGAAATAAGTTGCAATAAAAAAAATTGTTTTGATTTTTTTTTTTCCTGTTTTGGCATTAAATGTTATTTTCAAGACCGCTGCACTATCAATTCTATTTTATTGTAATACCTGGGGTGGTACTTCTTTATAAAGTAACTTCATTTATGATCTTATCTGTTTATTTGGTGAGATTTGTTTGGACATCCAAATTATACCAGGTTCCTATTGAGCTATTCAGAATCATGATAAGGGAATGTGCGCAAGACAAGTTTAGTATAGTCAACTAGAGTGTAGACTTCCCATATACAAACCTGTAACTGCCCGTATGCATGCCTGCATCCCACTGGAAATGCCAGATTTCTTCCTACATATTGCCTTCCTTGTCAGCATTTGTGCTCACAGCAAGACAACCATTTGGCTCCAACAGAAGTAACACTGCGAACTTCCCACAGAGCCAAACTGGTAGCTGGCGCTCAGTGACAGTTGTGACCAGTTAAGACAGCAAATGTCTCATTACCATCCTTTCAATCAAAGAGTAGAATTTTATGCATTAATTTTTTGTTTTTAACTAGCTGTATGCAGCCTGGATAGAAGAAAAGATTCAGGGAAATACTGTTTAGTCCGGTTGTCTGCAGTGGAAGGGACTGGCTTTGATAATCCAAGACTGGGAAGCAGGTATATCAGATCCTGATAGTGAAGGCAGATGCAGCTGAAGAATATGTGAGCCCTGCTGCGACACTGTATATCTTTAATTTGTCTGTCTGAGGTGCTGGATGGCAGTTCAGCCATGGCAGCAAGGAATTTGGAGTGCACTGCCTGCCCAGATGGTTATCTGCTTCTCAGGGGAATTGTGCGGTTCCACACTAAGCACAAGGCAAAACAACAACAAGAAGAGAAATAGAAAATCTAGGTTTCAAAGTTGGATAACTAACCATTAACATTCCTTATATGTATTCATTTTATGCCGTGAATGTGAGACTGGGAAGAATGGGATATTATAAAGAGTAACAAGGGGCTGTAAAGTGACAGTGTGCATCCTGCAGTAACGGTTTGCCATGAGCTCCCATTAAACCTGTTCTCTGTTTAACAAAACTGATAGTTCATAAAGCTTTTAGAATATCAAATTCTTTCAAAAAATGTTTCACTCTCACTTGTCTGTAAAAATAGTAGAAATCATCTAAAACAGTATAAAAGCAATATTTGTATTTAAAAGTAATATTGTTATGAGTATTTGACTGAGCCATATGCATGTAAAAGTATGTTAGACTAAAATTTGGTTACTGACTGACCTGTGAGACCAGTTTGGGCATGGACATTTTTAGTGAAATTCATTCATGTTTTAATCTTTTCTTCCACAGTTTTCCTTAATTATACTTTTTTTGTCTTTCCTGAGGAATACTTTACAGCCACATAGCATATTTTAAAGAATTCTATAAACTTTTCTGAATTCTTTATTTTTATAAAAAGTTTATCAAACAAGCAGATGACAAACTAGAGGAAGGTCAAGCTGTGTCGGGATGCAAGAAGTCTGTGTTCTTGCTGTCTGCTCTTTCTGCATGCTATAAAAAATAAAAAATGTAGGAGACAAAGAGCTTTCATTGGGTTGTCATTGCTACAGCAACCACTTCCTCTCCAGGAGTTTGAACCAATGACTCGTTGAGAGTTGGTTCTTTGGGCAGTAGAAGGCAGTGGGGCAGCAGGAAAGGAAGCAATGCTATCTTTTTAACTTTTTGTTAGCTTTTTGTGTGTGTGGTTTTGTTTGTTTTTTAAATTATTGAAGTCTACAGCAGAATGCTCTAGATTAATTATCTGACTTTTGCACAAACCCAGCTTTTTCTAATACAGATGCATTTAAAGTCTTTGAGCTGTATTTTTTCCACGTTAAACGTGTTTTTGACAGCAGATTCCAGCCCAGAGCACTTGCATAAACTGTATTCATGATTATTGCAGAGAACCCTGCTGTGGGCTGAAGGACTGGAGGAAGAAAGCCAGGTTCTCTATGAAGAGATCTTATCTATTTATACATTTTGTTGTTATGGTTTTAGCTTTATTCCCTGGTGCTACTGTACACCATGAACTCTTATACCCAAAGGATCAGTTCCAAATGACGCAGCTGGCCCGAACTAATGAGGAAGTGGTTAACTTTGGAGTAGAAAAGCTGTTTGTTCGCTTATGTACAAAGCTCTCTGGAGTCAACAGGCGAGTCTTGCCATTAAACTCAACAGGATTTATTCCAGCCCAAGTGGTCTTTTGGAAGCTTCTCTGTAGCAGACAGTTTGAACACCAAAGAAAATTCTTTGTGGTGGAAAGAAAGGTATTTCCACTTACAAGTATTGAGAAATTGTTTTATCTGTTACTTGTGGTATACAAGCAGCTTCAGCAGGGTGCGCAGCCCAGCATAGAACCAGGAGTTATTCATTCTTCTACTGTCTCTGGTGATTGTTACTGCTGTTACCGGTCTCCAGCAGATGTAGGGCAAGAATAACCAGAGCAACCTAGAAGAGTTTTTCAGTCCTCTGGTATATTGTCAAAGCTCCATTTGTAGCATTGGATTCTCTTACATGCTGCATATCTTCACTGATAAATTGCCAGCTACAACTTACAGTTCCTGTAGAGCAAGACTGTAGGTATCTCTGCAGAATGTAGAGATATTTATTTGCTGTATAAGCTTGAGAAATTATATCCCATTTAACTCAAGCATTATTACTCTAACTCTGTTAGTATGGGTGACTTCCTTTGAGAAAGGTAATTACCTTTCTATGTCTATGCTTATAATGATGTATTTTGACCATGTGAAGTTCTGAGGGATTATATTTGGACCCTTATAAATATTTGAGTGTTTAATGAAATTGTTGAAAGTTGGTTTGCAGTCCTCCAATTTACTGGATTCATTGGAATAACTCTGTTGTATTATTTATAATCTGTTACAGCAGACAGTATGCATTATTTTGATATCAGCTTTAAAAATTTCATTGATATTTTGTATATATGCTAATTACAAGCGCATGTGAAAGAATATTGCATGTGAGAATTTGTTAGCAGGATTTTTACAATTCATACACTATAAAGATACAACCTATTTTACAAGGTTTTATTTCTCTAATCTTTGTAAGTAGGATGAACCTGTGTAATTCTTCTGTATTGCTTAAAATCTGCAGCTTTGTTATAGTCTTCTGTACCTCCCTCTGTACTGTTTCCCAGCTCTGTTCCAGAGGAGATGCTGGTTATGTTTGTAATGTTCTAGACTTTCCATACAGGATTTGTTTGGGATCTGACACTGGTCAGTAAAAACAGATAAACATGGGTAAAATACCTAATGCTGTGACACCATCTGTCAAAAACATCTGGAGACCTTGTAGCTTCACATTTCTGCATTATGACAAAATTGAGTTAAGCCTATAAAGTCCTTGGCACTAATTCTTTGCTTTCATGCTCCCTTTATTCTACATTAGAATTGAAAGAATGTCTGATCTGGAAGCTTTGGAGTCTGTCAGTTAGTCAGGAATGTAGTCCTTCCTGGAAATTTTACTTATGCTTACGTCAGAGCTTCCGTTCTCTGTTGTGATAGAAAGCAGCAGTTCTACTCATCTGTATATTGTAAAATTACTTGTGCCTTCAGAGTGGAAGAGTTATAAATGAAAGGTTCTGTATTCTGTAATTAGTCTAGACAAAGCCATTAGATGGCAGGTACACACTGTCCCAAGCGTTCTCACTTCTCCAGCATGTGTGCTCCACACATGTCACAGTTGCGTTGCGTTCTGCAGCAAACTTCATATTTCTTGCTCAAGAGTTTATTTGGCTGCAGGTCTGATTTTCCGTAAGTCAATAACGAGCAAACAGATTTCTTCCCGAAATGTATTTACTACATTTAATAGAGACTTCATGCATGTAAATAAAGCATCAGTGCAAAAGTAGTAAGTTGCTACATTAGTGACATATTCTGACGTGCAGGTTTCTTTGTCGCTTGCAGATTTATAGAGCAGGTACCTAGTTTGCAAATGTTTATTTTAATGAACTGTAATGGAAAAATAGTATATCCTTTTGATATTAATTTTGAGATTTCAGTGTATTTTATAAATCTGGGAATGGGGAGGGAAGTATGTCTTCATTTCCTTGTTATATAATTCAAGTCTTGTTCTTCTGTACTTCCTTTCATCAGACGGCTTTAGATAACCTTAATATCTTCATCACCCTAATCTCTAGGTTAGATCCAGAGACGCAGGAGTGACCTCAGCTATTTACAGACACAGAATTGCACCTATCATTATTTTTATCTTCAGAATGCAGGCACAAAATGAGTGCATTTTGAAAATCAAATTGAAGTCAGTTTTTTTTTTTTTTTTTAGAAGATCAATAAGATGAAGTATTTGTGATAATCCCATGAAGTATTCTGGATTGTGAAATATTTTTGTTTCATTGGAAGTAGCAAAAAACAATGCATTTTCTTCTGAATAAGATACCAGAAGGCAGGTTGGATCTCTCTTATTCAGCTTGTGAGTAGTAAGTGCTAAATTCTGATGCTCAGTTTTTGTCATTTTATATTGTGTATCCTAAGAAAGCTCTTTTTCATATTTATACACAGAATTCTATTGTCTAAGGAACTTGCTTGCCAAAAAATGTAATTGCAGAATTATTGCCCTCTGTGATTCTGACAAAGTTTATGGAGTCCTTTGTAGTCTCTTTGGTGCTTCTAAACTCAAAGTTTACAGGCAATTTTTTTTTCTGAAAGCATCAAATTCTCTGTACTTGAAAGTTGATGATTTAGGTATGAGAGATTTTTATAAGTCACAAAAATGAGTAATTACTGCAGAAGAGTAATTAGAGAAAGGTAGCCTGAGGGGAAAGAAGTTCTACTTAAAGTTTAAGCAAATATCATTAGCCATGCAAAAAGGAAAATAACTTCTAAAAGTATGAACAGATGCACGTATAGTTGGTCCACTTACACTTAAACCATCCATCTCTGCACTCTATTGAATTCTGAAAGGGTCAAAGGATGTATGCAACTCTGAATAATTCCAGCTTAAACTGAGCTGAATTGAAATAATTTTTATTTTTTTTTAAATCCTGCACTTCAGAGAAGCTAATTTTTGTGCTCAAACTTAGCTTTGTGGCTCAAGCCCTTTGATGCACTGCATTGTATGGCTGTCCCCAGCGCTTCCTCTCTCTAGCCAACAAAAATGTGTTTAATATGCATGGCACACAAGTTCAGTTTCTTGTCTTTTCTTCCCCCAAATCTTGTTTATTTTAATAGAAAAACACATACAAGTTTTTGTTGTCTGGTTTAATAAGCAAACATCTCCATCACCATGCCTAATCCATGGAGAATGTTACTTTTCACTGTGAGCAAAAGAGATTCATGTGTCACCCTGTATGTAGGGCCAGTGCACACGGCTGAAAAGAGATCGGTGACAACGATTGAGAAGGAAGCCTGCAATTTTCCATTCCGACTTTTCTTGGAATATCTGAAATGGAAATAATATTTTCCTGGAATATCAGGAAGAGTTTGGGTTACTAAAAAAACTTAAGTAACCTCTACAAAGATTATGTTGAAGTTCTGCTTCACTTTACTGTATTTTGAGTTCAAATTTTAAGAGATTTACTAAACAGCCCTTGAACTTCAGCCTCCCAAGTTGACTGCAATCTCATGAACGGATTGTGGTTAACAAATAAAATGTGCACTTGTACTGACTTAGGAAAAAACATCAATAGTATTTGATAGTTATCAAACCAGTTTTGCTCTGTAATGCAAAGTGAATTGTGCCTGAAAAGCAATAAGCTGTAATTAAGGCATGGCTTATTTCTGGCTTAATCAGAGACAGGTACTCATAAATAAGGACCAGTGGATGTGAAGAGCATTTCAGTACGTGTTGCTGACAGACTGGTTAGAAGTGGTCAAGCTACATAATAGGTCCCTTCCAGCTGTTCTTTCTGCTTTTGTCAACAGAGGTCGTTTTTGACAGCCTCTCAAAAATTTATATGCATCCTTTGTAGGAAATATATGTATCTTAATAAATCTATATAATAGAATATTATCAGTATTTATGTAAAAAGCACGTAGAATAAATGTTTAAAAAATATAACCAGCTGACTCACTGTAAAATAATGTTCATAAAAACTGATTCTTAAAAATTGTATGAGCTTGTACAAAACAGCTGGTTTTTTTCAATAGCGCAGCTGGTGTAGAAACATAAAATTATTAGCATTTGAACAGGACATGAGTTATATTTGGGAAAACATTTGCATGAAAGCTGAAAATTTGCAACTTAGTTTTCATTTATTTTAATTTTCATTGTACACTTATTAACCACAGATCTGGACCTGCTCCTGTTGATTTCAGTATCACTCATTTAGGTTGTAAGTCATTATGTGCCAGGATGCTGCTAATTTAGAGTAGATCATACTTCTTTACCTGAAAGTACTAGAGGAGGATACTGTCTTTCTGAACATCCAATAAGCTGCTGCTGAACTGTCATTCATAGGAATTTAAACAGAAAAAGTATCTTAAGGATGTAATTTTGCCCTTGAAAAGGCAAAGAAAACATGAAAATGGTAAGAGTTGCACTTCACAGCATGCAGAAGTCAACCGTTCCTGCTGCAACTGTTTGTTTGTGAGGCTGCAAAAGATGTTCCCATGAATTTGGCAATACTAAAGAAGACTGCTGATGCAAATCAGCAGATGTGTACTGCATTGTGAATCACAGATGCATGCAGGAATTAATTGAAAAAAAAAATTTCAAGTTCAACACTAAACCTGAACTAGTCAGACTCTTTGTATGTTACTAGGGTAAGTGACATTGAGACCACTAAATTACTTGTATGGTCTTCTAGGTCCTCAAATCACAACAGTGCATTCAAATATTTACATTCAAATTTTGGGACCTAGATGTTTATAGTTGTTATTATTGCCTTCTTGCTAAAGCTTTCTATGGGCCTTGTTCATCTAGCTGTTTTTTTTTAAATGAAATTACTTTAATCCATTCATTGTGTTCTAGTTCAGAAAGTACTGCCTTGCCTTCCTTACAGTTCATTCTGTGTTTTCCTGTCTTAGCTTTAATTTAGTCTAAGGACTACTAGACAGGCAAATGACTACACAGGCAAGGTCAGTTCCCTCATTTCTACTGTGATGAGGCAATGGACATCCTGTGATAGGGACAGCATTTGGCCAGAAATTCAATCTTTACTATTCAGTTGATGTAGGAAGTTTTACACATATTACTGTCCTGAGCAGTAATGGCATTAATCACATAAAATCATCTATAGACAAAATAGCACTTTGAAATATTTGATGTTAATTCTCTTTCATCTATTATATGCCAAGTATGCTCTAAACAGCTTAGAGACTAGAAGACAAATAATGTATTAGTGTAGACTCCACAGTGCTATTCAGCCAGGCTAAAGGAGATTTAATATCAGTTCAGTGGCGGTCTGGGCAGGTCTGCCAGGCGCTGCACTGAGCTATAAGAAACACCCCTTCTGCGTTCTCTGTTCACTATTCATGCTTTCCTTGCAGATTTTCCCAGCAGTCAAAACCAGCCGTACTCCTTTCACATGACCCTGGCCCACAATATAGTTATTTTACCAGGAAAATTTCTATTTCAGAAATGTAAACTGCTGTCTTCATACTGCTAAGATAAGCTACGTAAGAGAGACTTCCAAGTTCGAATTCACAGTGAGTTTATTTTCTTCCTGTGCATGGCTATCTAGGCAAAAGGAATGATTATTTCAGTGGCAAAAAGTGTTCTAACTCTGCAATGATTACAAGTCTGACTAATTTCCCTCCATAGCAGTGTCCTGCACTAAAACCTTGAGATTAACGTGTACTATCAGGCAAGAGAGATATTAGTTTCTGTTGCTTGCGAAGTGGTAGCTCTGAGAGCCAGAAGTCCAATTGAAACGAAACCAAAACAAACCAAAACTTAATTCAAAAAGCAGGCCAAGCAGGAGCCGATGAAAATCCACCAGTGCATGAAACCTCAAATCCCAGCACATCGTGCATTCCTCTATGCTACTTAAAACCAATCTAGGAATGTTAATAACAAAGAAGACAAATCACCTTGTCAGAACCTGGAGCTTGTGTCATGGAAAAAATTTTTTTAAATTATTCTTAATAGCTATGAATCGTCATTTACACAAGTATGGGGATCAGAAGGCACAATCTGGGTGCTCCCATCTGCCAGTCTTGTAATTGCCCATGTGTGAGGGCTTGGCTTTAGCCTCCAGAAGAGCATGAGGATGCATTAGGGCTTCACCCATTTCAGAAGGATATTTAATAACAATAATAACATGAAGGATTTATAGTCAGTGAGTGAGATAAGAGAAACCACTTCTGTTTAAGTAATTACTGTTTAGAATTTTTAAAAAATTACAGGTGTGTCTTGTGGTAAAATCTCTGAGCTCGAAACCACTAGATTGAGATTAAATTCCCTGTTCTACCATAGATGTCTTTTTTCAGGTTGAGGCATTAATTTAATTTCTGTTTCAATTAATCAAATATAAAATCAGGATAATGCTTTCTTTGCCTGTCTGCAATATCTAACCATAATTTTTCATATTTGTGGCAGTGTGGGGCTTAGGTCTCGATCAAGACCTGCAAACAATGCTGTCTAACATCCAAACAAAACACACAATAGGAAACTTCAGTGTATCCTCCTAAACAAAGTTATTTACTCAAGCAAGTGCATTTTCAAACAAGTTATTCCAGATATAAAATATCTCTGTAAAATTGCTCTTAAGGGATTGCTTGCGGTGACAGGCTATGCATGTTTAGACAATTAACTTACCTGGGGATCAGCATGCCTGTCTCATGGTGCTACTTTGAGGAATAATCAGAACTTGTTTTAAATAATTCTAAACATGGAAATTATTATACAAGTGTTGAATAATATTCTATTAATCTTTTAGTTAAAAGTTAGTTTTAAGATTGTTTTCCATTGATGAGACAGGACTCTATAAATAAGATTTCCTTAATCAAATTGCTACTGTTTTGCCATAATCGATGTCCTTGGAGTCAGTGTAGCTCAACAGATACAACTGACAATGAAGCTGATTCATTATATTTTCTTGCTAGAAGTAAATCTTTACTGAATGGAGGTCAATGACAAACTACCCATTGCCATCAATGGAGGCAGGACTGTGCCCTTTATTGCTGCCTCTGCAAAGGGCGCATTTGTGCATTAGCACGCATCTGTTGTTTGCTTGTTCCGGGTTTTCTTCTTTTGCTCTGTTTTACCTTTGCAGTTTTCTGAGGACAGGACTAGAAGCCACTGGCATGTTTAAGCATAAATCACTGTGTGAGAAATACTTTCCATTGTCAAAATACAGTGTGCTGAACAGCCATTACCTTTAATAGGTATAAAAGACGTTGAGCATCTTCTGGACTCCAGCTTCTAACCGCAGAGAGGGATCTCACTACTGACTTAGAATAAATGCATAAATTGAAGTGGCAGCACTATCTCTGATGGTTCAGTCTAGTTATAGAAAAGTAAATGTAGATGAAAGGGTTCAATAATTCTTTTGAATATGAAAATTGCCATGTAGGATGAAGCCAATAATAAATCTGTTATGTTTCCTGTGAGCATTCAGATAAGAACTTCAAGAACTGGTATAAAATTTTGAGATTATGGATAGCTTTGGCATAATTTTTCCTTTGAGAGAATGTTACTTTTTGCATTCCACATGAAGTTTGAAAGGTTGTACTCTAAGACTAGTATGAGATCCAAACCTGACCAGTAGTCAGCCAGACTTCAGACACGTTTGTACAAGGATTTCTTGTGCAGCTTCTGCTGAAGACAATGCGAGTTCTACAGATGAAAGATGTGTAGGGTGGACCTCCCCTGCTTTTTTTTTTTCTCCCCACTCCCGATCTCAAGAACATAAAGAAGTTATTCTAATCTTACAATTTTATACAAAATCAGATTGACCATTATTATGCTGTTGCTGACATAGACCTTGTCTCTTGTATGACTAAACTCCCAATAGGCAAACACCATCTGACTGTTGAAGGAATAAGGAAATAACCAGTGAGACAATGTCTAACTCATTAAGAGTTGAGAAACATCAAGTCTTCTACAAAAGCTACATAGCAATATTCTTAGAAATTTCTAATTCCACATTCAGTGCATTTTTTTGTTAAAGTTCTTCTTTTGATAATGAAGAAATTTTCCCCTATTAAACTGAAGAGTTTTCAAACAAAGAGCTTTTCTCCAGAACCAAATTCAGATCAGGTGCCACTGTGTGAAATTTTACTGACTTCCTTGAAACAGCCATATGGTCTTGGAAAATTATCTTACAGCTAAGAACATGGAAATTCAGATTGTGATAAAAGAACATAAATAATAATGGCACATCAGTTTATCCTTGCAGGAATAAAAAGTATCATTTACTGCTGTAAAATGTTTCTTAAGTGGTATTTCTCTACAATATCAATAGGAACTTAGGAAGACCTGTGACTTTTTTTGCAGGCATTTGAATTTCATCAAGTTCTAAATGACACATCTTTGCTTTAGATTTTATTCATGTAGATATAAACATACACTTTTTAAAAAGTTATTTTATCTCAAATAATAGTTGTGTACTGTTCAGTTTAGTAAAGTACTATAATTTCAGAAGTTAACTTTTTTTTCATTCTGCTCTAGAATGATATTAAAATTTTATAAACCAGACAAAAGCAAATGAACAACACACAAAGGAGCTCAGCTAGCACCACCCTGAGCTTCCTTGGCTACCTTCTGTGAGATCTTATGTATAATCAGAGTGTGTGTGATTTTGAGTCTCATCAGAGAAGTAGAACTGGACTGCAACATCTGTAAAGCAATTTCTACTTGACAGTCCTGATCATCATCTGAAGAGTGGAGCGGGTATGCAGTTCAGCCACTCTTAACCATGTACTCACATTTACAGGCTTTGTGATTTGGTACTTTGCTAGCATTTTGTGGTAGTATGGGTCCATGAAAGAGCAACAATCTCTGTTAGCAAAATGTGATGGTGTTATAGGTGGATACCTCTGATTCATGATGCTGGAGCAAATAAGTAGTTTAGTGCAACCCCATTGTTAGTTGTCAGTGTGAAGGTACATTTGTCTTGATGTTTCTGAGCAAATATTTCCAGCAGAAACCAAGAGGTCTGTATTTGATCATTAAAACTGAGAGCAAAATTGCAAAGGATGGCAGTCAGAAATCAAAGCATGCAGTGATATGTGCAATCAAGAAACACTTTGCAGAGATGTCTATGGCAACTAAAAGTCATAACTTCATGGGATAACAAAAATCTCAATAGAGATCTCAATAGAAATATTGGCTTTATAGCAAATTGTAATTCCTCTCCCCTCTCCTCACTTAACCTGTTCGTGTTCCACAGGCTGTAAATAACTGATGTCGTTCTTTCCATTAGAAGATAAGCACCTTATCACCTCTTTTCTAACATCCTTATCACTCCACAAGCAGTAAGCATCTTTACTCTCAGGTGGTCTAATTGATACATATCTAATTAAAGGCAAAGCATTTTTTCTCAACTTGCGTTCAGCTTTGAAGTACGTTGCTTTGATTTCAGTCCTGAAGAACAGCTTCATCTGTCTGAAAGTTCTCCATTTTCCAAGTGTACTAGTTGATCAAATAAAATATAGCACCTCTATCCAGAAACTTTGCCTTGCCTGTGTACCAATTAATTTATTTTTCTAGTTAATTCTGGTTAATCTAGACAATTTTTCTAGTTAAAAGGAATGTGTGAGGACTGCAGCTTTTTAGAGCCTTGAAGATAAGGACAAAATGTTTAAATATGATGAGACGGAGAAGAAAAGGATTCAGTAGAGACTAAGGCAGATAGTTGGATTAACAAGAAAAATCATCTTAGGGTTTATCTCTTAAATGGGGACATTTTGTGTGAAAGAGGTACCAGAGATGAGAAATCTGGATATATTGGCAGAAGATAGTGCCAGTATCAAATTGTTTAAAGAGTATTAGTCTTCTTACCATTTTAGTGAATGTCTCAGGAACTTTGCTGTATAGTGAGAGAGTAAATTCTCCAAAATTATATAGGATACAGGGAGAAAGGATGATCATTCTGACAAAACAAACAAACAGAAAGCCCATCAATTCTCACCAATTAAGAGGAGAAAGGAAAGGAAGAAACATGATGTGTGTAACACTGAAATTGCCAGGCACCTCTAAGTTGCATAGCAAGCACTTATGCAGAGATTTACTGATTTTTTTTATCAAATGTTACATGTTAATTTTCACAATTAATTGACCTGACCTGTATGAAACTCGCTAGTTCTATGACAACTGTATCTTTTTCATTTTTTTTTCCCCATAGTCCTCTTTTTTATTAGTTCAAACAAGTTTTAAGAGTGGGTTACATTCTTCATTGTGAGGACAAGTTGGAAGAAAGGTAATGGGGAAAAAAGTTCACTGAAATTGCCTGATTAGATTAGAGGAAAAGAAAATAGATCCAAGGTACCTCACCCCCATTCTTAGGACACCCTTTTGCCCTTAAAGAACCTTTTTATAAACTTGAGGCATATTTTGTGCTTTGGAACTATCAAAAAAGTGCCTTTGAGCTGATGCAAATCATTTGCTTCACTGTTGTAATGTGTGGCTGGTGAGGAAGGAGCAGGTGTCCATTCAGCTCCAGGAGAGTGGAAATCCCTATCCCCATAGTGAATGATCCTGCGTGATCCAAGTTCTGTGTCTCTTACCCTCATGTGCCCTGCTTGCTCCAGGGGAATGAAATGGGTTTCTGTGGAATTTAAGAACTTCTGCAGGAACCCCTCCATGAACCCCTTATTGTTTTGTTTAGTAAGACTGTCTTGTTGGCAGTTGTTAATAAGGTCTGTGATGGTTTGGGGTTTTTTTCACAGCTAATTGTTCTTTTGATTTGGGCTTTTGGGGCCCATACTTTTTAAAAGTATGTGATAGGATCACTGTTTATAATGTGTAATAACTACAAGAATCTCCTAGAGTTTTCTGAGGTCAGACTGTCACTGTGCTTTTGTTTGCTTATGCTGAGCTAGTACTTGGCAGCTTGTGTAGTAGCTCAGCCATTCTCTAAATTAACAGGTTGTTCTTTGTATTTGAAGTGAGTGATGTGATTGAATTGATTACCCTTTATATGTCTAAAGAGAGGGAGGGATCCAAATGGAAAAAACTGGATAGGTCCAAAGACAGTTTGCTTCAAGAACCATGGGGCGTTCAAGAACGGGGAAAGAACTTAAGCGAGAATAAAATTTCAAACCAGAAAATATGTGGGAAAGTACAATTTTACTCTAAAATCTTTGCTAATGAAGGTTCAGGGACGTATGTTTTGTTGTATTTCTCTGGAGGCAAAAGCCCTGGTGTAGATGCAGACAACTGAGAAAACAATCAATTGCTGTTACAACTTATTTTTCCATGATAGCAACATTGAGTCAACCCTCCTGGGTTCTGGCGTCTTGAGTAACTTGAGAGCCTATAGAAAAAGCATCATTTAAGTGCTTAAATTCATTTTAATAATATTGCCAAATCACTCATCTCAAACTTCTGACTTATAATCTACATGGGTTTTTTCTTAAGAGCTGACACTCCTATTCTGTGGATCAGCAATAGTTATCCCAAATCTTTTTGCAAGGCTTCATTATTTGGCATCATGTTGGCATTATGGGAGAATCCTGTGTCCCACAGAATTTTTAGAGTTCAGTTAAAATTCCCTTACATGTCAGTACATGGAAGCAGTAGATTAATTATTTGTTTATTCTTAACTTATATACTTAGAAATACAGTCTAAAAATAAAGGGGTGGCTTGATTCTTTACATCTGTATACACATGGGTTTTGTTATTTTTTCTACAAGTGACAACCTGGACTTAGTGAAATAATGGGAGGACCACCACTCACAGGTCCAAATGAACCGGCAAAATACTGGGTTTTGCGCTTCAACTTCCTTTTATTTGCACATACTGCTATATCATTGTATGACATTGGCTTTTGAATACATGTGTATTACATAAAGCTAATACATTGTTCTTGATTTTGCTTTGCAGTACAGAATTGGACAGCTGTACATGATAAGCAAGCACAGCCATGAGCAGAGCGACCGAGGTGAAGGTGTGGAAGTGGTGCAGAACGAACCTTATGAAGATCCAAACCATGGCAATGGTCAGCTAACAGAAAAACGGGTCTATCTCAACAGGCAAGTGCAATAAAACTGTTTCTCTCAGCATAGGCTGTAATAAAAATTTGCAAGGAATATCCCTTCCAGGGAATAGCCTTTTCGTTTCAAGTAGAACATGTTCCCATGAATACATGCTGCTTCCTGGGAGCTGCAGGAAGAAAGAAGGTGGGATAGACCAGTGGCTTGAAATAGAGACATTAGTTGTCATATTTATTCTAGAGTACCTTTTCCAAGGGAAAGAATTATAACATGAAGTTAAGGATGTACTGAAAAGCAGAACTTAAATTTTGTTTTCTTTTACATTTAACTGTTTGTCATACTGTTCTCCAAAATTATGGGGGTAAAACAAACAAACACACACAAACAAAAACCTAAAAAGCAAAAAACCCCAAGCACCTCACCCCTTCAAAAAATCAAAAGCAAACAACTAAAATGATTGAATGGTCTCTCACTTCATAGTAATGTTGCAAAGCCAGCACCCCCTTTTTGGTGACAAAAGATTTGCCTCAGCAAAGTTGACATCATGAATGACCATTAGGCATGTACAACAATGACCTTCTGTACCAAAAAGACATGATGGAAAAAATTGCTTTTGTTTCCCAAAAGTTCCATAATTTCTTAAAGTGAAATATGTGTCTCTTTCTATGGTGAAATTATATTCCTGAGGGTCAATGCCTCTGCACTCAAGACTGGAGATGTTTTAAAAAATATATATATTGTGTCCTATAAAATATATCGCTCAATCTGTTCTCATTTTTACTACTCCTGATCTAATTGAATAGTGCTGCTTTTCTGATGTTCTTCTATTCCCCTGAGCCTGTTTCATTTTATTAAACTTATGCTCTGCAGCATTTCATAGTGAGCATAAAAACACTACAGCTATTGCTTCTACATTGCGAGTTACTCCTCCACTGCAGTCCTGACGTATCTAACCTTAACTCAGGCTAAATTGAATCACCAGTAATGTTGCACACACAGACACAGAGTCCAATAACAAATATCTTGCCAACATTTAATATTATTGTGATTGTGACTCTGTTCTCTCACAGGCTAGATACAGGACTTTGTAAAAATCAATAAATGTGTTCCTGTTGTAGAGCTCCCAGAAGTTTGGGGTTTGACATTTCTGCATATTTCTTTCCTTCGTGTTGAAAGAGATAAGGCTTTAATCACTAGAGAGCATATTTAGAATTACCACTTTAGGGTAATTCAGAATAACTGCAAGGACTGTGTCCTAGAAAGCATGTGTAAGACACACTTGGAAAGCACGTACTTTCTGATAGTGCAGGCGAGGGAACAAAGGATCTTCTACCCAGAGATGGGTACAGACATTGACAAAGAAGATCTGCATGTCTACAACAACTTGGGAGTTTACCTAAAGCTGTGGTGGACGTTTGAAGTCAGGCTTACCAAGTTTGATAATAATTATGAATACTCCTTGATAATCACCACCAGATTTGCTATTTGAATCTTTTGTGATTGTGATTTTGGTGTCACAATGCCACCAGATATTGCAGCACTGTTAAAGCTTTGTGGAAAGGATCATCAGGTTTTCAGGCAACTATGGATTTTGCTGAGAGGCCAGGGTCTCTGGAAGCCTTTGCTCAAGAAGATA
Organism: Limnodromus scolopaceus; assembly: GCA_028565335.1. Lineage (NCBI taxonomy): Eukaryota > Metazoa > Chordata > Aves > Charadriiformes > Scolopacidae > Limnodromus > Limnodromus scolopaceus. The sequence goes on from JAOXNO010000003.1 coordinate 37,288,217, forward strand.
TGGTGCCATACAAAGCATGCTGAAAACTCCCCTGCCTTCCTTGAGGAACAAGACTCATTACACCCTCATATTTTCTTCTTACCAGAGTCCTCTGCCCAAATTACCTTGCTAGCTTTGCTTCACTTTATTTTGCTCTGGACTGATTTCTCCTGAAGAAATTTGGGCTTATATATTTCAGTGATGATTTTTGGAAAGATTTGTGCATTATTTTCATTTATCTTTTCTTGCCTGCTAATACTTCAATTCTTGCAGAGGATCTTCTTGCTTACCAATGGTTTCAGCTGGAATGCCTTTAAGAAAGACTTCCTCCCTATGTTCTGAGAGACTGAACTTCATCTAGGGAAGGAAGAAATAAAATTTAAAAAAAAAAAGAAAAAGAGAGAATGTGATCAACAGATATATGTGCTGATAAAATAAATATATTATATTTTCTTTCTCTGAGTGGACCCTTGGAACAATTCATGTGTGTCTATGTGACTTGCTTGCAACTCTGAGGATAATGTGTGTTTTGCCCATAAAATTATTTGTTTTGGAGCTGTGCCATACCAGCAAAGATAGGTAGACAGGCAAACACACTAAAACCGGCAATAATCCAACAAAGGAAAAACAAGCAGCTGTATGTTAATAAAGACATGACTAATAAAATTTTCTAGTGTCAGTGTCAGCCTTAGTTATATTCAGAATTGTTTACTGCCTCTTCTCTCCTGCTGGAGGTGTTGTTTTCAGAAACTGAAAGTCTGCATCCTGAGGTATTTATGATTTAGGCATCAGAGTAAAGTTTCGCAGCAGTAAAGGAAGGAGCAAAGAGATCGTCATAAAAAGACACTGACAGAGGCTGACAAAATAAACAAAAGATCTGATACAGTGAAGTCCATTATGCAGGATGTAAAATGCTGCTTAAAAGACTGTACAGAAGACAGGCTTATGTAAAGAAAAGAATCTGGTTTTGAGCAATGTCATCAAAGAACAAAAGTCAATGCACTTGACTTTGAATCTTTAGGTAATATACTAACGTCTGCATTTTGCTTCTGGACAAATACAATATTTATGTGTATCTAGGTCATGGTTAAATAACCTTTAACATTCCAAACTCTGTATTTCCTCAGAAATTTGCTAATATGGAAAGTTAATTTACTTTCTGCACACAGTTACCTAAACAGAACTGTTTCAAACATTTACATGGAGTCCCTGGAGCACAGTGAAATTTGTGGTCTCCAAAGGTCTGCCTGCCTTTGAGTGACAAGGACTGCATCTTTGTTCCTGACAGCTTTGGTGGTTCTAACTGATGTCATTTAGAAAGGGTTGAAAGATGAATTATCATGAACTTGCCTTTTTAAAATGTATGTTTGTTCATCACTTCTTTGGTACCCTGTGTGACCAGAGTTCTGGAAATGAGAGACCCAAGATCCATGGTAAAGAAAATGCTTCCACTCTTCCATAGTATTATTTAATTACCCTTTAATGAACTTTCCATGTGCTGTATCCATGTCTTTTATTTCTTGTTCTAGTGCCGTTGTACCACCCCACTGGTAAGTTCTCTTCACAGATTGAGCTCTGACCTATGACACCAGTTCCATTAATTCACTTCACTTCTGTGATTTACTTTTCCCATCAACAAAATGGGACTTAATCCTACCTACCCACCTCACAGAGTGATTTTTTAATTTGTGATTTGAGTGATTTGTTAATTTTAATGTAAAAGCTTCGTACTCAGGAGTTAGTGTTGGGAGTGTGGAAAAAACTGTGTGCTGGGGCAGTTGAACATAAGGGTTTATGTGCTGGCAGAGAATATGGAGGAAGAAGACATAGTCTCTAAGAAGAAATAATGGAATTGGGATCGAAGTGGGCTGGAATCCCATATTTACTCGTGACCTCTTGTTAGAGAGTGCCTCCCTGTGGTCAGGGATCCTGTGACACAGTTACACCTTGTATGGTCCAGCCTGCTGAGTTCATCCATCACAAAGGTTTGAGGCCATACATTCTTGAAACCTGCAACCTGAATGTAAATATGATCAGAGGTTATTGCACTGACACCGTATTGCTCACTTTGTGAGGAGAACAGACAGACTCGGTTTCATTTTTGCATGTGGAGAAGGCTGAGGCAGAATATATAGTCATGGGATGAAAATGCTGTTGTGAAGTCGAGGTATTGCTGTACCCTGTGAAACGCCTGACAAATTATGAGCATGTTTGGATATATTTTCTACAATACTCATAAGTCATAACATATTATAATTTTATGTTTTCTTTTTATTTTCAGCAAACTGCCTAGCTGGGCTAGAGCAGTTGTTCCCAAAATATTTTATGTTACAGAGAAGGCTTGGAATTATTATCCTTATACAATCACAGGTAAGGAATAAAGCAGAAATTATTACTGCTTTGTACTTTTGGGATAGCTTAGCTTATCTTCAGAAGGTCCAAATTACATATTGAGCCACAGATACCAAGTTTCTTTAACAACTCCTGTTGAACTGCATATATTTTTACATCCTACATTGACTGATATCAGGAAATAAAGATTATAGACTATGGATAGGTAAGAACTGGAGTGTTGTACCTGTGCAACTTTCTTGCAAAGAAAACATCAGGTGCTCAGATTCTGTACTAACTTGTACCCTTCATTGTCCTAGAAACTTTAGTCAAATATAAATCAGCAGATTATCTGACACAATTTTTTTATTATTATTAATGTATGTCTGCTGTAAGGATCTTGCATTGTTGTTTTATTTCACATTTCTTTCTTCTTTTTCTTTTCCCTCATCATTCTTTTTTTCACAAATGGACAATTGGAAATCAGAATACACAGTAAGTTTTTCTTCCTCTTTTTGTTCTAAAAATAAAATAATTATGTGAAATATAGTAGTGGAATCCAAACTGTTTTCTACTTAGTATAACTAATGCATAATGCATTCAATATGGAACTTTATTTTAGCTATTTGTTTAAGGAAATGAATGTTAAATTTGAAGTGTTTCTGTAGGGATCTGATAAATTGATTACCTTATTTTTTTATCATTTCAAAATAATTTGATATATTTTTAGTCACTGACTGTAACGAAGAGAAGCTTCTATAAAACAGGGCAAGGCTTTTAAGGTTCCAGTTATTACATGGAGACATGAGAACAGATTTTATTTTATTTATTGTTTTATTAACTTATAAAATGCTCATCTCTGGTATAGTATCTGGGAAACTGTACAATCTGTAGACAAAATTAAACACAATCTGGGCACAGTGCCCAGAAAAATCAACTATTCCCTCTAGCAGAGCTAAGGCAAAATATAGCACGTAAATCATGAGAAAAATTGTTTTAAATGTGCTGGCCTCAATAATATACAGTAAGTTTTCAGAAAGCTTTGGAAGATGAGGAGGAGATGGTGGGGAAGTTCCAGGTGAAGGGACCTTTCAGAAACTCCTGCCTTGATTTCGTTTGCACTTCTGACTGCAGATAAAATGTAATCCACATGCTTTTCTTAACTCTGCAGTGCTCAAAATCTTTGTGCAGATATTTTTAAAGCCAATAAAGTATACAGAGAGGAAAAAGATTTTAATGTAATAAATATGAAAGAGAAAAAATACAAAGATTTAAAGGCTCAGATCTCAAAGCTGGAGACTTAGAGTCAAAACTGTGATGACCAGGTTTGAAAAGGCAAAGTATACCAAATTGTGCTTTTCAGTATCTACTGTAGATACTTATTACATATTCTGTTTTGTTTCATGTTTAAAATTCATCTGACTGTCAGAGGAAACCCGAATGTCCCATAATGGACAGTAGTACTGAGGGGACAGATTCTCAGCTGGTTTTGTCCGAAGATATCTTCTACCTATCACAGTTTACATTAATTAAGGGTTTATCCTTTGATTGCAGGTTTAATCCTAGGCTGGGAATATGACATGTGCTATGTTGCATTGATGTCTGTTACTTACACTCTGTTGTATGTTTTTTCTTTAACTGAAAGTCAATTTGATTAGTTTGATATGATTTATTTTCTTTAACTGAAAGAGACAAGTAGGAATGATTAAAGGGGTGGTAGCAGACAGAAATATATGTCTGAATTTGAAAAGCAGAACATTATCAAAACCAAACAGCAATGCTGTACTTGTAGAATTTGGATCAGGAAGTGATCTTTATCTAGTCTGATGGGACAACACCTGAAATGCATTTCGGTGAAGGTCTGTAGAAGGTATACAGCTACAGAGATGTTCAAGAGCATCAGCAAAATGATTGCAGGGTTGAAGGGACTTGTAAAGAAAAATTAAATCAACAAATATAGAAGGCAGGGAAAGCAGTCACTAAGTGACAGTATAACTGTCTATGGGAGTTGAGGACTTACTACTCACCATGGTGCAAGGAAACAGAACTAGAAATATTGGGACAAGGAAACTGTACTACAGACAAAAATCTAAAATGCATTTTAATGGAGCTGATAGACTATGAAATTATCTTCAAGGGAAATATAGAAAGTGCCTTTGCCTCAAACTGTTGAATCTAGAACAAAAATGTTAAATATACCACTGGGAATAATTCCTATCCTTGTCTGGAATATTTCTCTAAATTTTGGTCTTCTATATTCATTAGAGAATTCTGAAAGAAAGAATAAACCCACAGACATTGCCCAAAATAAGTAAGATAGATAGCTTGGAAACCCTTTTCTTAAAGACAGTAAATTCCCTCCAAAGGGTCCGTGGGACATCCTAAGAATTAAATTGAACCTTATTTTAAGGAAAACTGGTTCTAAAGGCAGGCCAATAATTGCATAACTAAAGCATAATCTTATTGAGTCAAGTACGTACTGCTGTGTAGTATGTTCACACCTTACTTAACCTCATGAGTTCCACTCTAAATAATGAGCAAGGACCTTAAAGGTTCAGCAGGGTTATTGCAGCATATGTTAGTGATTTGGAAAAGGGTGTGAACAACAGACTGAATCTTGCTGATGGTCTTAAGGTTTTTCAGGTGTAAAATGTGAAGGCTGTTGAGAAATTGCATTCAAGCACATAACACTAACATTCAGAGATTCAATGCAGAGTAATTTCACCAGTCTGGTTTTCCTGCAAAATATTATGGATTTCATAAATATGACCTTCTTAAGGAGACCTGAAATTAGGACATCTTCTAAGACAAAAAGCTTGGCAGACATTAAAAATAATTTCCAGAATATTATTCTCTGCAATGGTAGTATAAAAAGCCAAGAGTGATTAGATGCACAGAAACAGGAATAGAAATTAGAGTGTCATGATGTCAGTGCTCTATAAATCTGCATCCTGTTATGATGGCATCTGCCTTGAGGAATGGTATTTGTTACACAGCAAACCCGTAAATTTGACAGCAAACACCAGGTCTACAACCAAGACTCAGAAACCATATTAATAACCTGTAAGGCAAATGATACACTTAACAAAATGAGCTCAACAGAACTATTGCACAAGCAATGCTTTTGTGGTGTGTAATATGTGAAATATTGTAATGTCAGGAGAGCATTTTTAAACCTAGACTCTGCTGTTTGTGAGGAGGCCTCGTTAAAAGTGCAGTACACAGGACTTCCTATCAGGAAGATGAGACATGGGTAATGTACCATGAAATGCTTTATCAAAGTTTGAGCTAATCCTCGCGAGCTTCCTGCTGGCATTGAGAGGGAGGAGGAAGCGGAAAAAATACTTTCAAAGTTGAAGCCAAAGGAAGCCACCCAGACTTGGGGGTACTATTTAAAGAATAAGATATTCCTATGAAGTTCAAACCCTTATTTTAGTCGCTGGGGCATTACTTAAGAACCGCATGTGAGAAAGTCAGTTAAACCTCGAACAGGAGTTGCTTTGGTTTTGATCTTGTAATTAAAAACCTGACCAGATATCTTGCTAAAATAAATGTTTAAATTTCATTTATCAGTTCATTTAATATTGTGATTAGGTTGATGTTAAGCTCATAAATTTGGGATTCTGTATTTGGGAAAGAGCTGGAGGGGAGCACTGGAGGAGTAACTCTTGGGGACAGGACCCAGGGACTGGTGGGTGCCTCCTGTCAAGCTACACAAGCTCTTGGGAATGGGGGTTGCTGCTGCCTTTTCGAAACAATTTCTTTGCTAGTCACAGGCTGAGCCTTTTTCACATGGACAATGCAGGAAAGATGCCTTGCAGCTCTCAACAAACCCTTATGTGCCAGCTTATCACAGCATTTGCAAATATGTATCTTTAGTGTAAAATATTTATGCTATTCCTAGATATGAGGACAAGAATGACTGGACTCTCAGGAGGCTTTCTTATTTTTCTTTCTGAGGTTGTCTAGCTAGATTAGAAATAATTAACTAGAAAGCAAACCTCCCTCTATTGCAAACCAAACGACAAAGGATTGCATAGAACTAAGTTTGTTTACTTGCATCAGGATATTGTTAGACAATAAGCAGCACAGAGCAAATATCCATTTGGCCTGTTCAAGTGACAGTTGACATTCTGGACAAAAAGAGAGAAGCCTCAAGCAAACAAATAATCAGATCATGAACATACGGTGACTCAACTGTGGTACAAAAAATTCACATGATCAAAGTACACTGAAAATGAGCCTAACAAAGTTTAGCTAGCAAGATGGAGTACAGAGAGGTTAGGAAAAGTACAAACAGAATTTAAGCAAGCTCTTCTGACTCTGAAGGTGCCAATGCAGGTATTTACTAGGGATGATTTCAAATACTTTTGCTGTCTGACCTGAACAAGGTTGTTAGCAATATTTCAGTTCTAGGGATGAAATTTATAAACAGCTGGATAATTTTTTATGGGTAAACTATGGCAAATTTTTAGTTTCACAATTATAAGTATATAAAGCCAAATAGAGATTTAAAATGGTTTTACTCCCTGCAATGAGAAACAGCATTCTTTCAACCTGCCAACATCTCAAATTAATTTAGGAATGGGATATAAGTTCAGAATATTTATGAAAACCAGTTATGGAAACAGAAAGCAGGAGACAACGATTCCTTTGATATATAACAATGACATTAATTATTCTACAGCAAATGACTGAGGCAACTAAAATTATTTCATCTCGTATGTGTCAAGGCACCAGAGTGATAGTTGCTAAATGTTCCATTATGGACCTGCTGATTTCTGATTACTTTTTAGAAGCGGCATGTTATGTACTTCACTTAGTCAGCTGCCAGTTTATCCATGAAGTAAACTATCTGGAAGGAATGTTTTTGTAATTGTTATTTTTATAATCAGATGACTTGAGAAGGGAAAAGAGTTGTTTCAGATAAACGCTCCAAGGAATCTGTAGAGTTTTTTTCCTGTGTTCTCTTTATCTGATTACCAGTGCTTGAAATTTGGATGTAACCCATCAGTCTTCAGTACACAAACTTTTCTCCAGCTTGAATACATGAAGAGTCTGCAACAAAAATGCAATAGAATCTGTATTGCAGGATTAGAGCCTAATACACTGTCACTACCAAAATTCCTTCCCTCTCCCTGCCTGGTTTAGAAGACAGGCTAACTGCTGACATGACTCTAGGAAAGCACAGATATTGTTCCTTTAGAGATTCTAGCAGAAGGGAGGACCTCTGTAGTATTTATAAGAAACTAGTAATGCATTTTTAGAAAGCTGCAAACCTGTATTCTCCTTTAATAGCTTAATCCCATTGAAACAAAGTAAATCAAACTGCTTGGGAGAATTCCCTTTATCCACACCTGGCTTATTATAAAGCAATCCCAGCCCCTCTCTGGTTCATGGGACCGTCGTTTTCACTTGTGCACACTACTTCTAACTTCCCTTCTTCCTCAGTACCCAGGTTACTGTGCCCATGCATCAGAGAAGCAGATCCTAAGGGAAGCAAAACCAGAGATAAATGCTGAATTTCATGGTGGTTGGAGACAACTTGTTAGCTGACTGTTTCATCTTCAAGTTATTGTGTGTAACACAAACAAACAGTGTTTTTCTTCCTGGGCTTGTTCATGAGAGTTTAACTCCCTTGTTTATTTTCCAGACCTTTTTTTGCATTGTTCCTACTCTTTCCACTCAAGTGCCCCTTTTCTGCTCTTTGACACCTTCCCCTGCTTATCTTGCTTTCCAAATTCTCCTCCCTCTCATTGAGTCACATCTTTCAAGTTCTGCCATCACCCTGCCCAGCCCTTTCCATCCATTCTCTTCCAACTTTGTCATCCAGATTGATGCTGGCTTGTGTAGTAACCTGTACCCCATAGAGCTCCAGGTGCTCACATGCAGCACTGTCCAGAGTATTCTGAAGGTAGTCAATAAAGTAGTGGCTATTTTCTAATAAACTATCTTAATTCTTTCTGTAAATAACTGAAGGAAATACTGTAATTTGAAATACGCTGTAGAGGCATCACTATATTTTCTTCATATACTTTCTTGCATATAAGCTGTAGAGAAGACATATTGTTTGTTCATAGCCATGTGTGAATTTGACTTTTTTTCCATATCCAGGTCTCTCTGTCCTGTCCTTGCCATTGTCCTGAGGCATTGGCAATCTCCCCTAGTACATCCGTCCTCCGATTCCATGCATCCTTCTTGTTTACACTTGCCCACTGTTGCTGAGGGGCTGGGGGGTGTGTGTGTGTGTGCACCCCTTTTGCCTCCTTGCCCCTTGCTGTGCTGGGCATTTGCTCCAGCCTCTGCAAGTCTGGGGACATTCCACTACCCCAGAGCCCCCACTTTGCCTATTAAGGAGAAGTAGGGACTCCATTTGTCTTTCCCAGGGTTTTGCTCTTCAATAAAGAAACACTGTTACCCACTGACTACCAAAACATTGCCCAAAAATTTTGTATTTAAAGGATTTGGTACCTAGAAGTTACCCTATTAAAAAAATCTAATTTTGTCTGGCCAGTGCCATTTCATTGCAGCAGTTACCGTGTTCTTTAGCTCTAGGCTCCATGGAGATTGCTCTGCAAAGGATTCAGTTCCGCCTGTGTTGCCAAAACAATGTATAAGTGACCATAATAAAAATAAAAAACAATAATCAGCCTGAAAAGTGGTGGGAGATCAGGAGCATTTACATGAAATGTCGTCTGTCTCTCCAGGCTTTTGTGTTAAGATTTAGGGGAATGTGCTTCTCCTGCTTAAAAAAAAAAAGTGGGATTAATTTTTACTGTACAAAAATAACTCCCAAGGATTGTGGATTAATATTCCCAAGGAGCAGGAGAGATGAAGTGCAAGGATGAGGTCTCTAGCAGTTCTTTAAACATTCTGCAGAAAGAAACCAAATGGAAAATGAAAGTAGCTAAAAGGGTATAGATGAAATAACACACAAAGCAGGTTGCCAGGGGTACAGAAACCTGTCCCAGTTACCCTCTGCCCAACTTATTTACTGGCAACTATAGTCATTACTTCGGCCACCTCAGGTGTAATTACTATGCAAAGGTGATTTTTACAGCCCTCTCCATAAAGCGGTTGTAAAGCACCATATGCTTTTGACTGTCTCTTTAAGACTTTGGCAAGTGTTTTGGCATACCTAGGTTATACCCTGTTCTTGTCAGTGTTGCTTATTGCTATGGCAACACTAATCAATCATCATGCTAAAAATAGGCCTTTCATTTTTCAAGAGGTTATCTGTAGTGAATTGAAAATGCAACTGCAGTCTGTGTTTTCCGTATGCTGCTTTCATTTCACTTTATTTTAGTCTGGAAATACCCATGCTTATGTGTGGTAATTACTATTACAGACTCCAGCTATTTCACTGGTTACTCTCTTGAGCTTTAAATCTCTCCTACTTTTTCCAAAAGAGGTGACAAAAATAGAAAGTTTAAAAACAAACAAACAAACCCCCCAGCGTAATCTCTTTGTTTCTGAGTGTCACAGGTGTGCTGGATTGTAACACAGCTAAAAAAATCTGCAGGTGACAATACAAAAGATGCCTCTTCTGAGAGCTTTACACAAAGAAAACCTTATCATTGAAGACACTGGGATTTTTTGTCCTATTATGTAGCCTTTAAGTCTATTTTTAAGTTAAATATTCAGTTTGCCGGTATTTTTTTTTTCCAAGAGGAACCTTGCAAGCTGTAGAGACAGTGAAATGGAAAATTGGAAGCGGTGCCCTGTACATTCCTGTGTGTGCTTGGCGTATCGATTGCTGCCAGGGCTGTGCTGGAAGAACACACACCCTGGGGGAGGCAGAGCAGGGAAGGAGTGGTACTTTGAAAAAAAAAAAATCTCCTGAAAGGTTTATTCCCTCCCATTCCCTCCCAGTTTGATTCTGACTGTTGCATAGCACTTCTAATCCCTGTAAATAGAGTAAATATGCAGCCACTTAAGGAGGGGAGAAAAACCAACAACTTTTTGCATGATGAATAATAAAGTCTTTTGAATGATGCACAGACATTTTTCAGGTTCTGCCAGAGCCCTCTGCCAATTAGTCAGAATGCAGCTGATGAATCATGAGACACATTCTGTGAAATGTTCAAAAATTTGGACCCTGCTAAGTGTTCCTGAAAGCCAGCGAGACCCCCCACAGCTGCTAAGGCAGTGGTTGCCAGTCCCCTGAGTTTCTGAGAGATATATTTACAATGGAGTACTTTTTAGTGAATTTAAGTTTTCATTTGGGGTCAATTCATGTTACCGTTTTTAATCTCAAATTACATTGTTATAATCCTCGCCTTTGTACTGAATACACAGGGAGGGTGAATTTTGATAGCTTTGTGCAAAGAATTACTTTCTGCTCTCTAATGATGTGGCTTGAGGTAAATGGCACTTATAATTTTTCTTCTGTAATACACTGAAGATCCTTAGTCTTTTCTTAATGTTTCTTTTTTGAAATACCAGACTAGAAGATCTCTTTTTTTTTTTTAAATCATGTTCTGGGTCACAGGAAACAACAACTAGATTCAAGCAGGGGCTTGCTGAGCTGCTACGAGCAGCCTAACGCAGCCCGAGTTCCATGTCTGAGATGGCTGCATGTCAAAGTACCGTGAGCTGAGTCATTGCTGGTAAACTCAAGACAGTGGTTGAAAATAGCAGATATTTTTTGATAGCAACGTAAAAGGGGAATCTGGCATTTGACTTTATTCACAATGTCCCCTAAAACTGTAGCCACATTTTAGATCAACAGCAGAAAGGATTTTCATATTTCGTACTTTTACCCTCTGCTATGTCTGGAACTGTGACCTAAAATCAACTGTTTTGATAAAGAAAAATGTTTTTGTGTGTTGAAAAATGTACTTCATCCAGCAACTCCTGAATCTCTATAGTTAGATCATACGTAAAGATACTTTAGTCAGAACCAGGGATGAGGAACTGATTTGGTTAAGGATGTTAGCTTTGTATTAGCTGTGAATGTGGAAGATGCTGCAATGAAGTTCCTTCTGTCAACGGATTTTTCAAACCTGACACTGGGACCAGTTCCTGTGGTGGATTCTGATACTGCTTAAAAGAGCTGAGACAACTGCGCTGCCCAGAGCCGCTGAGGTCAGCGCAGTCAGAGCCATTTCCACAGCCACTGAAGTTTCCAACAAACCACTAGACTCAGACTGTAGAACTTAAAAGTTTACAAACTCACAAAGCTCTGACCTAGATACTCCATCTGCTCAAACATTATAGACTTGGTGACTTGGTGACAGTAGAGATAGATCATTACTATCATTTTGTTTTTATCAATTACTAGATTTTGTTTAGGGGGTGTTGATTTTGTTTAATTATGTAACAAAGAAAATTAAATTTTGGTCCTCAAATCAAGAGGGCAGATACTTAACACATACTAACGTGTGAGTAAAACATGGCCTAGAGCAGTAACCTTGAAATATGCAGACACACAATATGCTAGAAAACTGTTTTCCTAATACCAGTTCTAAACAATTAGTATATGGTAAATAGCATGGCTTACATCTGTACTGTTTTCAGTGGAAATAATTCTAAAAGTTATTACCCAGACCAGTGCAGTACCAGTTACTGCCTTCAGTAACTGCACTAGTAACAGCTGATAAACGAACTACTCCTTGGCAGGCTCCTCTCGGTCCCTCGGGCTGCTTTCCCAGAGCGTGCCCACAACAGAGGGCTGGGTTGCTGTCAGCTCTGCACACCTGGACTGGGGCCCCTGTAGTTACACATCTTTGTAAAATACAAGGCTGCCATCAACCCCTTTTATTCATCTCTTCTTCCAGTGAATACAGTTCAAGGATGTTCATTCCACCTTTTGGTTAATTTAGGAGATACAAATGAGAACCTTAAGACAAACTTTGGCTTTTTTTTTTTAAACAATTTCCTCTGTAGTGCCCACTGTTTGCTAACACTTCTGTTTGCAGATGCCTTTGGGTGTCTGCCAGAGTAGGAGCAACACACTGAGATATGTGGTGAAACCTCAGTTGGGAGAATATCTGGATTTCTTTGGTGTTGATTTGTGTTATAAGATCCCCGGTTCTGACAGACTGCTTATAAATATTGTATATGTTCAACATAGGAAATGTTTAATTGCCCACAGAACCCGGGCAATAGGAGCCAGCAGATCTCCTGCTGAACTCACCCCATCCTGCACTCACACACTGCTGATTTTTTTTCCTTTTTTTGCCTCCCACGTTCCCACTCAATCAAGACGTTAAGACGTTGCATAGCTGAAAGCTAGTCATAGTTCAGATTGGACTGAAACTCATAAATGGGCTACTCCATGGAAATCTGTAATAAAAGGCAAAACGTTTATAAGATCTGAGGAGAAGCCTGTGCAGTCTGGGCATCTGCAGCACCAATATGTTACATGGGAGCATTTATCATGTTACTGGGAGACAGTTTGGCCAGAAGCTTTCCAGGGCACTAGAACCTTACTCTGGCAAAACTCTCACTCGTTTTTTCAACAAGGATTGATTCTAGATGTGCTCATTGAATACTAGATATCCTGTGACCAGAGGAAGATTGAACAATGACTTGTGGGGCGATATCCATGGAATCGGGAAATACTTTCTGCAGTCTCAAAGGAGCTGGCTTCTCATTTTAATTTTGTTGCCCTGCAGCTGGCCTTCTAAATCACCTCTTTTCTTCGTCATCAGCCTCTCCCTTGGAAGAACTCTCTGAATTTTATCAAGTCCGAACTTGGACTGACAGCAATGTGAACACTGAGGCATCATAAAGTCCTCATTGTATAACCTGTATGTACAGCACAGGAAATACTCCCAGTCTTTACAAAGGCACTTTGCCAGAGGGTGTGAGTGATGCATCACACAAGGAACTAGCACTTTGATTTCACTGGAAGTTAATGCAAGAAACAACTTGATGACTAATAGTAACAGTGCTGAAGGAGCATCCTTCAGAGGCTGTAAGACAGCTGCTCACCTGACTATCTGAAAAGCTGATTTGAAAGAATAACTGTGAAATGCTAAAGAAAATATATTTGAAATATTTGAAATATTTTTTCCACTGGAATTATGTTGCCTGATATTATAAATTGTAATCTCAGTAAGACAACTAAGTTAAGAAATCCACAGAAAAATAAATTTATTCCCATGTAAAATGCAGAAATATTATCTTTAATAGAAAAACATTTGTGTATTCTTAATTTTCTTGCATTATTATCTAAAGATTGGTTTGGGTTTAGTAAAAGGAATTTCCCAGCAGCTCATAATCCATCTTAATTTCATTAATAGGAAATGATGCTAAAATTCATTTCTCACTGAAATTTAAAAAAGCCCTCACACATGAAAGCATTATTGTCTGTTTGGATAGTACCTGCACTTACTGAAGTCTTCTTGGATTATTTCACATGGGGCAAATCTATGGTGACGAATATCTAGTTGTTTTGAGATCTTCATGAACTAAATTTATAACAAGACATTCATGACATTTGTGCTCTTACACAGAGTGAGCATGACAACTATTGTATCTATTTATTTCAGAGTACTTACATCGATTTATTTATACCTTCATTATAGTATTCAACTTTCAGATAGAATCTCTACATCCCTCCAGAAACATAAAAGCCTTTGCTCGTATGTGCTGTGTACATTTGCTCTTTTCTTGAAGTAATCTGAAAAAAATAAGAAAGGTGATAGCAACCAGGATGTACTGAGTATGTCAGCTGATGAAGCTGGGCATATTTTTTATGTCAAACATATTTTTCTTCTGTTGCAGTGTTCATTTTTGCCTAAATTCTCCATTCACATAGAGACAAAATACGAGGACAACAAAGGAAGCAATGACAGTGTAAGTATGATGGCATTTGCAGAATTTCATTTAATCCCTGTAGTTAATGACGGTCTGTTTCAGGGGGCTGTAGCCCTTTTGGGCTGGGAAAAGGCCTCATGGGGCTCATGTGTGTGAACCTGCTGGCTGTCCTGTTCCTCAGCAGCTTGTCAGCCTGCAGAGTGGCTACCTCCTTAGCACCATAGGATGAACAATTCATGCACACAACATCCCTTCTGCATCTCACATTCTTCTGGTTACCTCTCTAAACAGCATAATTTGCATATATGAATTTAGTCTGCATGAACATTTATGGAGAAAAGATTATTCTTTTTATTTTATTTTTTGTGTAATTGTATTCCACTTGATCTGTTCCACCTTATTCTCTCTGAGCACAAGGGGTTGAATTCAAAGGAGCTGGTGGGAAGAGCAAACAGGAAACTAAACAATGGCCAGAGATGAGAGATCTCAGTAAACGACTCCAAGAGAACAATGCCTGGACTAGTGAGGTGATGCTTTTGGGAATAACTTACTGAAAGTTACGAAGTTCTCAGAGTTAGAGCTTGGAGATGAAAAGGATAATTAGCTATGCAAAGGAAGGGTGGGAGTGAGACCCAGCAGCTATGGATGGAGAGATGCTCAGGAGGTCAGTCAGATGTCGTTTCCCTGGCAGGAGCAGAGCAGTCACACAGCTTGCAAGAAAAGACTAACATTAGATAAGGCCAGGTGTGTAAAGATTCAACCCATGGATAAATACACAAATAGGTTTCTTTATGTTTCAATTTTTAATGCTTTAAACAGTCGTATGTTTCAGACATGAGAAAAAGTTTCTTACAGGCGGGAAATACTGGTTAAAATGTCTGGAAAATTGATCTGTGACGCAGAGACCTAATGAAGGAGTGCTTAAACTCATTCTTGCAAAGGACAAAGGCAGTAAAGCAGATTTTAAGGGGTCTGAGATGCAGAGCCTTTCGGTTTCCAGGGGTGTCCCTCTTGCAGCCTTATTAAGGTTAAGGTATTCTGTTCTCCAGATGGGAGGTACAATTCCCTAAGTGCCTTGGGCCTGCGTGTTAATAAGGCTGACAGCTGTTGAGCTGCTTATGGCAGAATAATTACATGTAGAAGAACAAGGTATAATTTTGAATAATGTTTTTGGCATACAGACTCTTTCCCAATGGGAACATAACAGAGATCGTGTATTAGCCACCAGATACCAACAACTTCCAGCCACTGCTCCTCTAAGCCAGATCCAGATCGGTGAGAGAGGAAAAAAAGAAGTGTATTACATTAGCAACTACACGACCATTATGTAATTTATGTACTTCTTAATGTTCACTTCTACTTTTTGGCAGCGCTTTAATTCAGAGCAAGCCCACACCTTTGGTTTCAGGAGGGTGCAGTCTAGTTTTCTGGTACATTCTAATGTCAGCAGTGAGAGGACATGTTCTGTACTGACGCCTAACAGAGGAAGAACTGAAGCTACTTAAGCAGTGAATTTTCAATTTTTTTTCTGTGTGTCAGCTTTGTGGCTGAAATACTATGAATCAAGCCCTGAATAGTACCGAAGCAGTGTATTTAAGATGAAAGTAACACAGTGGTAGGATACTCAGCTGATGTAAATCAAAGAATCTCTACTCTGCTTGAATCCAGCTCTTCAAATGTAATTTTTACTGGTGTGCCAGTAGGGTAATATTGTATTACCTTTATATTGAGGTACCTGAGTCACAGACTAGGCAAGTGTTTACCAAGATTAAGAGATTTAATTGACCTTTACTTGAACTGAGGAAGAAAAAGAGAGGCTGAGTGAGGGCTGCCTTCCAGCCTGAATTCCCATGATTCTGTAATTCTGACAGCTGTGCTATTGGCTCATGTGAACACAATAAACCAATGGAAGATTTACAGGTTTTGCTACTGATCCAGTGCCATCGATCTGGTGACACTGAAGTGCTGGAAGGTTAGTAAATACGGAGAGACCTCAGTGAGCCTGTGGAAAAAATTCTGTTAATCCGAACACCTCAGAACTGGGGCTGAGAGTCAGTCTTGTTGCTGCTACTCAATGGGCAGGCTTAAACCCCTCTTAATAAAATGTGAAGTGTAAGTTCTCCTTCAAATCAGACAGGAATAGATTAAATTTCGCAATTGCCCAGTCAGAAAACAGGGAACATAGCATCCATTTCTATAGATTTCCATAGACACGCTATGTTTTTCTTCATTGCAACTATCAACTTTGGCTGATGAAGAAATAATTAATCCAAAAAATACTTCTGTAAATTTTGCAGTTGTAATGCAAAATACACTGAATTAATATTAATATTACAGTAGTGAGGGTAATGATGCATGTCTGGTTTTAACTCAACTATATGTAGATATATTTTTTTAAGACCATGCAGGTTTTTTGAAATCTTTGAAACTCTGGTCTATTCTTCATTTCCATGCTACCTAATAAAGTAGATATTGATTGTAAAAAGCAATAATTAAATATAAGGATACTAAAGCTAATTCCATTGATTAGTGGAAGAAAGCAATATAAATGCTCTTGGGTTCCTGTTGTCATTTAGCAGGCTGGTATATTATTAGAATTATTTTATTTAATATGTTGCACTGTCCGGTAAAACTCTGCCTAATTACTGCAATGTATCTTAATGCAAAAGTCCTAATTTTTCTTCCCAATTGTCATGATAGAAGAAACTAGTGAAAGATAATGATATCTACATTGGAAATTGATTTTTCTATGTCTTAGACTTTGTCATCATTTTAACCTATTTTAAATGTGCTTTAAACACTATTGTTTCAATCTGTTAAAGTTTGCACTTGATTTGCACAAATATAAACACTGCCAGAAAGACCAATGGACCATAAACCCCTTTATTTAGATAATACACTAATGAAGCATGTGTAGATGGTGATCGTGCAGTACCAAAAATCCATCCCGTTGTGATTTCTGCTGCTACAGCACAGCTGATTTTGCTGTGTTGCATCTAGATGTTCACGTGGCAGCTCTCTTCTTAGAAAAACAGTCAGTGTTGGATGAACGTGTTAGTACATCAAATATTGTCACTGCCACCTTGCAGCTTTGTAGCTTCATTAATAGTGTTAGAAACTAGACTGATGATTCAAGCCATTCAGTGGTTCTTCCTACAGGTCTTTTAAAAAGTAAACTTCTTAGTTAAAAGAGAAATTTTATTTGTATTTTGCTTTTATTTTAAATTACAAAATGGAATTTCTAAAATTTAGAATGGCTTGTAAAATGTAAATGACATTGTAGGTGGTATCTAAGTACATGAAAATATTGCTTCCCTCTTGCATCTTCAGCTGCTTACGTAAGTCAAGTGGGAGCTGCCGGGGAGAGGGAGGTGCAGGTGCCACAACAGAGAGCTTCAGTGAGTGCACACCAGCCAGAAAATTGCATATTAATCACCCACTGCACACTTTCTTTCCCAGAAGAAAAGTTAGCAATTAGGGAATTTGAATGTAGATGTACAAAGTCTATATTTTGAATATTAAAACCCTAAGTTAAATGCTAGAGAATTATTAAGGTTATCTAATTAATGAAACAGTCAGAAATCACAGGCAGGAGTGCTGTAAGTTACTGCTTGTTTGTGGATAAATTAGTCTGTGGTTTTCATGAGCAGACTTTGTTAACCTCTTTTAACAGACTATTGATTGGTCAGTATTTATGTCACATAAGGCTAATTTTATTCTAGATGGTCTCAGTTTTCTCTCCAGCTCTATTCTTACAATTTCCATGTACACAACAGACACACATGTTGTTTATTTTTAGTGTTAGTGGGGAATGCACCAGAACCGACCTAGGCTTTCTGCAGATAAGAGAGGATTCACCACATGGCTCGAGTAGATATTGTAATCAATGCGCAGTGATCTTGTGCACTGTGGTTCCGTGTCAGTTCTTACATGCACAGGCTGGTCCTGCTGAAAATTTCTAAAAGGCAATCTGTAGCTGAAGGTAAAGCAAAAGCAAAGTGAAGGTAGACACTGTTCAAGCAAATCACTGAGTCACAGAGACATTTCCATTTTCTTATTTGTTGCAGAAGGTTTATTATAGTTGACTGGATTTCATTGGTTTGTTTTGGTTTTTAGTCACAGAATTAATTCCTGATATTATTTAAGTAGTGAATTTTTGCCATCTGATAGCAACTGGGGAAAGTAAAAAAGAACAGTTTGTAAAAATAATCCCATAGTTGTCACTACTGGAAATTCACTGTATGTAAAACTTAACAGTACCTTGCTCTTTGTAGCATAACGTTTTGCTCTGGGAAACTCAATGGCTGGATCTTCATTATTAAAGAATAACATGCAAAGTTTTAAAATAGTGTAGTCTTTCTTTTTGTTAAAGGGCCATGATATTTATTAATAAGAATAACATTATTCTTAAGAGCAATTAAGGTGTGGAGTAAAGATTTCAAGTTAGAGTTATATTTCAAGATGGGCAAAGTATGGGCATCATTGGGCACGTTTTTGTGAGCATGTGTCTCAGTAATGCTCATAAAGTCATCGCAGCTACAGCACTAATTCTTTGTCAATCAAGAGAAAAATATATTATCAATGTTTCTTGCCTTTCAAAGATAATATAGAGTAGAAAATGCGTGCCTCAGAATGACCATTTGCCAAATGAAAACAAGGGGTAGTTCTGTAGTCCATATAGTTATAAATTAACACGAGTATCATGTGACACATTAACAGCTTGAGCACACTGAAACCAGCCAGCGAACAGCAGGTATTATTTGGTGGGCAACCTATCTAAACTGCAGTGCCATCATTTAAAGTTACAAAATCCTTTCCTGGCTGTGAGTTCTAATTCTGCAGCCCTACAAGTAACAGAGTATTCAGTATTGGAGCATTCATTATACTTCATCCTTAATGGATATTTCTCAAGTGTTGGTTGTGAAATGTTTGATTAAAGTACAATAAATGTTAGGTATGAGCAGCTAAAAAGCAAAACTGTTTCTGGTTTTAATCTCTTTAGGGTGGGTTTTTTTCCCTATTTTTGTCTCCTGTATTAGTAACATGGAACTGGGTTGTAACAAACTTCGATATAGGAGATGTAAATTAATGTAAATTCACTATTTAAGGAAACTGCTGTGAAATACTATTTTCAGCTGCAGTGGATTCAGCTGTGCCCTGGCTTAGCATCACTGTGCTACAGGATATTGTTCTGTACATTGTCTAAAGGGTTGCTGGGGATCACTGCAAAATACATCAAAATCAAAGCCAGGATCACTTTTAGGGATCATTTTATTTGCACCAGTACCTTTTCTGTATGAAGGTATTGAGTATCTTGTCTCCTGTATAATCCAGGCAGAAATACTGGCAAAGAAGCAGAAAGGTTAGCTTAAAATTCCTTCTGTGTGAAGAGCTCTCTTTTTGTTGAACATAACTCCAAATTGTGTGTACCAAGCACATATGGCTATTGCAGAACATAAGATAAGGCTGGTACTGACAGAGAGTGTGAACAAGTAATGTGGTTGTGCCTCTACTTTTTTATTTTTCTAAATGAACTACTCAAGTCAGTTAGTAAATCTAGCACTTGAAATAGATGTGACTTTGAAAAAACTAATCCCAGTAAATATTATTGACAGTGGTCTTGGAAGCACAGCTACTTCGACACAATTACATAAAAATACATTTCTCTCTTCAGAAAGTACAAATCTATTTTATAAGAGATGGAATAACAGAAGAATCATGACATGGAGATAAAAAGGAGGAGGGAGCAAGGCTGCAGATGAATATGGAATTGCCTTTGTGCGTTCCCCTCTGGGGCAGACTGATATTCCCATGGCATTTAGGGAACCAAATTTACTGGTCTCAGGGAGAGATTCAACCTTTTTCCACAGGAGAATTGCTCCCAATTATCTGTGTCCATATATATAGTTTTAGCCAGTGAACAGGTTGAAATTGGTCAATTCCTGTAATCTCTGCCCAGGTAAATCTCAAAAGTAAATTAGCGGACTTGGGGGTATCTGAGGTTGGAACGTGACTTACAGAAAAGTTACACACTCCATTCTCCATGGATGAAAACAAACAAACATACAAACAAAAAAACCCAAACAAACAAAACAAAAAGAAAAAGCTTATTCTTGCAGTCCTTACTGCAGTTATACCTCTGGCTTTCACACACTGTGAAATCTAGATTTAAACCAACCTACAACTGATGGATGTGTATGTATTCTACTCACTGAAAGTGCTCATCATCATAGAGATTGCTCAATACTGGCAAGTTGCAAAGCTAGACTACGTTTCAGAAATAGGAGAAAATACAGAGAAAACCCCAAAGCGTCAGTGAAATATCAGTATTTGAATTAAAAAAGGAGCTTATATGTTGCAATTATGCATCTAAGCTTGGGGACTCTTCCAGCTGCATACTGTATTTTTTCCGTTTTCTTGAAGCTCAGTGACAATGAATGAAGCAATATAATAGTGAGAAAGGCAGAGATAAATTTAATTTCAAATTCTAGTGTTTAAAGATATTTTTGTCATGCTGTTCATGCCATAGCCTGCCTATCACACTAAGGGGTCATCTTGAGATGTCCAGCTACTGAAAAGTCAAGATATTCAGTTTGTTGGGATGTTTTGGTGACAGGGCAGGGAAAATGGGGAGGCAGAGAGAAAGAACAACATTTTTAGGCATAGACATTAACTCAAAGAAGGATTTAATAGAAGAGGATTTTTGATTTATAGCAGAAATTCTCATCTCAATAAATGACATTTCCACATGGTGTGTTGAACAATGTAGTCATTTTGGCTGCAGTCTGTAGTTAGGCACAGGTGTCTGGTTACTTAGCACAGGGGATAATAATTATGTCTGCTACCATTTTAACCTGACTGTAATTAATCTAGGAGTCCTCTGCTGTTTTGGAAAGAAAGTTTTGTGGCTCTTACCCATTTCATTTCTCTGCCTTAGCTGCATTTCTCAGCACAGGCTGATAATCTGCATGTAACCTAACAAGTAAGAAAAACCGATCTTCTCTCACCCAGAGCCTCACAAGGGATGGAAAAAATAGCGTCCAGAAAAAACACACCCATCCACCCATCTTCAAACGTGTTTGTTTATAGCATTGAATTTTCTGTATAGGTTGCCTTATCACTTTCATCTCTAACCACTTGTCTTTATTTTTAAGTTGACCAGTTATTTGGCTGTTTCCACAGGAAATGCTATGTCCTGTTTGCATTAGTGTTAGCTGTAATTAGCTGCCTTATTGCAGCTGCTGACCACAAGCTTCTTGTATTGACACTGGTTTAAAAATCCATTTTGCAGTAAAGACGAACACCCTTCCAGCTGCTGATCCCTTGAATATATTCTTTGCTCTCGATGATAGAAAAAAAAAACATCACAAGAGAGACTTTTATATTAGAAACAAAACCAAACCAACCAAGCAGAGGTCTGACCCGAGGAGTCCCCACAGTGGAGATGGAGGGGGCCTTTGCCAGGGTGGAAGCAATCAGTGCATTCAGTGGAGTCTGGCTGGGTTCCTCTGACATCCAAACCAGGTTAGCTGCAGTGACTGGCCATAAAAGATAAATTTTGGATTTGCTACGTCTGAATGAGCTTGAAGCCAGCAATGTAGCCTTAAGAGAGAATAAAAAGAAGAAAAATGGGAAAGCAGCTTGTGGAAAAAAGATATTAAATTAGTTGTTGACTTACCATTGTCTCA
This sequence comes from Limnodromus scolopaceus, assembly GCA_028565335.1. Classification (NCBI taxonomy): domain Eukaryota; kingdom Metazoa; phylum Chordata; class Aves; order Charadriiformes; family Scolopacidae; genus Limnodromus; species Limnodromus scolopaceus. Next base: position 37,309,981 of record JAOXNO010000003.1, read on the forward strand.
TAACCTGACTTCCTGTTCTGGCTCTGTCTACAAGGAAAAGAGAAGTCACCAGCAAAGGATGTGGTAGGACATGCCATTGTAGGGCATGAGGAAAATGAAGGAAAGAAATTTAAATACACCAGCACTTATATTTCTGCAGATCCTGTGTGATCTTTCTTTCCTGAGGTACTAGAATCAGACTTTTTTTGGAAAATTTTCACCAGAAGAAACTATTGACGGTTGAAAAGATGGCACAATTAAAACCTTTCTTCCACTTTTTTTCTAAATAATGATGAGTTTTCTTTACTCTTAGAAAGTGGCAGTGCATAAATGCTGCAAAAAAGCTATCACAACCTGCCACCAAAAGAAAACCCAAAACCCACAGCTAAAAGGACACTTCAGCCTGAATGTTACTGTTTTTCATTTGATTGTGTATTTCAATCTCTATTAATTACTTGGCTTCCAAATGTAAAGCCTGTCCAGTTCTTTCCAATATAATATTTAATACTCTGCCTTCAACATCATCTCCTTAAGGATACAGATTGTTCTCACCATTAATTTTCTGCACATTTGCAAATACAGTTGCACAGATTGGGAGCCTTATGCTTCTTTCCATGGCCTTTAATCTCTTCCTTTAAAACTTTTAAATTTCTCTGGCCTCTTTGATCACAAAAGCAATAAACCCACCCTCCCTACAGGTTTTAAGGCAATCCCAGATTATGTGGTGAGGGGAGGCAATAAGAGTATTAGAGCTAAGCAAGAAATCAGTCTTGTTCTCTAATGACTTCTCATTTTCTCCTGCTAATAGAATGAGAAGATTAAATCTCTATCTGCAGATCTTCTGAGGAAAATCTGAGAAGGGGAAAAGCATAAATGATTAGACAAGAGCTTCTGCTGGCAAAGGGAAGGGAGAATGTCATTCCACAAACTTCTGGAATGGGAGAAATGGTCAGAGAGAGCCTCAGCAGCAAAAACCACAAAGTTGAAATGGTTGAAATTTCCTCCTGGTTGACAGATTGGCAAAGGCATCTGTCGTCCCTGCTTCTGTCAAAGCACTTTAAAGAGAGAAAAAGAATTTAAAACTGTATTGCTTAGAGGTGCAATATGTGGATCCAGCCTGTGACAGCACAGGGCACATATCTTCACATAAGATACTGGGTAATAGTCCCCATTTAGGTCCTTGCAAACGTGCAGAGATACACATGGGCTTAAATTTATTAGGCTTGTACTTAAACTGTGTACTGATTCAGAGCCCCAGTTGACCTGGTAATGTTCATTTAAGAGAAATCTCCATTATTTTATTTAAAGCTCAGAGATTATGGTGAAAAGCATCTTGTTCCAGAAATAGTTCAACTGATTTCATCAAGGGACTGCTCTGTGTATCTGAATTTGTTTGGGAAAAAAAGCAAGTGAGGAAGCTTATAAAAAGCAACCTATAGTATATATATATAAAACATAACAATTATTTTTTAAAAATGTACCTCATTTCAAAGAAAGAGCACTACAGGGGAAGGACTTCTCAGCTCAAATTTGTTTAACTAATCAACATAATTTTTTGCAAAACAAGGATTGTAGAAGGAAAAGAAGCACAGAAATGAAACCAGCCTGGAGTTTCCCTTTGTTCTGTTCTGTGGCTTCAGCCCTGTTAACGTTTAGGATCCAGTTCAGTCAGCATAGAGTGTTGCCCATTGTATTCCAATCCTGTTAACTACCAAGACTAGTTAAAATTGTAGAGTCAAACTTCAGCTTTTCATTTATTTGAATTATGATTTCTTGAGCAGAGTACTTACCAGCTTGTTCCTTGTAGTCCATTGCTCTCTTTGAATGCTTTACACAGGCAGATGTATTTCTTTCAAAAATAATAAAAGAAGCATTCTTGTTACTGAATAATTGCTGGCATTTCATATTTTTAACTGTTCCTCTAGGATAAAATGAACTTAAGTTAACAGAGTGTTCACTACATTTATTTAAAAAAAAAAAAACAAGCCCCAAAAATATTTATGCTTCCTGGAAACCTCAGTTGTAGAACATTGTGCCCCAAAGAAAAAACCACATCGTTGGCTCATTGCTGCTTTTGACAGCATATGCACAGCTTCCCTAAATTCTGTGGCACTGATTCATGATAGCCTTTTAGCTAGTCCCTGTTTCCAAGCCCCAGAATCATGAGTAGAAATTTATTGCAGACAAAGCAGGAGTCACATGGGTCAGTAAGATGCCTAAATAATTAAATTATGGGCACAGGCACAGAGGTCTACTCGCTGCAGATGCAAATGACCTGCGTTTTCAAAATATACCCGTCATTTGCCTTGCATAGAAAAGAGACTTGGTGTTCAAAACCAGGTCCTAAAGGATTAAAATGAAATTAACTTTATGTGTGCACAAATGGTTAGTGGAAGTTTCCAGCTCCCAGTGAGGGCAGCTCAACCAAAATTTTAGTTCTTGGTATAAGAGCAGCTCCACCTGACCAGCTCCCGTACACACCTGCATGTCATTATTGTCCCCAGAGGGAGAGGGTTAGAAACATCCAGAGTCCAGCTTTTTTTACAGAGTGGTGGAATCTAGTTCAAAGATTAGAGAATTCAATAAAAACCAGTCCTAGTTGTTGACTTTACTGTTTGTGACCAAAGTCTCCATTCCAAAAAATGCTAGGAAGAAGAGTGGTGTGAGCAGTAAGTGCTAAACAGGGTGTGTTACATTTAACAGGCTGCTGTCTCTTCCTCTGCCATAGTGGATTGTTCCCAAAAAATCTGTGGCATAATTGATTTAAAGTGATGTTAATCTTGCTTAGGAACACCTTGCTTATACGTGATCCTGAGGACACTCATTTCCTTCCCTCTGATGTCCGCAGTAGGTTAGAGAATGGGACTGTGTCCCTGCAGAAACGTCAGTCTCTTACAGCAGAAGCTGTTTGGGCGCAATCGTAAAATTATATTATCATTGAAAATGGCTTGTAACCATCATTCCAGGTGGATTTTATAAGGGTGTTGCTCTGTTACAGTGTTGATTTTCTTTAACTCTTGCAGATATTTGACAAAGAAGCAAAAGATCTGGAGCGAGAAGTCTGCTTTATTGATATTGCCAGCGATGAGATTCCTGAGCGCTATTACAAAGAATCAGAGGTAAGAGACAGCTTGATTGTGAAACGGTGCAGAAGGGAATGTGGGATGCTGCAGGAAAGCCTTGAGAGGAATTGAAATAGTTTTATTGTATGAAATCTTGCTGGTCAGTAGTATTTGAAAAGCTTTCAATTAGAGGGGAAGCAGATAGCAACCTCTCTGTCTAGATGGCCTGACGCTTCCTTTTGCAGATGAATCCTCCAACCTTTTGAAAGGCTTTCCCAGCCTTATCAGAACATACCCTCTACCATACCTTTGATATTCAGCTGAATTCGTTCAAAGAAGAAAAGCTTTGAATCACAAAGCTCAGCTGTTTGCAGGTTTGAGCAGTTTTAAAGATTATTGTGGTCCTCATCTGTGTCCCACCCCAACTAAAAAGTCACACAAAGTGTCTAAGCCCAGGCAAAGGGCAGAGGTGCTATAGTGAGAACAGGGGTGACGCACAGTTGCTTAGGGGGTAACCATGACACAAGACCAAGAGGGACTGAAACATTCTACATACTGCAGGTAACCTGCCAAAAAGCATCAATGGCAGCAGACACAGTCACTCTCTTAAAATTCCCTTGAAAATTGCTCCCATGTATATTTGATAGTGCACGTCTCTGACGAGAATGTTCCTTTTAGGTCAATGCAATTCCCTGCTTTGAAATCTGCAGTCCCCGTGCAAATGAAGATGAGGTCTCAATGTTTTAACCTCAGACAAGAAAAATGATTCACAAGAAGTAGCTAAAGAGGAGTGATCAGATTCATGCTTGCATTTAATTTTGGAGATACGATTTGCCTCTGGAGCCAAGTATATATTTATAGTCGGCAATGAGCACGGCAGCTGTTTGACTATGCAAAACGAGACTACATAATCATTTTTAGGACAGAAAATGAAGACTTGCCAATGAATATATTTCTATACCACAGGAGACATGATTTTCAGACTCAAAAAGTCAGGTACTTGTTACCTTCCATTTAAAGATCCTATTTCACATTTTATGTACGAGTTATAAAACAAAGTTGGGTCTACAGTAGAATTATTAGTTTCCTTGGATAATGAAACCCATCTGTTATGTACCAAAATTATATAACACTTCATAAAACAGCTTATTGGTCCCATCATCTTCTCTGAATGCCAAGGTCTTCTGGTTCCATTTAGGAATGGCTGCTGCCATTGAACGGGTCAGCATTTGACTATGTTTTAAAGAAATCATGTGAGATTTTTCATCTCAGTGCGTGCCCTTTTAGAAACTGTAAACACAAAGGTAGCATCCAGCTTTTCAGCTTTGCTTCCCATTTTTAATAGACAACTATTAAGCATAATTTCCATAGGATTTATCTTACGGTATAGAAAAACAACCTCACGTTAAGTGAGAAAATAATTTCAGAGTCTTTGTGTTGTTATTTAAAAGACAAATCTAGAGACCTGATTCCAAGCAAAATGGAATTTTATGTGGGTTTAAACAACAAAAAAAGCCCAGCACTTTTTGTTTTTTCTGTACCGATGGATGATTTCTATGTTGGCTACCAAATTCTGTTTCAGAATTCATACAAAATAATAACACCTTAGCAATTGACTGTGCACATACTGTAATTGATATTGAATTAATAATAGTTAAATTCAGTATCTTCCAAAGTTTACAAACTACGGGGGCTTTATGCTGCCATATGATGAATATGAAGCCAAATTCCCATTTCTGATGAGGTCTCTTACATAATTTAGTGACTATAAAAGACTTTTGATGTTTGTAAATGTAATTTCCATCTGTTTTCAATCACAACAGCATAGAAATGTAACTCTATATAAATGAGAAATAGTCTGTGTCTTCCAAATAACAGTTTAAGAGATAACTGAAAACTGTTTACTGTAAGCTTTAGAAAGGTATTTTAATTACACTCATAACAACAATTTGGTGGCTTTTAAATCATTTAATCTGAATTGCTACAAAGTTTAAAGATTAAAAGTGAAGCACAGTCCTCAGGATTTAAGAATTAGATCCCAAAGGATAAGTGTTCTGACTGCTATCCAGAAAGACTAATGAGAATGGGTTTAACTTCAGGCATGTTCGTAATAGCTTCATTTCAGTGGATCTCTCACATGCCTAAAAATAAGCAAGTTCTGTGGCAGGGTCAGCCTACTTAGCAGGTCCTAGAAGTGAGCTTTAAATTTATTTTACATCCTGATGAAAGTGCATCCCTCTTGAGTTAAAATCATACTTCCGTTTTTAACACCAAATGTCACCATTTAGTTGTATTACTGTATATTAGAGAGTTAACTTAAATAATTTAAACCTTTCACATAAAACTTCATCTGATTGCTCTTTGCTAGTGCTTAGGAGCCTGTTTGTAGGCGCTGACTTCTGATATGATCAGACAGCACTAATTACAGAGTTGCTATTAAGCTAGTATTTGAGATTTATGTTATTTTTAACTTTAAAGTGCACAGTCATCCTTCATTGGTGCTTCATCCTTCATAAGTTTTTCAAAGTCATCTGTATGAAAAGCCCCTTTCTACAATTTGACTGCGACCTTTCTTTGAGTTACTGCATCAAATAACTCATTGATTATAACAGAATGAACCACAGCAGCTTTAGTGGTGTTTTCCCCATTTATATAAAGAGAAGAAGGTTGTGCTACACCAAGAGCATTAATAGAGGTACCAATATTGCAGTTGCCACAGGACAGGTCAGGAGATGTCCGAGGGACCCACTGCATCAGGCTCAGCACAAACAAGTGAAATAACCATTCTCTGCTCCCTACCACCTCCGAGCTAAAAACTATTTTTCAGTTGCCCTGACATGAATCTTATAAACATATCCTTCCATTGTAACTTACATAATAATGATTCACACATAAAGAGACAAAATGTGTAAAACATCTTCATATGTGTAAGATTCCATTTGAATTGCAGAGCTCATTTTGACTTGTGCTGGTACTTGATGGGAAAGGAAGTGTGTTCTGTGAAAATGTCATGACAGTTGAAGAAAAAATTACTGAATTCAATTTTGTACATATCTGCTTTTTCTCTCCTCCTATATATCAAGTAAAATTAAAAATAAAAAAAAAAGTTAGCTGAAGGCTTAAGGAGAGTTGTTGTTTCACTGAGGAAAGCTTTAAAGGGACCTCTGCCAATCATACTGAGTGATGTCTTGACCAGAATCATCCCGGTATTTTCAGTTCCCCTAGGAATCATAGAATCATAGAATTGTCTATGTTGGAACAGACCTTTAAGATCATCTAGTCCAAGCATCAACCTAACCCTGAAATAAAACAAAAACAAACAAAAAAGCCTCAACAAACTAAACCAAGCCAAGCCAAGCCAAGCCAAACCAAACCAAACCAAACCACCTCAACCCATCAGTAAACCATGTCACTAAGCACTATGTGAACCATCTTTTGAATAGCTTCAGGGATGGTGCCTCAACCGCTTCCCTGGGAATCCCATTCCAATGTTTAATAACCCTTCCAGTGTAAAAGTTGTTCCTAATATCCAATCTGAACCTCCCCTGGCACAACTTGAGGCCATTTCCTCTTGTCCTATCGCCTGTGACTTGGGAGAAGAGACCGACCCCCGCCTCTCAGGGAGGTGTAGAGATTGCTGCTGTCAGTAGTTGCCCCTGTAGAAGACTGGAGGAGGTAAAACTGCAGCAATTCCAGGTATCCTAAAGCAGATGATTCAATGTTAACTTAATGACCATCCACAAACGTCACTGTGAGGTAGCCACTAGAGTACTTACCAATGCTGTGACATCTGAAATATAGCACTTTTTACAAGCACGGACCTAAAAATCCTTCCACTTTTAAGATGTTTAAATGTGAGGTGCCAAATTGAGAAAGCTTGATTCCAGATCCAAGCGAACAGGTTTGCCTGGTTTTCTGTGAGGAGTCACATACGTTTCCAAATCTGAACTACATATTACATGGAATATAGAATTTTATATTTCCGTGTAAAGAATGTAGGAGCCTACAAATAAGAGTAGTTACACAATTTGTAAAGTCATTTCCTTGTGACTTTACCATCAATCAATATGTATCACCAGCCATCATGTATTCCCCATATAGACATATATATTTATCTGAATTATAGAAAAGAATAAAACTGAGCTCTGCTGAAGAGTGAGGGCCTTGAGTGAATCATTCCCTGAAATGAAACATTTACTGTAGATGTGAGCTACTGAGCAAAATGTTCTTTGCCACCATATTCAACTTCTCAAAATGAACAGTGTTTCATTTCCTGTTTATGACAAAGCAGTTGAGAGTTGGACAAATGGAATAAACTTTTAAAGTTGCCTCCAAACAGAAAGATTTCATGCAGCTGCTGCAGTGTTCTGCTTCAATTGCTGTCTTTTTTGGCTTGAACACAGCTGCACTGTAATAGGTCCAGCTTAGATACTACTGTCCAGGTGCTCTCAGAATAACAAAACCTCTGTCACATTACAGAGCCAGAAAATTATGGTCACTGAAATAATTCAGCTGCCTCTGTTGCCACAGTGAATGCGTGCAACGTGTCAGTACAGGGCACAGCAAAAACAGATGAAAATTTCCTTTTCCTTACTAGCTCCACTTGTGAGCTTACATAAAGGCTGGCTGGATTATCGTATTTTAACACCTCAGAACTGTCCCAATATTTAAAATTCTGAAGTATTTAGCTGGTTCTTCCAGAAAATGCATTTTAATGGAAATTCAAAAAGAGAAAAAAAAAGTATTTAAGAAATTACTCCACATAACTCTCTATAGTAGTATCTTTACAAATCTTTCCAGAGCCCTAGCTACATAAACTGAAATCCAAAACCTAGCAGCTACAGCCGATGATGAAATGCCAGATCACATGCATTAAAACCATGAAGGATTGGTTCTGAAATTCAAGATCAAACAAGTTGGTCTTCAGTTCCCCCTTCAAGGGGAAAAAGAAATTGACTGCACTTCAAAAGCACAGTGATGGAATATATTGCAATAGGAGTCTGAAAAAAAATGAATCCCTGCATTGAAAGGAGGGAAGAATCTTTGTTTCTGGATGTCTGAGTAGCGTCCAGTCAGAGAATAGGATACGTGGGGTAACAGGATGTACTTTTGCCTCTGGAGAACATATGAGGCTGGGGCATCTTTTCCCATGCTAAAATGGCCCTACTGGCAAGTAATTTTCAAGACAGATGGGTGACAAAGCCATCAGGACGTTCCCTGCAGACTTCCAGTGTATGGACAAAGGAGGTGGTGTCAGCTGCAGAAGAGTATGGCATCTTCAGATCACACCTGATGCCATGGCAAAGCTAAGGGAAAGCATCCCCATTTGGATTCTGAAGTTTTCTGTTAACAATGAATGCATTTCGTTATTTAAGTAAAAAAATAATATTTCAGAAAAGGCATTGCAACAACCCAGTGCAATATTGTCAACACATTGGTGTTTGTCTCCTGGAAAGGGGGTTACAGTTCCACGTCTGATGCCCGTGACGCCTGCAGGCCACGAGAAGTGTTAAGTAAATAAATGCTAAATGCTAAATAATGGAATCTCCAACAATAAGCATGTTGAGCCAGGACATGGCCTAAGCAAGAAGCACTGGGAGCGTTTGAAACCACATCCGTCACACTGTGGCTTATATTTTATTGTAGTTTTACACTGTATTCTCAAATAAGCCCAGCTCGTGGTAATGCTGTTTCTGCTATGTTAGCAGAAGTGCTATTTTTAAGTCACTCTGCACCTGGCAATAATGTACTGCAAATACAGAGCAGGTTTTGCTCCTCTGTAGCAAAAGGATTTGCCAGATGGGCCTTCCTAATAAATTGTGTCTGATAAAAGGATGAGAAGGTTATTTAAACAAAAAAGGTTTTAGCTATGCCATTACATTTAAAACAGGTTGAGGATTTTGCCAGTAGATAAACTGAGGGGAAAATAGTGAATAGACACAGTATTCTGTGGATGATGCCTTCTCTAGAAAGGAAGGCATTGCTGGCTAAAAGCAAAAATAAGGCACACACAAAATGAATGACCTAAATAATAACATAAAAATAGGGTCAGACCAAAGATGAGCTTGTCCAATTTCCAGTCACTGACCAAAGTGTTTCAAACCCACATGTGCCACAGTTCCTGCCTAGAGAGGAACTCCAGACCATTCACTCTAGCCTGGTGCCCTGTGTATGTTTTGCCAATCACAGTACCTTTCACAGGAAGAGTAAAGAAGGGCCACGAGCTGGTACTGGCAGACGCTCAGCGCTTCCTCCTGGGGTCTGGAGAGATGTGAGCCTGGCACACGAGTCTGATTTGTTCTGTCTGACTAACCAAACCAGTGAGCTACAGCATGGAAAGCAGAAGGGGCAGCAGTGCTGTGTACCAATAGTATTTCTACTTGGATTTAACATAAAATTATCATCCCTCCTTCTTTTTTTTTTTTTTAGAAGGACCTTATATACTTGATTCCAGGCTGTGAATCTTAATCTGGCAATTTGAAGCCATGAGTTGGGCACATAAAATCATTCTGGGTCATGGCTTTCATATCAAAGTTCTTGTTGGCTTCAGTGGGCTGTGGATGAGACAAAGATTAGCTGTCCTGGTCACACCAAGGTCCTTCTGGCGTGGTATGATCCCTGGGGCTGTGGCCAACGGCAGAGGCCCAGGAAAGGTGTAAATATATGCAAAATATAGAGATAAATACATAGATTCTTCCCCTAAATACTTCCTCATGTGAACCATAGCACAAGCAATTGCTGAGCCAGAATTTGTGTTTTTCTAGAATAGTCCAAATCTTTTTTAAACACCTAATTTTTTAGCATCTGGATAAAAAGCCCAGTGATGATAGTTTTACTCGTGCTAATGACTCACCCCTGTAAAAAAGAGGTTAAATTCTCAAGTTCACTTTGCTTAATATTGTTGTGTATCTCATGCCCCTTGCTCAGCTTATACGCAATCTTAGCATTTCAGCTCACCTCAGCAAGCACTCAGTAAAATTTTTAACATCTTGATCTTTCATACAGCAGTCTGGAAATCAGTTCCTCTGAATCCTTCCTGTTTCCTGGCTTCCATTTGTCAGTCTACAGTTTTATAGTATCACTATGCTAGTGTTTTCAGAAAGGCAGGAATTTCCATAAAAGCTATTAGCTGCAAGTTGCCCGCACTGTCTGTCATTGCCTGGCTCTGCGCGTGACACTCTCCAGCCAATGTGTGACTAAGCATCACGTCCTTCAAGAAAAATGGACATGATTAAGGGAAGCCAAGGGACGGTGCCATCTCTGGGCACTGGTAAAAGAATTTGCTGGTAGAAGTGATGTCACGGATCAGTTGCACTGCAGCAGGCAGATTATTTGTGGGCCACCAATTTAAGAATGCTTTCCGCTGTGAATCCCCTTGTCTGCTGGGTTAACTTCACAAAACCAAAACAAACCAAAGCAAACCCCTGCTTTCACAGCGTCCAGAGGGTTCTTGCAGTTTGAAGGAGACACAAGTTTTGTGTATGACTGAGCTTTCATGCAGGGCAGCTGCCCATTATTTAATTTTTGTTTATAAATTTTGAATACTTGATACTGACTCAAATTCATTACATTAAATCCCTTGGTACTGCATTGTAGTTCTTCCATTATAGGTCTGGTTACTGCCGAAGGGATATAAAGTACCTCTGCATAACACTCAATATTATCAAAGTGCATATCTGAGATGCTTAATCAAGACAAGGGCTCCATCACACTAGCACGAGTGTGTGTAAGAAACAGCAGACCCTTCCTTACATTAAACTATTTGCCTTTAATTTTCTTTTTTTGCTTTTCTGAATATCATGTCTTAGTTCTTCCCTTTTGATTTTTGCTTTTTATTTTTGTTATTATTATAATATTGATTGCTTCAGGCAATAATCAGTTATAAAACAACTCTTTCAACCAGAAACTATCTAGATCAGTCTGAGGTCAAGCTTTATTGAGTGAGAAGATTGGCAACAGCATATGACTGGGAGTTGTGATACACGGTGCTGTATTGCTCTGATATATGATGACGTGGAATTGTTTTTTATGGTGATTTAACCTTATTATACTGTGAGCTTAAAGTTTCTATTTAGAAAAGAGTATGTCAGCAATAAAAGCAATGACTTTCACAGAGGAGGAAGACTAGCACCTCATTAGAGCTTTGTAAAGAAGTTTTAATGACAGAGCTTCGGTTTATGGATAAAATCAGAAGCCAAGACAGAAGATAACTAAACATTAGAAAAAGAGAACGCTGAATGGCATATAAACTCACAGTGAGTGAAAGAAGATTAAGATCGGATTTGTCTTATTAATTTGTTAGTTTTTCTCCTGATTGTCTTCCATTTAGCACATAATTTACGCATATACTTAAATACATATTTAACTGCTTTTACAACAAATGATGGATTTATAAGGTCTTCCCGGATCTTGGCCTTGGGGAAGGCAGCACTGAGGAGCACGAGTGGTTATTCTTGAAGACACATTTCAGAAGCTCCACTATGAATTTACTGAGACTACATTTTTTAAAATCTAGCTTTAAGCATGAATTATATCTATTTACAAGATGTAATCAGCAGGATTGGATATAAAGTGAGATGGAATTATAAGGAAAATAACACTTTGATAGATAAAACTGTATCTTGTATGGATAAAAGTACACCTTAAAAATGAACTAATGTCCTTATTGTTTTTTTGGTCTTGCTGTTGTAATTTCAATACCAATTTATTTGATTTTTCCAGTTAGTAAAAGGAGACAGTTTAAATTAGTCACTCGGTGTTTTGCCCAAAGATACCATAACTTAGCTGTAGCCAGAGATGGCTAAATTAGAGGAGTTTCATGGTGAGCTGCCGACCTGGAGATACAAATTCACTTAAAATTGAAAATGGCATTGTCAGGGTCACATCAGCATCGATGTGTCACAGCCCACACTGGAGATGATTTCAGGAAGACAGACATGGATAGAGAGTACAAGTAAGTCACACTGAGGGAGCTGTGGAAAATCAAGCTCTGAAGAAGCAACACTTTTTTTTTCCAAAGGCCATAAATAACACTTGGAGTGCATTGTATTATAATAACTTGCAATAACATATTTTCCTATAACAGAAATGTCCTAGATGATATGATTGTCAAGGCAGCTGCAGGAATATGCTGCCATCGATTCACTGGCTGTTGGATAAAAGACAAGATTTGATTTTAGTATATCCTAGTGCTTATTTAAGTCAATTTCATATTATTTTTCATAATGTTTATTAGCATGTTTTCATATTTTACATCTCATTGCTTTAGCAAACTGTCAAAATGGGACTTACTCTTCTGCATTTCTCAGTATGTTTTCTTTGTTTTGCAGGATCCTAAATACTTCAAATCACAGAAGACTGGAAGAGGCCAATTAAAAGAAGGTTGGAGAGAGACCCATCAGCCAATTATGTGTTCCTACAAACTTGTGACTGTGAAATTTGAAGTCTGGGGACTTCAAACCAGAGTAGAGCAATTTGTACACAAGGTCAGTGAAAGAGGAGCTGTTTCTTATCCTTCACATAAGCAGAACTTGAGTATTACCTTGCACAGGAAAGCAGCTATAGCTGTGTAGAAGCGAGGGAGCTCGGCCACATCTGCTTTCACACCTCTCTCAAGGTCTGAAAGATCTGGAGCAGAGCCAGAGGGTTCATCTCTGGGTATAAACTTGACAAAGCCTGGAGCTGCTCAGGTCTAAGGCTGAGAAAAACTACCAGTAATATTTTCAATACTGTGATAAACGTATGAACTGAAGTATTTATGAGTATACATGAGAATCATACATGGAGCAATGATGTGCAGAATTTCTTACAAACAGGTAGTGGGAAAGTTTTCCAATCAGTCTACTTAAAAATTAATTAATGAATGGCATAACAGCCATATTTTTCAGAGTATTGACCTTCCCCATGTTTAAAAAAACTAACAAAGAAAAAGAAGAGTTCCAGAACGTCTAATTGCCCAAAGATTAAAGGATTCTGTACACATTCCCATATGGCTTCCCCTGCTAGTCAAAGCCATGCTAATGTGATCCAGTGTTGGCAACAGATCCACTTCAGGTGGGAGGTTGGACTACGAGACCTTCAGAGCCAGTGTGTCTGACTCTCTAAGGCATGTTCCTTTAGCCACAAAACTGTCAGAATATTTATCACTCTAAATCATGTTGAAAGCCAACAGTGTTACTTTTCTAAAATGTTTTGTTGCTGCAGAGACCTCTTCCTTGTTTCACAGGTGGTCAGAGACATACTACTGATCGGGCATCGGCAGGCTTTTGCCTGGGTTGATGAGTGGTATGGTAAGTGTTCTCCAAATTTAGCCCATTTAAAAGGGCTGCTGCAAAGCTTATGACAATTGACAACAGATTTCCATTTGCTTTCATGGACTGTCAGGTCCTAGTATAAATTGTTCACGAAAAAGATGGCAGCATGTTCAGTTGCTCTGGAACATACGGAGCTCAATTTCAGCAGGTTCTTTGTGACAGGAGCAGGCTGTATTTTAGGCACCAGTAGGCAGCATACGGGATGCCTTTACATCCCATACATCCCAGAGTATGCACAGCCATCCCCACACCCCGCATTGTGGGCAGAGAGAAGCTGCCCCTGCCAAGAGTCATCTATATGGAGAACAGCATGGAGGTTTGAATAAAGCTTCTTATTCAGACTGCATTAACATGCAGGCATTTCCATACTGCAGACTCCTAGAGCCTCTGATCCAACACCATTTCAGCTTTTTAGGAAAGTTTTAAACCGTTAATATGGATTGCAATAAATAAAAGATGGAACTCTAGTGTCCTTTCCGAAAAATGAATATACATGTAAAACCTTCTGGGTCTGATTCAGCAGCAGCTGCATGCAAAAACTGCTCGGAATCCAGGAGCCAGCTGTAGGAATGGGCCCTTTCCATAGCACAGAGTAATCCTGAATATCCAAACAGCTGATTATGTTTGATAAAACAAGCTCACAGCATTTGTGCTTTTTACATGCTTTTTCAGTAAGATGTATCCATAATCATAGTATTTGTAGAACAGTTTCTAAGACAGTCCTGTAGTATAGGATAGGAATTTGGGAGTATATATAGAATGTTTATCTAGACCCTCCTTAAGCTTCAGGAAACACCATTCTGGGCATTTCATGGATAAGAATAACACCTGCCTTTCATCAAAACTCAGAAACATTCTGCATTGCTTAAAAATAGTCCATTAGCCCAGCTGGTGCAAACACAGACATCTCCAGTGGCTTCATAAACCTGCATAATTTTACACTGGGATCTAACAAGAAACTCATTGTGCTGATTTTGAAAAAAATTTGCTTTTGAAATCACAATGTTCTTATAAATTTAATAATGCATGAAAAATTTGTGCTGTAATGATCATAAAAATACTGAAATTTACTGAAGTGCAGAAAGTAAGTTTAGGTAATTCTGTGCTGCCTGTGGCCCTTACACCGCTGCGTTGTTCTGAAGTGTAACAGCTGGTAAGACTTGGTGACTAGAAACCAAATATTTTGTTATCCAAAATGAGTGAGATCCAATTTTTACACCTCCAGTTCCATTTAATACCTATGGTGTGTAAAACTGCTGTGGTACCGCTCTTGACATGGTGATGTGTGTTGGAAGAGCTTTTCAGAAATAGAATTTTTAAAGCATCTGTGTGCATTCATGTGTCTGTTGGCATCTTTTAAAACAGAAGTTTGAGAAAGACTTGGAGATGATGCAAGTCAGCTAAACTCAATCAGTTAATCAGTGTAATAAAATAAATTATTAAACAACATGTTATGTTATGGGTATTACTGATTGATTACTGTAAGTATGAATGAGTCTTGACATTAAATTTACTAAACTGTATTCAGCTTTAATATTAAGAAAATCTGTTTTGACAGTGTAATTTACTAATACAGAGCATGTTCTCTGCTTGGCAAAATGCATCCTTAGCATGTTACTGACATGGCTTATGAGCTTCTTTTTCATTCCAGATAACAGTAAAAGGAAAAGACTAAAAGAGTGTGAGTTAGTGGTATTCCATGTTTCCTCTTGATCAAAATTTTAGGCTGCATTTCATTTTCACTGATGAAGTATTACATTGTGCTACTGATATAACAGATAAAGTTCTATCGTTCCTTAAAAGCTGCCTCATAAGATGCAGTGAGAGCCTCGTATCACATACCAAGGAGTGGTGTGATAGAAGAATTTGCAGATCCAAGTAGCACATAATAAACTTGAGAACAATGATAGCCTCAAGGACAAAAGCACAGCGTACATTACCAAAAGTCATGCACCTTTCCAAGGGTACCGTGCTACTAAATTTCTATTTCAGTTTTATGAGTAAAAAGTTGATGGCTGTTTCCATGAAGCTCTGAAGTTACCAAACGGCTGTAAAGAACAGACCAAGATTTTGACAACCTTTATGGTCACCCCCACCTTACTTGCAAGTAGATTTATTGAAAGCGTGGGAATACTCAGAAGAGTAAGGTCACAAGTCAATTAATTGGATTCCTCATGCTTTTACTGGAAGTGTGGTTTATGACAAATCTTTTTTAAACCTGTAATAATTGCTTGGAGTTCAACAGCAAGCCCTAACAAACTATGCACTAGTTTGACAACATCAGGCATGCCTAGACAATGATAAATGATTCTGCCAGTAGAATCAGCCTGATTTGTGGAATATTTCTAATTCTCACAAGTCATTAAATTGCTTGAGGCTACAAAACTCTTAATGTATTCACTCTTAATTCACTTACCAGTATAATTAAGTGTTAGTTTCTGGAATCTAAGCTGATATGTGCTCTAACAGTAAGAATGTTTGCTGGTTATGAGATGTACTATGCAAAGATAACGTAAAATCTTTCTTACAGTGCCTGGAAAGGTAAGTAGATATCTATAATATTTCTGTATCTATCCTTTATTCCAAGGGATCTTCTAAAATCTTTTTTAGAAGATCTTGGCCTTTGCCAAGGCCCGCACTTCAGTACTTGTTACCTACCTTATGTTACACACATACTCCTAAACAATTTCCACTCCTTCCTGTTCTCTGACTCCCTTTGACTTAACCTTCTTACACCTTCCTTGGCTGATATAACTACCTTTATGAGTCCATTTGCATAAAGTTAGTTGCTCCCTGCTTTTCTTAAATCCTTTTTTGGCTTCTGCTGAAAGACTATGTGTTCCTAGAACCTCCTCCTTAAAAAAAAAAAATAAATTAAGTTTGCACTGAATCAATGGAAAATGCCAACAATTTTGAACTTTTTACAGATATGACTATGGATGATGTTCGAGAATACGAGAAAAATATGCATGAAAAAACCAACATTAAAGTTTGCAACCAACATTCATCTACTGTGGATGAAATAGAGAGCCATGCCCAAGCAAGAGTATGTCAATTTTTAAAACATATTGCCCATCCTCAGCTAATACACCTGCACAGGTCAGAGAAGAGCAACCAACTGATCTTGCTGGCCAGCCAGTGGAATTCTGGGGAAGTTTTGCTTCAGAAGGAGCAGAAGCTTTCTCCATGAAGTGCAATGTTTCTTTTGCACTGTAAAGTGCCACTGTAAAGAAAGGGTGGGGTTGGGCTCATACACAACTCCCTGTCTTCCAGGAAAACACAACTCTCAAATTTCAGTTGGATGCATAAAGAAGAAGTTAAATAGGACTTTTTCTTTCTATTATTTGAGTAGTTAAATTCTGCAGGAGTTCAGAGTGCTTCAGTCAAAAAGCCAGGAACATGGGGAGTGGAAAATTTCTATGGGACTGACAAAATTGTTTGCTTCATAAGGGAAGAAAAAAAAAAAAAGCTAATGAAATATTCACTCTTTTCAAAATAATTTTAATGTTCTCATTGATTAGCTACCAACAAGGTGAGAAGTATTTTCTTAGTACGTAACAGCAGTTTGTGGAGAAGGGCAGGTTTCTGTGTAGGTTCTTTGATTCAGATTCTGGATATTTGATAAAGTATTTAAATTCCTAATGTGGGCACCTCAGGTAGAGGCCTAAAATTAGAAATTATTACTATCTGCAAATAGAAAAGACGCAGTGATATTTACTTTTGAAATGTTATTATTCCTTTATTTCTACTAACTGTGCTGTAGTGATGGTTCTACTCATGTAATGAGCGTGGGGCAAGGCCTGAAGGGCCTGAAGTCTTTCCTTTGCTCTTACTCAGTAAAAATTGTCCCCAGCCTGAGCAGATGTTATCTAAGCCATACCCAGGAAGGTGACTCTGGTGTCTGTAACGTAGCAGCTCCATTGACATCAAGGTTATTGAGCTGTAAACTGAGAGTCAGTTATGAATGTGGCTCTGCATCCAGGATTTGGCTTTGAATGAAGTCTCCCATCCTTAGTTCCCATGTGGGAAAATTTCCATTGAGGTCAGAACAGCATTTGTCATTAACGAAAAAAAAAAAAAAAAAGTCTGAGCCTTCTTAGCTCAGGGTAAGGACTTATTTTACTTGAGTGTGTGTCAGAACAGACAGGAATTTAAAACAAGTATACACTAAATAGCAAAAGTCAGCTGAAGGGACAATAAGTATTTCATATCTGAATTTAAAATGAAGGGTCCTGGAGGCTGCCACTTAGCAAGACTTTAATCAGGCTTCACTTCAATGGCTGGTAAACTGAGAAATCTTCCTGTCCTCTTCCCTTTCATTTATCCAAGACAGCTTTTCTTTCACATTTTACAGAAGTCCTCAATCCAAAATAGCTGAAATGAATGCATGAGCTCCCTTTGATGTCAGGGTGCTTTTAAACCCTTTGAGTTCAGAAACACAACACACTCTGTTACAGGGTATGAAATAAAATGTAAATCAGCAAAACAGATTTAAATCTATCTCCAACACAAGTAGGTACAGTTCCTCTGAGACCATCTGTTTATTTCCACCACTTATCTCAGATATGAAAATAGCTTCATCCTCACTCCTAATAACTGGCAATGCGGGCTGAAAAGGTCCCCAGAATTATCGTCTTCAGGGAAGAGGGAAGGCAGCTGGCAACAGGCACGCTTCTGTTTAGTCAATATGATGTTGTAATACAACATAAAGGTTCTTCTATATAACATTTGCAGCCAAGGCTACAGATGCATGCAGCTGGGGAATATTACAAAGTATGGACGCGCTGAATGTACAGGACTTTGTCATACAGATTGTGAGCACCATTGCCAGCGTCCTGTCTCAAGCACCCACACGTGAGAATTTCAAATTGATTAAAATGCTAGTGGTTTTATTTCTGGGTTTTTTTGAGCTTTCAGAGCTCAACAAATCTATAAAATGGTTTAATTAAATACTTCAAATTTACACATTTAACATGAAGTTCAGTGAAAAACATGACATTTATTTCAGTTGCCTCAGCAGACATCTTGCAGGCGATGTAGACACCAAGCAGGAGGTTTCACAGGAGTCTTGCTGATTTTTTTGCTCAACTTACCCGTTTGTAGCAGATGTCATTTCGTTCGGGATTTTATCAGAAGAGTTTTGCAGGGCTCATCTCGGAGCACATCTATTGTGGGACCACTCTGCCCTCTTGTGGGTTTCCACAGCACGGGGACACGTGTGTCACCTGCAGGAGAAGGCTCTCACTGCTTTTAAAGCTTTCTGTGGAGCCGATTTTCTGCTTTGGATTTTGGCTTTGACCTCTGCCCTCATTTTGCCTCGATTTTGCAGGGAATTAAGCAGTGGATTTGTAAATTGGCCATAAATGTTTAAGTATAGATTCTGGACAGAAAAGTCGGAAAATGTGGTGTGGCTTCACCAAGTGAGAGGGAAGCCTTTAGGCTTTATTAGTAGAAAAGCAAAACGGCCTCAGTTACATGGATGCAGCTGTAACCAGAAGTCAACAGAAGCTGTGCTTGAGGGAAGAGAGAATTTTTCATCCCTTTATAATTAAAGTAGACGAACAAACCAGTGACAACCCTTTACCCATTCATGCTCATGATCTAGATGCAAAAAAACCCCCCAATCTATCAGTTTTGCTTGCAGTTCTGAAAAGTTCTACTTGCTGACTGTGTATCTAAATGTATTCTTTAACTGCCTGTGAAATAGCTTGATTTTTCCAGCAGTTACAGAGGTAGCACTCTTTATTCAGTTCAGGCCCAGGTAGAAGAGGAACCATTAGTATCCGATTAATGCACTTAACTTCTCTTTCTTTATATTCGCTGCTTATTGTACTCCAGTCAATGCATTACCATAGGAAGGCACCCATGTGGAGAATCACTTGATGATATGCATGATAAGCAATCATTCCTTGATCTAGAAACTGGATGGAAGTAGTTTAACTGAGTTAATGAAATGATAATTTGAAATTATGCTAATGTGCCTTTATCTTTCTTTCCTTCTTGTTGAAGACATGACGATGGATGAAGTCCGAGAGTTTGAACGAGCCACTCAGGAAGCTACCAACAAGAAGATTGGGATTTTCCCACCTGCAATATCTATCTCTAACATTTCCATGCCTTCTTCCACCCGCAGTGCTCCATCTAGTGCCCCATCAACTCCTCTCTCCACAGATGCTCCTGAATTCCTAACAGTTCCCAAAGACCGGCCTCGGAAAAAATCTGCTCCAGAAACTCTCACTCTTCCAGATCCAGCGAAAAAAAACCTTTAAATTAACCCAGCATGTTTTCTCCTGATAAGCCATGTCTACCACAGCAAGAGTGATGTAACTGAATTTCTACAAAGGTTATGGTGGATTTTTGGTTGTTTTTTTTGCTTAGAATAATCTTACTGATGTGGAAAGGTTACTTCTTTCCTAACTTGATCCTTAAAACCTTCAGAGAAGTGCATGCAAGAGAACATAGTTGATATATATTCCTCAAGTAGTGTTTCAAGCCATACGGTGTATCTTACTGATATAGAATGAAATAGTCTGAGGGGAATCCTATAAAAGAAAATAAATCTTTCTGTAGCAGTATTTACCTACAAATCCTCATCTAGGTCATAGGATTTATAATTAGGAGTAGGTATTCAGTAAAGCTGCCAAGGACTTCTAAGGCAAATTAGTGCCAACTAGAATGCACGGTTAACAGGAAAAAAAACCCTCCCATTTTCTTCTTTTATAGCTGATTTTAAAATTCTTCCTACTCTCAGGCTTCTCCTGTGTATTTGTAAACCTTTGAGCTGTACTCATTGTACTTGAACACCAACAGCAATCACTTAGATTCACATTTGCTCAGGATTTGGGGCCTACCTAACAAACACAAAACTTTTCAAGCTGAAAATATCACTGTATTGAAGCCCCAATTGTAATTAATTATACTGACTTTGAGGCCATTGGACTATTTCTATCTTGCACAGAATTTGTAAAAGAAACCCCCTATTTCTTGTAGATAATGTATTTTAATAGCTGTCCCCTGTCCTTTTGTGATCTCTTGAGTCCATATTGGTGTTCATCAATGGTGTTCCATATGTAAGACTGAAAAAAAGCAGCTAAATTGAGCCAATTGAGAAGCAAAACCAATGAATTCTGTCTTTTCCTTACTGGAAGAAGAGTGGTAGTTATGCTGTAAGACCTTGAATGTAAAGGAAAGAAAATGCAAGTCTCCTTTTTCTTTCCTGCCTCACATCTTTCCTAAACAGCACAATCTCTTATTAGCAGAAAGCTGGTTCCAGGCTTTACCATCGTCTCTAGGGAAGGGGTGAACAAAATCAGTCACTTTAAAAAGCAAATGAATTGTGGGGCTGCTCAGTCCCGTGTCGGGTGACGTTAAGGAAATGGAAGTGCTCTTCCTGGTCTGTCGGTGAAATCACTCTTCAATCTCAGGAATTAAAATGGAGAAAAGGATGTTTCCCGGGAGGGAAGTGTAGATTGTGGAAGGAGGAAAAAAATAAACGGCAAAAGTGATCTCTTCCTTCCTTTTCAAAATGCAAGCTCAGTGAGAAACTTTTCCCACTGACCCCCATTTGGGGGGAGCTGTCCTCTTCATAGAGGCAGTATCTCCCTCTGTGGCAGCTGTAGTAGACGTTAACAGGCTGCTGTTTGATTCCCAGTGAATGACAGTGATTACCTGAATCCTGTGATCAAAGTGGGTGATATTTTGTACCACCAGTGACATGGTACATGGATAAAGAACCAGAGAGTCCTCCAGAGCTGAACTATCACAGAATATTGAACAATCAGTTTGGGGATGGCCCTTTACTTGGACGGGAGTTTCGTGCCATCTTCTCAGCACAATGCTGTGATTTGACCAGCTTAACTGCACTGAACTTCTCAACAGCGGTAGATCCAGTAGAAGTTATGTTGAATGTGTGATATTAGTTTTAGTAGCAGGAGAGGTAACTCCACTGCCAACCTGCACTGAAACCAAGTGTATATTTGTTTGGTAGTTAAAATCCCATAGCTAGCAAAATCTGGGAGCTCTTCGTAGGTTATAGCTGTGGTCTGACTTCATGTGTTCTCCCACTTGCTGTCCATGTTTTGCTTCTCTTCTCAGAGTTAGTAGTTCTGTGTGGTTAGTAAACTAATGGGTGATGATTTTTTTTGTTTAAAAAGAAGCTACTGTAGTGATGGCAAACAAAACTTTCCAACATTAGTTTATGATTTCAGCTTAAAAAGTGTGCAGGATAAGTATTCATGATTATAACTGGGCTAATCTTTTTGTTAGTATTTATTTAATAGCAAGATTGGAATATTGGCAGAGAAGGCAAATCTTTGAAATCATAAAGCATTGTTGGGTTGTTTTTTCATTTCCTGAATTTAACATATATAGAAATGGTTTAGATCTGCTCTTCCTGAAAATCTGTTTTTCAATTAGTTTTTTAATTTGTCAAAGAAAAATTTGCTCAGCTCTAGTCATAATGCCCCTGTGCTTACATATTACCGTTTCTATATACGTTTGGGCGTCTGGGTTTGACACAGATTATTAGACCAAAGCAGTCATACTGTTACTCACATTTAACTGATTGATTTCCAGTCCCATGTGGATACTCTGATTATCATATTAAGTAGGTTTGGGGATGAGGCACGTATGAAAACTATTAGCATACCTGAACAGGACACGTCTTAATAGCTGCATGACAGAGATGTAGGAGAAAGGCACTGATCATGTCATGGAAAAAACACCTGACTGCTGAAGACTGTGTCTCCGGCGGCACCTGCTGCTGCCATAGCCCTTCCACCAGGCGGTGCGTTTCCTGAGGATTTCCAGATCTACTGACCCAACAGCCTGGATTCACCGTTGACCACAACAAGGCTCACGATGAGCCCCATTGCCTCCATGCTGCTTCCTAATGAATGCAAATTACAAGATCTGTAATGTTTCATTGCATTGAACAACCCAGGCTTTCCATTGCCTATTCAAGCAACCTCTGCTGTGCTCTGCTCTGCCTTCCCCACCAGTCCTTACCTGTTTGGTCAATGTGATCTTTAAATATCTTTTTCTGTTTGTTTGGGGTTTGTTTGTTTCTTTTTTTAAGGTAGGGTAACTTTTTTCTAGAATATTCCCTGCAAACTCACAAAACCACACAAAATTAAATGAAAAGGAAGGTCTGAATACTTCAGTATAACATCTTGAGGCAAAGGCGTTTTCATTACTGATTTTTTCACAGTGCTTTCTGTTTTATTTTAAAACATGTTTATTAGGAGAAAAATAGAGAGCATTTTGCAGGTGTTCATCACTTCTTTTGCAAAATGAGTACATCTTTCTAGTATGGTGCCAGACAGCAAAGCTGAATAGGGACAGTAGCTGCGTTCCTATTCTCTGCCACAGTGACTGGTGAATTACATGACACAACTCCACTAGGACTCGGCATGGGATTGTCCATCAAGGAGAATACAGTTCAGAGCAAATAATGTGATTTGTTTGTTTGGGTTTTTATGAAAACCTTCTTCCAGCTTTGCTCGCACTTTTATGTATTTCATATAGAACAATCATTACAAAATAACTGGCAATTCACTGCAGTCTTTAGAAGGGTAGACCTCCTAATAAACTAAAAAAGGGAGGTATCCATGAAGACTCTGAGGAGCAGCACATTACTGAAACACATACTTAATAGGATTTCTTATGAATGTAATGGGTAATTTTGTAAATGACTGGATAAATCCTGTAGAAAGAAACTATTTGACCTTATTCTTTGGCTTTTTTTGATTATTCTGGAAGGTGATTTTGTGACATCTAGTAGCCAATTTGCTTTCATTGCTGCTGTAGAGATTTTGAAATGGAAATATTTGTTCCTTGAATTTTAGTTTGTAACAAGATGACTATATTTTGTTAAAACTGCTTTGAAGCTTGCTGCACTATAACTTCAAAACAATGTGCTATCATTCGAAATAAGCCAAATGTATATGCTTTTTATGAATTAGTGAGTGCAGTAAGAGAGAATTCATGATCTTGTCAATAGGAGCTTTTCTGTTTCCATTGTTTGGATTTGGTTTTACATGTGTAAGTTAAAATTGCTAAGTCTAACAATGTTTTGCTTTAAATGAACAGCATGGTCCTTGAATTACAATCTCCTGTAGTTTTGTGGTGTCACTAAAACAGGTTTCATTGTTTTATTTCATTTCTGTGATAATTCGACAGGACTCTGAATGTCCAGTAATTAATTTCTTTTACTTAGAGCAATGATGGCTGTATTAGGCAATACCTAGTGATCAGGCATTGCTACCATCAAAGCAGGACCAAGTTTTGAAATGCTCTGCATGTTAAATAATGCAAGGCTCAGCAGGAGAATATGATTGTATTTCTCATTCATATCACTTAGTTTCTGATTTTACCAAATTATTTATTATTTTTAATATTGTATTTTTCCTTGCATTTTGTTGTAAATAAACTACCAACAATTATTCTTTACAATTGTTGCTATTTTCTTTCACTAGATCTCCTCTAGCAAGGAACGAATCCATTAACACTTCTACCCCCAGCTCTGCAAGTCACTTCCTCACAATTAAAAAGCACAGAGAATTGGCTTTGTAAGGAAAATTTAAACCACTTACAAGGTATGCTCGGTTTTGTTGTGCCTCAGCTTTTAAAAGATTTTATCAAAGCGGGTGCCCATCCATCTGGTGTCGGCCCATTCACTTGTAAATGACCATTTGGTTGACAAGGAAGTTTTTCAGTGGGGAATCTAATTCTCTGTGCAGGGTTTGGCAGCCTGGTGTTGTAGTAAATACTGGAGAAGCGACCACTGGAAACCTCTCAGAAGGTAAGAATCCTCCATCATTTCTCTACCAGGCATTTCATGTAGTTTACAGGAATTTCACACGTACAATGATTCTTTAAGTTTTTAAGTAGAGGCTTACTCCACAGAAATAAAGCTTTCTCTGCACCAGAAAAATGGTGGGTTGCTTATTTGGTATAGAAATGCTTCTCAACAGCTTCACAATGAACAAACATAGGCCTAGAAAACATTTAAGGTAGAAATCACACGGTGGAAACCGCCAGAAACCAGGCAGCCCTACATGGCCTGGGCTCTGGGAAAGTCTGCGGGGCCATGCCCTGCTGAGAGCCGGGCTCTGGCCCGGACTTTGCCACCCAAGTGAGGTCATGACTGTTCTCTACGAGGTGCAATTAAATCTCCAGCAAGCAGATACGCCAGCGGCAAGACCCCGAAAGGACAGTGCTGGCCACGCGTGTTGCCCGACAGTGGCCAACAGCTGGCACAGTGACACATCTTGTGATCGGGCCACAACTGCTTGGTTTGGTTTGATTTGTTTTGACTTGATGGTTTTTACAGTCTGGGCTTGTATTGCTACGGCTTCATTAAAATTTGCACACAAACAAAATACTAATGCATGAAAATACATTACAAATTGGTTAAAAACCTGGCCGTGGCCCCATCACTATTAAAACCGGTGGTGGAGTTGGGTTGTGCTCTTACAAAGGGAAAAAAAATCCTCCCTCTGTTCTTTATAAAAGTGAGACATAAAGCAGAAATACATTTAATTAAGGTAGTCTTAAAACCACCAATGTTTTATTGTGTTGATGCAAAACAGCACAAGCCTTTTATCTAATGTCCTCGTGCTAATCTGCATATAAATGACACCTCTTGGGCAGGATGAAACACTCGGACCAGGTGGAGACGCTCTGGTCGTTACCGCGCACAAAATACACCGGGAACAATCGTACTAACCAAACGCTGCTGATTGTCCCGGTTTGGAACCGGCTTCTGAAACATTAATTCTTGATTTTATAGTAGTCAAAATATCCAGAACGCGTCGTATTTTTATGTCCTTTGCTGGCAAAGCCCTCGCGGGGGGCGGCACCGCGACAGTCGCGAGGCGCCCGGAAACTGCGGAGGCCCCCTCGGCCCTTTCCGCCACCTCCCCGCCGCGGGCAGCGGCGCATGCGCGCTGTCCCCGTCCACTCCGGCGTGCCCCCCCTCCGCCCACCGGGTCACGCGCCGTGCCAAGTCTCGCGAGAGGTGGGGACTCGCCAAGATGGCGGCGCTGTGCGAGAGCTTCACGCTGTGCGGTTTGGGCCCCAGCGACGGCGTCGTACTCGGCGGCGGCCTCCTGGCGCTGGAGCCGGGCCCCGACCCCGACCACGTCCTGCTCACCGACCGCGGCAGGACGGCCACGCTCTTCAAGGTAACGTCCGACCCAGCCTCGACTGCTCGGCCTCGGGAGGCGTTGCTGCTGCCGCCGGGCAGAACCCGGCCTGTGGGAGGGTCCCCGGGCGGAGCTTCGGGGCCGCTCTCCCTCCTGCCCCGGCCCGGCCGTCGCCGGACACCCCCCCGCATCGCCCCGTGGGCCGCCTCCCTCGGCTGGAGGCGGGGGCTTCGGGACAGGGGTCCTGCCCTGCCCTGCCCGGCCCGGCTCACCAGCGCTCTGCCGGCGCAGGGGCGGCCCAGGCGGCTGCTTGCTTATTTCTGCTTTTGCTGATTTTTCTCTCTTCACTCCCCATTCCAAGCAATACTCCCATCCCTGAGCTGCAGGGTAGGTGACGTTTCCTTACAGTAGCCAGAGCGACACGTGTTTTGTCCGGCTGTCAGTTTTGTGCCAGCTGCCATCCTGTTGGCTGAGGGCAAAAGATTTTAGTTTGTAGCACTTGAAACGAAATGTATCTTCTGGTGTCTTTTATCTTACTCTGTTCTGGGGAGACATAAGCTCCTTCCTCCCCCCTCCCAACCAGTGCTGCCTCCAGCTCTGGGGACCCTGACATCAGAAGGACATGGAGCTGTTGGAGCGGGGTCAGAGGAGGCCACCGAGATGCTCCAATGGCTGGAGCCCCTCTGCTGGGAGGGGGGGCTGAGAGAGTTGGGGGGGTTCAGCCTGGAGAAGAGAAGGCTCCGGGGA
>JAOXNO010000003.1:37336327-37461384 GCA_028565335.1 Limnodromus scolopaceus
CATCCCTGGAGGGGTTCAAGGCCAGGTTGGAGGGGGCTTGGAGCAACCTGGTCTGGTGGGAGATGTCCCTGCCCAGGACAGGGGGGTGAGAACTAGATGGTCTTTAAAGTCCCTTCCAACCTGAATTATTCTACGTTTCTGTTATCTTTTAATGTATGCATATATTATGTCTTGAATTGGCTCTCATATTCATGGGGCTAGGGGTTGTATCTTAGTGCATTCATGATACAACTTCTATTGGGTTGTTTAGTCTCACTGACAAGGCTGTACAGGAGAACATTACTATGTAGGTAAATGCACCCAATGTAGCTCTAGGCTGAGGAGAGGGGGTTGAGTACCCTCAGAGCAGCCAGGCATGAATCGCAACTAATGTGAGTTTAGACAGCAAAATTAATTGCTGTTGGTCTCAGCACCTTACACTGAAATATAATAGAAAAGGCATGGTTCTGTGCATGATTGTATTGGTGAGTAAAAGTAACTTACACTAGTGATTAAAAGCAGTGTCTTCATTTTGGAAAGGCCATGCATTGTACCTGTGCTTTGTGACATAAGCCCATTGAACTGTTACAGGTCAAAGTTATTTCTCATGTGAAAATGAATAATTCTAATTAATGTAGAGTTTTTTTCATGTTACTCTGAATCTTTTTGTATTAGTCATGTTTTAATTACAATGCCTTTGTCCTGACTCTTCTAGGTTTCTGATCAGAAGCCACTAGGCTGTTGGTCAGTTAAACATGGGCAGATTATCACATGTCCTGTTGTATGCAACTTTGAAACTCATGAATATATAGCTGTTCATGATGACAAGGTGAGATCCTTTATATTTTCTTAAAGGAAAAAAAGGATGCTTATCAGAATTCATTTAGATTTCTGCTGTGTCTTTTTCCTTAACCTTACTATTTCCTATCCTTTCTTTCCAATTCAAGATTTCTGAGCTTGGTTTGTTTTCCTGTTGTCTCTGCTTCAGCTTCTTCCTGTGCAAACTTCCCGAGTCAGCCTCTACTAAGGTTACTGGGAATATCTACTGGATATTTTCTTCCTGTGTTTCAGGGACATGCAATTGCTTGTATTTTGTCTGCTGAGAAGAATATATATTACTGTTTTACTGTGCTTAAAAAATGGTGCTTCTCTTAAAGGTTTTAAGAATATGGAAGAACACAGACATTAACTTGGACAAAGTATTTAAAGCAACGGTAAGTCTTTTACATATGTTCACTTTTATGTTAACATTTTGAATCCTCGGGGAGGGGAGAGATGGTGATTTTCATAGTACTGGTAACACTACATTTTAGCTGGCCGTTGTCTTAACTTGCACTTCTGGAATATCGTAAGAAATCCACTTAGAGATTTGATCATCAACGTATTACTCTTAAAATGCTTTGTATCCCAAGTCCACAGTTTCAGAGTACTTTTTCTTGAAGATGGTGAATTATGTTCAAATATAGATTTTTCTGTTCTGCTGGTGGATGTGTTAAACAAGGCTTTGTGCTGTGTAAAAGTTGTTGGAATTCTGATGTGATTCAGAGATGTGCTGCTCATTGGGACACTTTCCTGTCTTTTTGTTGGGTAGTGATTTGAGATACTCGTAGTATTTCAGAAAACTGGCCCCTGCTAGGCCTGCATTATTAGGAATCTTACAGGTTTGTCATTCTTCTGTTACTCATTACATGTAAAACACTTGGCTTTCAAGGTAACGTACTGGAGAACACAGAAAATTTTTTTCTGTCTAGCTTTCAGCTGATGTGTACAGAATACATTCACTGCCCAATGGAGGGCCTGTGGTACTATTCAAAGGAGGTGGTATTCGAACTTTAGATGTCCTTTTAGAAGCCCCACAACAAGAAATTGAAAACATTATCTCAGACGAAGTCATCAAGTAAGTGATACAACTTTATGAAGCTTGCTTCTTGGTCAGAGGAATTGATAATGAAAGTTCTTCCCTTTTTTGAGGTGGTTGGGGAGAAACCTGAAGACTGAGATCTTGGGGTTGGGCGGGTTTTTTCCAAAATGTTTTTGAAATGTTAGAATTATGTATATAGATATCCTAAAAATTAAGAGGCTGCCTAAGGAACAGTGATATGACTTTAGGTATAATCATAAAATTTAGAAGACGTTCATACAGTTTTCTGGGTTTTTTTTAGGTGGAGTGAAGCCTTTATGGATGGTGAACAACCTGTCTTAATTTTCACTACTGAGGAAGTGAGTTGAATACTTTTTTTTTTAAACTTTCATAGCAGCAAATCTAAGTGCTTTTTCTAAAATCCGTCACCTGTTTCACTGGATTTTAAGAGCTTTTAGTGGAACCATTATCCTGATTTAATCGATATCCTGTATATGTATTGTTTCTGATACAGCAGTTAAATTGAAGTTGTGTTGCTTTCAGGGGCTGAGGAGCCTGACTCTTAAAACTTCAGAGAGCAATTAAGATGAAATACAGTAGATGAATGTGTGACTCTTCATTTCCCTCAAATACTTTCTTGTTTTGAAGAACTTATTAAATAGTTAATATGTAAAAAAAATTATTTAATTTTATTAATCTGTCTTTATGCAGATGTTTCTTACTGTGAATCCATTTGTTGCATCAAATTAGAATTTTCTTTATGTGCCTGAGTCTGCAAACTTTTCTGAATTAGGCTGTATATCCCACAGAAAACACAAATTCCTAATTTTACTTGACATTTAAAGTCAAGTGGAACTAATATCTGAATTTCTTTTATATCTTCTTTGTGTAAAATAAAGGAAAACTTTATTTTCTCTTGTTTTAGGATGGGGATTTTTTTGTCTATGTACAGAAACTTAAGATGAATAGTCTACACAAATACAAGGTTGAACAACAGGAGTTATCTAAACCATTGAGTTTCACAGCGTATATAAAAAATCAAGTCATCACACTTCTATGTTTGTGTAAGTTATATTTTCTAACGGGATGTGCTAATAAAGAATTGTATGGAAAGACAAATGTTGATATTTATGAATTACTGTTTAATATTTTTAGCTCTTCAAAATTTCTGGAACAGCTAGTGGTAGAAGTAGTAATTAATTTAAATTAAATTCTTGGTACTTTAATGGCTGCAAAGACTGACTGTTCCTAGATGTTATTACTTGTACCTTGCAGATCTTGTGCTAGCTATACTTTTAGTTTGCTGTTTTGCATCATAACATGTCCTTAAAATATTCTGTATGATTTCTTCTTTTAGCACTCACTGGATTTTGTTGGGTTTGGATGTCCTCTTGCCATATCGTATCAAATAGTTTTTCCACAATGACAGATAATAGAAGGGTCATCACTTTTCTTTTACAGATTCCAATGACTCTGTATACAAGGTTCTGATACCTCTGCAGCAAAATAGTGGAGAGGAGGAGCAAATTTTATCCAAGTCACTACTGCTGAAGCTTTCAGTATCTGGAAGTGTTCTGAAAGGAACTTCTTTCGTTGTTCTCGATAAAGACCACATTGCAGTATTAGGAAGTCTAGCTGCACCTGGTGAAGAATCCAAAGGTAACTTTGAAAAATCAGATGTCTTAAGTTTCCTTAAGCAAAGCACGAAGGAGGAAATAGTGCAAATAAAATGTTATTTGGCTCTTGAAACTAGTGCATAGTTGAGCTGTGCCTTTCAGAGCACTCGCCAGAAGATAACCTTTGCCAGTAAACTGCGTAGTGTGTTGCAGGACTGCGCTCACTGTTGTGTTTCAGTATTTGTTTTCATGCTGTTTGTAAACAGCTGAGAAAATGCAGCAAGAGAACTCATGGATGGAGGGAAGTTAAAAGGAAGAGTTGGACACTTTTAAAAGAACCTGTGTGGGGAAACAGAGCTAATGTCCTATAAGAAATCTGTCTCTGAAATAAGTGAAATGAACACTTTATCCTTGTGCCTAAACTTCTGAAGTGGACGATCACTGAAATGGAACCCCCTGAACTGTAGCATTTTATAACAAAATGTTCTTCCTGCATGAAAGCCACACTGGCTACTCTCCCTCTTGCCACAGCTTTTTGTTTAAAGCTTTTCACTGGAAAACTAACTTACCTTTAAGTATTTTCTTGAGATTTAACTGGTGTGTATGAATTCTTAATGAGCGATACATTACTCGCTGAGCTATTTTGAAACAGTTACTTCTATTTCCTCAACTGTTTTTGGCCAAGGCAAATGTAGCGATTATGTTGCTTTCCGGCTTTGTAACATCTCTCTCCTTTTCCCCAGAGTGCCTGACCATATGGAACACAAAGTTCCAGACCTTGCAAACTTCAAAGGAGCTGCCCCTGGGGACCAGTGGACAGGTGAGATCAGTGTTCAGTTTGTTGGTCCATAAGCTTTGTGCGCTTGGCGTGATGAGTGGGCTGAGGCTGGTGGGCTTCAGGGTCTGGAAGAGCAGTGAATGCCAATTTCTGAAACAAAATCAATGCTCACCAGTTGATGAGCAATTTTTATCAGAATATTTGGTGGGAGAATGGTGGCTTGTGTTAATTTCTTTGATAATTCAATACCTTCTCGCTTCTGATGGTCTTGATTATTTGGTGAAAATGAAATAGCTAATTAAACAGAAAACCCAGCCAGCATCTATTCCGTTTAATTTGCAACTGAGATGGCCAAAATGCGTCTCCCTAAACAGCATTTCAAGATGTTCAGGTGTCAATGGTAAGTAAACTGACACCTAAGTAGTAAATGCACTAATGAAATAGGACGGCTAGTTTTGTCATGAAAGTGCACAAGAGGGAATTTAAAAAAATAAAATTATCAAGTGGACTTAATGCCTGGAAAATACTCAACAGAACGCTTCTTATTTCTGTATTTAAAATCAACAGTTAATGAAGGTCTGCTGACAAGTGTTAAGCCTACCAAAAATAATTTCAAATACTCTGATCACTGACTTTTAGTTGAACTTTGTAGTAAGGAGTTCAACATCAGCTTGCGCAGCAAGAAGCTTCTGTGCTCATTTTCTCATTGACAATGTTTTAATATTTTGTAGTTGTGGTGTTATGAGGAAAAATTTTTTTTTACTCATGGGAAAGTGCTAACGGTAATTATGTACAAGTGTGAAACATCATCCTTGGCAGCTGCAGTGGGAAAGCACAAGGACAGTCAAACCCCTGGTAAGAATTTTTATAATTAAAATGAAAAGACCCTGTAAAAGGAAAACTTCTGAAATTGTATAAATACTGCTTTAATACAATCCTATAAAGTCCATTTAATCTAACCAGCTTGAAGTAACCTAACACTGTATTCTGTTTCTAGCTGTTAAATTTTCTGTTGCTGAGAACACCAGAGCACACAAATGTCTGAATTTATTGTGACTTCATTTAAACTGGGTTCTTATTCAAATATGGGAATTAATGAAAATACTGGGATGCTATCTATGAATGCTGAAATCAAAATGTAGTACTGTCTCCTATAAATTGTTTTCAAAGAGTTTGTGATTAGATGGGGCAATGTCACACCTTTGTGTAAACTTTAAACTAAAGTTTTACTGTCATAGTGTCTTTAATTTAGCATTACACCGGTAAAATGTTGTTGCAAGTAATGCTCACAATAAATTGTGTAATAACCTAGTTCTCTTCCTTCCAGAGGCTAAGGGGAAAAAACAGTATGCAAAAAGCATCATAAAATTACGTGCTGGTGAGATGAAACTGGAAACTTTCTTGGCAGAAAATGACTTGCATTATACTTTAGAAAACACATCTTAGTATAAGAAGTTGATATAATATTCATACTTTAATAAATGTTCTTTAAGTGTTATCTTCATATAGTTCCATTTTTGTGTTCACAGATGTGTCTTCATTTGTAAACTGGAACACCCTTGATGAAGAGCCGGTGGTTGCCTTTCAGTCACAGCAGTCTGTAGCTCTAAAATCTGAGTCCAAAATGACAGTAAGTTGGCATTAGGAGCATGTGAGCTTTCTGTTTTGTTTCTCTTATCTCTTCCCCATGCTGCTACTTTTACTTTCAGGTTTTGTCTCGGAAGGAAATTTCACTTTGTATATGTCACTTGTTTCTAACACTTTCTGGAATTGGACTACTCAGTCACTAATCATAATCTGTCAGCTAACTGACACATGAAGTTCCTAGTTATCTTGAGTGAAATGGTTAATTATAGACCATCTTTTTGGAGCTAAGTAATAACTTTTTTTTTCTTCATAATAGTTAAGACCAAAAAGGAGCACCGTTGCTAAAGTACAGCCAGATACCTTATCAGTTGGGCAGATCTTACTAAATCTCAAAGTAAGTAAAATAAATATCCTAATGTAGGGGCTTAGACACTTTCAGAATACTCTAGTTGTCTCTTAAGCTATTTTCTTTTTCCATGTTCTCTTGCACATATCAAGTTGACAAAGCTGCCTTAAACAGGTGACTTGGAGGATATTATTAGTATTATTGTACTAGAATAGCATTTGGACATGATGGAATTTAAAAGTTTTGTCATATGAGTGTGTTCTACAACTGTACAATGCAGGGCTTATAGCTATCTGAATCCTGAAAACTTGCAGAAATTTGTTCATTTTTACTGAAAATCTTCTCTTACAGTAAATAAGGTGGGAGGATATTTCACCTGGACTTTGCTTTTCTGGATTCTTATTTATGGCTTTAATTTTGTTGAAGACCTTTTGGAAAGTCAGGATGCTAAGAAATCCACTGCAAATACAGTAATAAGCTGCTTAGTTCCTTTCTAAAACTTGCTGCAAATGTTGTGACAGTTCAAGTTGCATCCCTTCTTGTGTGAATGTATCCATAGGTCTGCTGTGGCTGGACACCTTGGTAATGTTATTGAATTAACGGGTGAATAATCCCTGAGCAATTATTAAAAGATACTGCTTACCCGAGTTCAGAGTAATTACCCTAGTTTGGCTCTTTCATGCTTGAGACAGACTACCAAAATGCACAGTCATAAGGGGGGATTATAATTGGGTTATTTTAGCTTGAATTCCAAAATAAGTCTGTTTCTACTTGGTCTAATTAGTAACAGTTACAGTTCTCTAACCTATGCCCTGTACTTCTGAGTTGCACAGTATTTATCATTTTCAGGACACTTCCACAACTGTATTTGAAGATGAATTGAGACAATTGATATCAAAAGCACAGATGCCAGATTTCCAAGCCAGCATTGGATGTGTAATAACTGCTCTGATAAATAGATGTAAAACAAATCCAAAGTACTACCCTCGAAATTTCCTCCTACATATAGTCCAAACTCGAGACTTGTCTTACAGGTGATGATTCTGCATTTTTTTTTTTTTTTTACTTGTAAGGAAAATTCTTCAAAAATTAGAAATCAAATTCTTTATAAAGCACTCTTGAATTAATAGAAATTACTGTTAAGGTGCTTATGCTTGTTTTCTGATAAAGCTGACACTTCACAGATGTTCACTTCCAAGATGGATTTTTGTGTAAAACAAGATTAATGCTTCTGCATTAGCTGTCAATGTAGTTTTCGGTGGGTGTGAACCACACAGCTTATTCTTTTCATATTCTTACAGTTTATGTCCAGATTTAATGGCTGTTGCTTTGGAGAAAAAAGATGTGCATCTCTTACAAATTTGCCTACAACGGTTTCCAGATATTCCTGAAGAAATTACTTACGCTTGCTTGAAAGTGTTTTTAAGGTAAGTAGTAAGTAAGTAGTAAGGAAGCAGTCCCACTAATGTCAGAATAAAACAACGGTCTTGATTAGGTTATAAATCAGCCCATGACAGAATGTCTAACAATACAGTAACTTACCTTGTTGGAATAAAAGAGCATTACATGTATTGTTCAAGGTTCATAATTACAAAATATTAAGTGTTCTTTCAGGGCCTTTATTCATTCTGCAAAACTCTATATTTTAGTTTGTTTTTACTTTTCTAGTAAGCTTCAAAGAGTTCATAGTGTATACTATTGTTGGGTTGATGGCATTGCTGATTTTAAAGCTAATAATAATTAAATGTCTGGAATTTTCTTCTGCAGCATTAGTGAAGCCTATCTTCAAAGAATAGATGTGAATCTAGAATCTGTAATCTGTTACATTGATATTGAATTCAACAATAAAGAAGTTAAGACTGAAATAGTAGAAAATGGTTTCAATGCAGAGTTGGAACAAGACGTTTGGGATACTAAAATAACAAAGGAAGCCCATCCGACGGCCGATGGTGATTTCTGCCCTGTTGGACCACAGAAGGCAGCATTATTGTATCCTCTGTGTTTTAATGAAGGAAAGTCAGTACATTATATGTGATGTGAATGTTTATATTCAGCTTTACTAAAAGACCTATCTTCTGTTATCGTTGAAAACTTGTGAGAAGCTCTGTTAAGAGAAGTTCCTACTCAGCAGAAAAATTTAGAATATAAGTAGAAACAATGAACTTTTTGAAAGCATCTACACCCATTTAAACTTCTATTATTGCAAAAGTGTAACAAAACTTTGTCTATTCAATAGAAAATAGCATCAATGATTTTGATGTTTACCTGTTGAAACACATTAGCCAATTACATACTTACAGTAAACAGAACTTTTTGAGCTGTCTGTGTTGTTGATAGTTTCAGTTGCTCTATATATTTCATGATATAAATAAGGAACATTCAAAAAGCTGAAATAAACCTCTCTTAAAGAACCTAGAGAAATATTTCAGTTAGAAATCACTTTGGTTTGTGGAAACTGGCATCTTTTCCTGCAATTTTATTTCCTTAATGGTACTGCACAGAAATGCTGTTCTCCATTCGGCTTACAGTGAAACATTTCTTTTGCCTCATCTGAAAAACCTTCCAGCTCAGCAAGCTGTTGTAAGTATGTTAAAATTAAAAAATTTAGAACCACTTATTATTTTGCATGGAGGGAAAGGGAAGAGAGTTTTTCAATTGTATATCAGAAACTTGCCAGTCTTCCTGGACTTGGAATCACAAACTAATGCATCAAAATGAAATCAAGATGCCTAATAATATTTAATGTTAATGTATGTCACATTTTTCCACATACAGAACTTCTATTAATTATTTTATATCATTTCTTACTTATTTTAGAAAATATAAGAAACTCTCTTTATGACCCAGTCTACTTGGAAAATGTTCCTATTTTGTTAGCAAGTATACTACCTTTTCTTGATTTGGACACGTCTTAAGAAAGGAACAAAACCTGCTAATTTAGTCAGTTCCATCAGAAACAGAAGTTTAGAAAATATGAAAAACAAACTCTACTCTGTGTAAAATGCCAAATGTAGTACAAACCGAACTCCAGTATTCAATCTCAGATCCTATCAGTTTAAAAAAAACCAACAAACTCCCCTGTCCCTCAAAACCCGAAATACAATTTCAAGAATTGCACATGCCGTAGTACCTGAGCGTGTATGTGGTTTCCACAGTGATTCAGAAAAAAACCTACACATTAGAACAAAGTTGATCTTAGCACTGACCCGTTTCCTTGATTTCTTTTTTTGGAGAAAGAACTAAATCTTTGACTTAAGCTCAGCACAAGATGATATTGATTCTGACCATTAGCGATTTATTGTTGTCTACTTAAAGGGTAATTGGGACTAAAATTGTTAATGTTGATACAGTCTTTAGCAAAGTTCCTAGAAAAGTCTGTGTCTGAGTTAAACTGAATTTACACAGTAACTGAAACAGTGATAACCCCTGAATGTAACTTTATGCTGAATATATTGCTGAGAATTCTCAAACATCTATCTATAGATGGTGTAGGAAAACGATAAAACTAAGTTTCAATGCATAGTACACAGGCATCTATGTTGCCTTAAAATAAAATTTAAAAAAAAATATCCTTAAAAGCATTGCTGTGTGCAGGACAAAAATCATCAGTCTATTAGATGTTTGTCCTTTAAAAATATTCTGACTTTTCTGCTTTTAGCTGTTTCTCAGGTATTTATACTACCTGTATGTGAAAGCCAGTGAAAAAATTAATACCACTCTTCCTGGAATACGCTCTCCAACCATAAGTCAGGTGAGACTCTGATTCTAAGAGTTGTACTTCCTTTCATTTCTGTGGTGTGTAACTTAATGAGTAGTTGTGAATATATAAAATCAGCTGAGATCTACGTTCATTCTATAGATTATTGTCTATTAATGTAACCTGTATAAAGTTGGATGTAATACAACACTTTTTACTATCAGAAAATATATATACTGCCTTAAACCATGTATTTTACATTAAAAGTTAAACATTTTGGAGTTCAGCTTTTAAAGCAGTATGTGTGTAATCTACATATCAAAAAGTGTAAGTGTTCTTGTTTCTCTTCAGATTATGGATTGGATGTGCCTATTACTTGATGCTCACTTCACAGTTATGGTGATGCTACCAGAAGCAAAAGAGTTGCTTTCAAACCTGCATAAGTTTGTGAGAGCCCAAGTAAGTTGCATCTTTGGGGATAACTATTCATTGCAGTATGGATTTAAAATATGTGTGTTAACGTGCAGGGGAGTGGGGGAGATGAGACAACAACAAATTACATAGTAAATCAAATCATGTCTGTTCTCTTTTGTGTGTTCCTCCTGAGCATGAAATAGCACTTGCCTCTCTCTTCCCCATTTTAATGTCAAAAGCTTGGTATATTTGTTTGGTTTGAAAAGCTGAAACTCTGCAGAACCACAGCTGGTTCCACAGTATAATGATATAAGAAAAAAAATTTATTTTACTGTAAACAACTGTATTTTCTTCTTACTAGGTACGATTCTACTCCGAACTCAACAAGATTGAAGGAAGCTTGCAAGAACTGCAAAGGCTGAACCACCAGAAAGACTCTCAGACATATTCTATTGAAGTGCTGGAACTTATTTGAATTTGAAATGAATTATTAACAATTTATTTTTTATTGATTCCTTTTATGACAAGGATGTATTAGCACTCCATATTGGGGATGTGAAAAGTTGTTTTCTACGTAGGAGGAGCACAGTTACTCTGTAGCTACACTGGAGTTTAAGTTTGAAACTTGTGTATTAAAAGCTCTCTTTTTGACTGGATGAGAACCTGGATGCTTGCTTATATTTTCATGTATAATTTTGATATGTAATAATAAGAACATCCTAAAATGCCACCTAATTTTTGGCAAAGAATTAGTAGGATATTTGCAGTAAGGCTTCAATAGATGTTTCATCAAATGAATTGACCTTTTTATTCTGTATGCTACTTTTTTACTTAATAGTTGAAGTCTCCAATTTAGATTCTTCAGAGTTCTCTTATCTCCACTTAGATTATGAACTATAGATCAACTCATTTGAGTTTGCTGCTTTGATTTTTCTATTTTTGAGTTGGTTTTGCTTTGTCCGAAGATGCCTTTGACATTTACAGGCTTAGCTTAAACAGGGAAGGGAGCTTAAGTGTAAGTATAAGGTTGTTACGCAAGTCACACAGCTTTTTCTCCTGTGTGTCATGCTATCACACCTAGTCAGTGTACCCTTTTGTGCTTTCTTTTCCAGTACAACTAGGTCCTCTTATGCTGCGTTTAAAAAAAAAAAAAAAAAAAATATATATATATATATATATAGAAGGGAGGAGCTTGTGTGGTGGTTCATAGTTAAAATCTTGAATGACAATAATCTAAAGCTGTTTTGATGCATCTCATATCTGATAAGACCACCTGCATCCAGAAGCTGCCTACAGCTAGGGAAAAGGAAGAGGTATACCACAGGAACTACACTCCTTCCTCAAACAAAGCAGCAAAGTGCAGTTATTTAATAGGATGTCTTGTTACAGTCTTGATCTTGGAGGCTGCCGTTATCTGAAAACGCCTGTTTTCTCAAGCAGAGAGACTGTTCCTCTAAAGTATGCTCTCCTGCACAGACTTGCAGAATAGAATTATGGGATTTGAGCATAATTATCTGTACAAAACAAGATTATTATGGCTTAAGTTCTAGGTCCATAACTTACTGGACTTTGGCTGTGTAACTTTGAAACAGCAGCACACAGTTAAAAGCCTTAAGACTATTTGGAAGTTGACATGTTCTAGTTGTATACACTGTTATCAGAGGTCAGTACCAAATATATGTAAAAGTGAAATTTAAAAAACCACTACAATGAGCAGCTGAAGAGTCATATAGAGAGGTACTTCTTGGCACTGGCGGTGGTTGTTGAGCTCTAACCGACACCTTGGTGTCTTAAAAATGTATATGTAACAGTCTAGGACTGAATACTTAAATTCAATGTGTAATACTTGTTATGAAATAATTTGGAAGGAAGGACTGGACAAAAGCAGCTCAATAATTTAAGCAAGAGCATATGCTCACTTGTTATTAATGCTATCCAGCTGTAGGCTCTTAAGTTCTTTCCCATACCCTTGGAGAAAGGAATCCATGCAGACAACAGCTTGGAACAACCGGGCTATTCATCTTCTCCAAAGTGCCTTTTGAAAGGAGCCTTTCTCTCCATCTGTCTTGAGTATGGAGGCAGTGTAGGGCTTCCTACCTAAAATTCCTTTTCCTGCTGTATTCAATTCACTCATAAATATGCTTGTTTAACTATACAATCAGACTCAAAATAGGAACTTCAAGTTTGTAATACTGATTTGTTTGGTTCTTGACAGTGGACATGGGTGAGTAGGTTAAGGGATTATGGTTGATTTCTCTGTACTGAGCTAAGCTGTGTGTTGGAAAGGACTAATATATAGTCCTGAGTCTGAAACTTAACATAGCTCTCTATGCATCCATTAATTAAAATGCTTTACATCCTATTCAGTAGGCATTTCCACATCAACAACTGATAAATTTTAAATAAGAGATGGGATTAAGAGACAAGGTATTCTCTTTTGCAGTATTCAAAAGCAAATGATTCTTGGCACCTTTGATCTATTACTACAGATACAGAAAACCCACAGTAGAGATGTTAACGCTCTTACAATGCTACAGACTGTGAATATTAGTGCAGTAAATACACTAGATATCTTTGCTAGATTCTCAATGTATGGATGGCAGAATTCACAGACATTTTTTCCAAGATCACAAAGGGGGATAGTGAAATAGCCTACCTCAGAACATGTATTTGTGTATTCAGGTATGTTAAGAGTTACCACAATCCTTTGCAAGCTTGTAAGGGGTTGCAAAAATTAGCCTGATGTAAGCAATCAAAAGGTAACTTTGAAAGATTCAGAATACAAATTGACTATAAAGGTGTAAATAGTGTTAGGCAATGTTGTCTGCTGCTGTTGCTGTGTCTGTATCTGCACTGTATCTAGAGGTGGCTCTGAGCCTGTGCAGCTGCACCACTGAATATAAAGGAGTGCAACTGAATGTAAAAGAGATGCAGATAAAGAGCTGGATATAGGAGTGCAAATTGGGCTAAACCCTGCTGCCTGGTGCCACTATGACATTGTTGCATGCTTGACACTGTGGCAGGTCTGTGGGTTTAATGAGGTTCTTGGCCTGAGCAACAAGTTAATGAACAAAAGGCACTGCAAAAATTACTATAGAAGACTGCAAATAAAATTACACACTGGACATGTAACTGCCATGCTTGTGACATGACCAGTATTAGGTTTTACATTGCACAGAAGCATAAGCAAAAGACTGAGAGAAAATGAAAGTGTGAATATGCTTATTTGCTAAGGGTAAGACTTTAGAGTCTGGGATCCCAAAGCCGTGTAGGTTTAACAATTAAAAGAAGGCAGGTTTTAAGAAATGCAAGACATTTGCGTGCCTTGGGCCAGCTTTCAATTTGTACTGCTTTTGCTTAGGAAGCTGATACCTGGAATGCAAGTGGTGACATTAGGTTTATGGAGATTTTTAGCCCTTTAGGGGCTCTGGCAAACGGGAAAACAAAATAGGAGAAGACCATCTCTGTTTCTTGTGAATTGCAGACACAGCAGTTCAGAGAAAGTAGATGGACAAAAATGCAGACGGTGAGGCCTTATGTGATCTCCTCGGTCTATTTTGTTTTATCGTGGCCCTGGCTAGGTAACAGTGAGCTGCAAGAGGGTTTTAGTTTCTGCATAATGGGTGAAGATTTGAAACACGGCAAGAGATGACCATGTCAGTGGGCAAGGAGGGTCTGCTTGGTGCTGGGCGAGGGCGGCCGCCGCCTCAGCGCGGTGCGGGAGGGAAACTTCTCCTGAGGCTCTGCTTTTGGCGGGCGCCGAGGCCGGGGGAAAGCCCGGTGATGAGCCCGTGCCCGGGGCGGAGGGGAAAGCAGAGCCCGTCGCCTACCTGCGCTCACAGCTGTCTCCGCAGCGCTGCGCGGCCGGCTGGAGCCGTGAGGCTGAGGGGTAGCAGCCCGGGGGGGCTCCCCTTAGGGCGCGGGTCGCGCTCTGGGAGAGCGGACCGGTAACGGCCGTCGCTACTCGGGTGTGAGGAGACGGTGAGCGTGGGACGGGCGCGCGCGGCGAGGCTGAGAGGAGCCTCGTGGTGGGAGGGCGGTGGCAGGGCAGCGCCTCATGACAGGTGGCAGTGGGTTTGGGGGGGGCACACCGTGTGCCGGTGGTGGTGATGGGGGCTAAAGGCGGCAAGACGAGCGCGGCTGCGGTGGGGCGGGCAGGGGCCGCGCGGCGCGGCGGGGGCAGCCGAGGGGCGCGGAGCCTCCCCTCCGCGCCGGCTCCAACATGGCTCTGGAGGCGGTGGCGCCCCCTGGCGGCGACGGGCGGGCGCGGCCAGTCACGTGAGGCGCTCAGGGCCTGCTGCCGCCGCCGCTTCCCCCAGTCAGAGCGGAGCGAGCCGAGGCAGAGACGAAGAAACAAGATGGCGGCCGGTAGCGATCCGGAGCGGGACGCCGGCAATTCGGATTGAGCCCTCGGCCCTCACGGCTCGGCGGCCCCCCTCCCCGGCCCGGATCCCTCGCAGCGGGGGGAGCTTCCCCATAGCCGCCTGTCCGGACTCCGAGCGCCCTCCCGAGCCTTCCTTTCCCCCTCCCTTCCCCCCTCGGCCAGCGCCCAGAGATGCGGGGCCGGCGAGGCAGGCCGCCCAAGCAGCAGCAGCCGGCGGCGGCCACCGCTCAGGCGAGCTCCCCGGCTCCGCCCGCCCCGGCGGGCCCCATCGGGGGGCTGAGGTCCCGGCAGCGGGGCAGCAGCCGCGGCAGGTGGGCGACCTCGGCCCAGGCGGAGACGGCGGGGCCCAAGCAGAAGGGAGCCGGGGCTGCCCAGGCCTCTTCCCCCGCCACCGCCTCCCCCAGGGGGGGCAGCAAGAGGAAGGGAGGCAGCGGCAGCAGCAGCACCCCTGGTGGGGGAGGCAGCAGCGGTAAGGGTAGGGGCAGGGCTGGGGCTGGAGGAGCAGGGGGAGGAGGCGGAGGAGGCAGCTGCAACAGCCAAGGCAGGGCTGCCTCGTCCAGGAGGAGCATCAGCAAAGTGGTGTACGATGATCATGAGAGCGAAGAGGAGGAGGAGAGCATGGTGTCCGAGGAGGAAGAGGAGGGAGACCCCGAGGATAACCAGGACTCCGAGGAGGAAGAGGAGGACGAGATAATGGAGGAGGAGGACGACGATGACTCTGACTACCCTGAAGAGATGGAGGATGAAGACGATGCCAGTTATTGCACTGAGAGCAGCTTCAGGAGCCACAGCACCTACAGCAGCACCCCAGGTAGAGAGTCAGTGGGATGAACTAAAACAAGTCGAGGGCACCCCACATGCTCCCTCTAGGTTTGCAAATACAGTCCGCACGCATTCTTCCTCCCATGCGTGTATGTATGGGATGCCTGCAAGCACTCACAGGGAGAGAGGGGTATGCAAATTAACGACTGCAACCCCACGGATGCAGGGAACATTAGAGGATGCTTACAAACACATGCACTGAGAGGAGGGCGGGCGGGAGGGCAGTAGATGCTGTAAAAAGGGGATGCTTTGCAAATATGTATGGAGATTCTGGTGACTGCAGAAATGCATCATACACCAGAACACGTTGCAAAGGATGTCAAAAGTGCATGGACCATTCACGTAATATTTAAAAACAAGGGAAATGAGGTGCATGCCTTGCAAAGAGGTCCTTTCAAATATATACAGGAAAGGATGGCTTGTGCTTGCAAATATAACTTGATGTTAAAAGGAAGGGAAGCACATGCAAGTTGAAGTGGCCTAAAAAAAATAACACCAACCATAAACACTGAAAATTTTCAGGCTCGTGAAATCAGAGGTATAACTGGATCCAGCATTTACTGGCTTTAAGACAAAACTAGCTTTCCAAGGAGGGAAATGAGGTGCATTGTTCAAAATGGAGATTGCATTGTTACAGTTTGGGGAAAAGTGCACAGGGCCTCATTGCAAGGGTGTGTAAACCTAGTTTTAGTTAAACATAAAGATTAAAAGGTGGAGGTCGAGTCAAAAGTCTTGGTTTTAAATAACACATTTATCTTCAGATATGGCAACCTTTAAAACTCGTGTTGGGGTTAAAACTCGTTAAACATCATTGTGATTATTTATTTTTTTTTAGTCTCTAGTGGCAAATTTGGGCTTAAATTTTTAAGGCCTGCACTTCTGTTTGTCCTTAATTAGTTCATTAACCAGGTGGAGTTTCAGCTTCAAAAATTCTTTATCTAACCATAAGCACTTTGGATTTATTTCAATTCATCCCAGAATGGAGTTCAAACTTAGGATTTTTATTTTTTTAAAAACTCTGAACCAGGAGAGTAGTTAAACTTAGGGATGACCTAGGAGCGTTTCTGAATTGGGCTGCGGGAGTTGCTGCTGTACAAGTATTTGGCCAATTTAGAACGGGGGAGGAACAGGTTGTTGATGCAAATGTATTGCATCTTAATTTAAAAAGGAGTGTACTTTTGAGCAGTTAGCTGATGACTTTTAAAAAGGGGGAAG
The DNA here is from genome assembly GCA_028565335.1 of Limnodromus scolopaceus. Classification (NCBI taxonomy): domain Eukaryota; kingdom Metazoa; phylum Chordata; class Aves; order Charadriiformes; family Scolopacidae; genus Limnodromus; species Limnodromus scolopaceus. Next base: position 37,353,027 of record JAOXNO010000003.1, read on the forward strand.
TACTGGCTACTAAATGTGTCGTTTGTTTTTATTTTGGTGAGTTAATGGTATCAGCTTATTATGCAACTTCACAATAGTCCTTTAAAAAACTCTGTATGTCTGGCTGTCTCTGTATATTTTAATCTGTATTCATTTGCTCAGGAACCTAAATGAATCAAAATAAGTACATACATTACTAAATGAATTTAATTTAGAGATTTTATTTTTTTTAAGATGTTAGTTTACCTGTTGCAGGGGTGTCCTGCAATCAGATTGAAATTTTTGAATAATTATTACTTTAAAGATTGAGGTCTGGCTTCACAGAAGAAAACAACTATGAAGTATTCTCTTGGCTTTTAACTCTTCATTTTCTGCTTAGTAGTGGTAACTTTGATTTTTATTACTCTTTTTGGGAGAAGCTTTTGTCAGGGAAAGAATATTTTTATGATTTTACTTGGCTAGATCAGGGCACATATTTTTTACATGAGCATCCATGTTTAAAATGAGTTCTACAGAGTATGGGTGTATTCAATTTTTGAAATGTACTTAAGTGTTTTGGCAAATAACAAGATATCTCTGTGCATTGTTGTGTAAGCGTGGACAGGTTTTATGTGCGATTTAGGGTATCAGAAACCATTTTGATAACTTATACGTTCATTTGTCACTTAGGGTAACTTCGGTTAACTATCTTAAGATAAGTTTAGGTGTAAGCATTTTCATACTTACATGCTTCTTTTTTTTTTTTTAAATACTAAGTATTTGATAGTTAAAACATCTATGTTGTTATTTTGGCAATTTACTGGCAGTTCTCATTAGTTCAGTATTTGCCTAAAGGTCTCTTTCCCTCTCTCCCACCCAGACTTGCTGTTGCCCTTTTGCAAAGAAAGTAGGAACTTTTCATTGGATCAGCTCAGTCTGTGTTTTGTTTCTCTGAACAAATCCCTGTGTTGCGAGCCCTGCTACACAGTGGTGGCACTCATTGAAATCTTAGTCTTATCATAATCCAGGAAGACATTCTTGACATTAGAACAGCATTAGTAGGCAAGGAAAAGATTCACCTCGCTATCGCTTTATCTGACAGTGGCCAGTGCAGAGAAGAGTGTTAAGGGTTGGGGCAAGCATAAAGTGGTATGTCTTCAGAGTTCCTTTGTGGGTTCCAGTGCTCTCTGACTCAGGTGCATGCTGAGCCAGAATTGGTCTTTAGCTATGTTTAGATACGGGTCCTTTTCTTTCCAACATTTGTCTTCAAAATAGACAAATTGTAATATACAGTGACAAAGTTGCAGTGGTTAACGGAAGGGCTTGAGGGAGTGTCTTCTCCATTGTTTTAAACTGGTCCCTGACAGAATCCTGTGGTGCCCACTAGGTTTTATTCTACTACAAGAGATGCTCAACAATCATTCTTCACTTATCTTCCTGCAATCACATGCAGCCTAACTTACTGCCACTTTTCGGATGTAGTCTTGGGGGCTGTAGAGTTTGTGTTTTGAGAGCAGGACGTTGGAAAATTGCAACCCCAATCAAACTCCTACCAACCAAAGTTTTACACGTAAGTCACATCCCACTTAAATGGGTGACAGACTCTTTACAGTTTTTTCACACTTACGTTGTACAATGAATTAAAAATCACAGTGCAATGTCTCTAGTCAAGAAAGGCTCTGTTTTTGTGCTCTGCTGGGGAGTTTACGATATATCTTGAACTTGGATGTAGGAGTACTTTTGTTACTATATTATTATTCAAGTATTTAAAGAAGTAAAATCTTAGGAATGATAAAATGCCTTAGCTATAATGCTTAATCATGGTACAGTGAAAGCTTATTGTGTGATTGCATATGACATTTATGATTGCTTTTTCTTCTGCTGGATGGACTTTTGGTAGAAGGATTTTGTTTGTGTGTGTGTAATGTCCTTTCTCTTTTACCTTCTGGGGATACAAAGGTAGATGTATTTTTAGGATAGGTATTCTATGTGTCTTGTATCACTAAATATTTTTGCCATTACCTGTCCACTGTAAGTTCTACTTTAAGCTTGTCACAGTTGCATTGTAGATATCAAGTATTTTTCATATGTTGCAGAATTTTAAAAGAAGGATTTAATCAGGATGCCTAGAAGTCCTTCCTTTTTTTCTGTTTCTTGATTTTCTTTGTCAAAACTTGGATCAATGGCTTTAGGTAGAGCTATACATCTAGATTTTGGCTGAGATAATAATCAGTTATCTAACAAGTACGTACATAGCAGTGGAGTTGTGAGACAAAAGATTTGTCTTAAAAATACATTAAATAAAATTTTTAGATTGATTTTGCTAGTCTGAGCGTTTACTGTGATTGACCATCACTTCTGTTCACCAGTATGCTTTTTTCTTCGGAGTGAAAGAATTTAACTGGAAATGAGGTGTTGCATTTTGTATGTCTGAAGTAATTTTATATCTTAACACACTTTCTTACTCTTGAAGAATTGTTTAAATGGAGACACTGAGATAGGCCAGTGAGATATGCAGCCTCTTTGTCTGTCACCTGAGAAGATTTACCAGCCTCCCAAACACCTTACCTGGGTACCCTGTTCTCTGAATTAAATCTGGCATGCTTTTATTTTACCACTTAGTAATCTGAACTTTGATTTCTAGTCTAGAGGAACTATTGCTAGTTCATCACGGCAGTCATGAAAAATGGAAGAAGACAAGTTCTAGCAAAGAAATTGGGTAGAAGGCCAAAGGAGTAAATCTGTGGCCCACTCTGCTGTATTGACATGCAAATTTACAGTTTATCTAAAGAGGGCATTTGCTGCTTCGGTCATCTTTCTAAGGAGCTCTGTACAGCAAATACCATACCATTGTCAAAGTATGTTTGTTATAAGAGGCAGAATAATTTGATGTACTGCAGATGAGTTTGTCCAAACTTTTTTCATAGGTTTGCAGTAAAATTCCATAACTGACTGCTGTATTGTATAGAACTGGTATAAGGTGAGTAAATGTGGATTTTACTAGAGTGGGGCTGGATCTCAGGGCTCACTAACTTCTGAAATTAGTTGCAACTTGTCCTGAGTGTGTCCCAACTAAGAAATTGTCTGTCAGAATGTTCCTGAAAATCGTTATGTCAGTGCTGCTCTTTTGCTCTTCCCCCCCCCAGTTTTCTAGGCACAAAAGGGGTATGATCCGAGTACTTATCAGAATGATGGTGTGGGATCTCATCTGCTACTTGTCATGCATTAGTTATCTGAATGTTAAAATGATACCTTAGGATATAGGTGGTTTGTATTCGTGGCTCCTACTGAGAGTGTACTGATGGCCACAAGGTTGAGAAACTAAATTTTTAATGTAAAATCAGTAGAGAACCCTAGTTTGATTTAGAAGTGTACAACTGACAGATGTACAAACAGAACAAGGAAACAACCACAAGTTTTAAAGTTCTAAAGCAGGATTTAAGGAATATAAAGTCTTAGTTTTGTAAAACTCAAGGTAGTAGTCAAACTTAACTTAGCAGCACATGTTGAGAATTTCTGCGATGTGAGTGTTCTCAGAAAGAAGCGCTCAGGATCTGGTCTAGCAACTGGTTATTTGTTCATTTGTGCTTCAACTTCTAAAGCTTTTGTGGTGCTTGAAATGTCTCATTTTTTAATGTTGGTTTAGATTTTAAGTTTAATCTGGTTTGTGGTTGTTTCTTTTCCTTTTTCCAGGCAAAAGAAATAAATTTGGGTTAGGTACGATTGCTGCAGAGCAATATTCAATTTGGAGCTGCAATTAAAAGTAGTTACAAATGCATCTTACTCTTTCAGAATTTTTTTCTGGAAGAGATTATTTGACTTGTGAATATTAAAAACATGTTTACTGTCATATTGGCATTTTTTAAAGGGAAAAAAGTGTTTTGTATAAGTCAAAGCCTTTCATTTTGGCCCATCCCAAGAAAAAGATTTAGATTTTTCTATTTTGGTACTGCTTTTCATAATGTATTCTTATTTTATGTTAAACTGATTCATTTTACTGCTTTTTCTTCTTTGGTGTAAGCTGAGCAAATGTGCTCCCAAGAGGCTTACTTTTAATTAAGGAACCAGTTTGGATATTGCTGTGACAAACGTGTAGCTTTATCCAGTTTTGCATTCTGCTGTGGAAAAAAAAAAAAAAAAAAAGAAAAGAAAATACACAAAAAATGTTCTCCTAGGGATTTTCATCAACTTTTTTCACTTAGTGATATCTGACAAGGACTTGTGTGTTGCTCTACATTCTCATTTGAAACTTGAATGGTGCAAAGGAGTAATACAAAGTAGTAATCAGACAGCAAATGTCTGATGCTTGTATATTTATTAAAACCAAACAAAAATAGGACAGTCTTAGTGAGTTTAGGAGGGTAGTCAAAAGCCAAAATTTCCAGGAGGAAGGAAAACGTAGGAGAGGGCATCTTCTCTAAGGAGTACTCCTGCTTCCAGGACATCATATAACTGCCAGTTGGTCTTTATATTGAGAAGTTTCCATAGTGACTCATGATCTGGAAAACAAAACCAACCCAATTCTATTTTACTGAAGATGGACTTTTATGTAAGAGTAGTGTAGTTTGACTTGACTTGTGGAATTTGAAGCCAAAAATTGATCTCTTATTGGGGGGAAAATGGAAAGTCTTTTCACTTTCTGGTGTCAGTTTTGTGGTGTGTGACTGGGGGGTGTGTGTTCTGCTTTTTTTCCCCTTTCCTGTGGGGGATTACTGAAGTCTCTGAAACTCCTCAGTCTGTCTCTTCTCCCTGCTATGCTCCATCAAGTTTATCCTTCACACTGCAACTGTGAACAGGAGCTCTAAGCTGGAGTCTTAGTGCCCCAGTGCTGAGAAATTATGAGGAAGGGAGAGTTTTTTAGAGAAGAGAAATGAGACCAATTATGAGCTTTCTCATCAAGAAATGCTGGAACCAGTGTTTATTTTTTAGATCATGCCACTCTGCCCGTTTAAACAAGTTGGTGGTTCTGGCAGAGTGTTTATTACGTAGGACCTCCATTCACCAGTCCACTACTTGAAATATATTGGGCTGAAACGCTCTGTTTACTGGTACTGTGCATCTGGAGTGAAGGGATGTGTAACATGAGTGAGATGAGGCAAAACTGGATTTTTGTCATTTTTATTAGGCTATGCGTGTGTGGTACTTGGAGCACAAATAGCATGAAAGTCATTTAGTCATGATTCAACCTTTCTGCATTCTGGATACTGATGTAAATAGTTCATTCAAATACTCTGTTTTAAAACTGTCCACATAAATCAGAAGATACGTTAAAGATGGTTAAAGTATTTTTAAGTTCCATATTCCCCTGCGGTAAAGAGTTAAAGAATAGATAATTGCTTTCTCTTTTCTTCTTTCAGTCTGTGAATGAAAATGGAGATGTGCTTTTTGGTCCTTTCAAACTCTGCTTCATTTCTAAATTTTGAAAGCGCCATAATTTGAACCAAATAGGTTGAATAGATGGAAATTTAAAAAAAAAATAATAAATAAAACAAGGGTTGGGGCTTCTTAAAGTGCTTCAGTAAATTCTGGTTTTGGGTGCTCAGCCTGTTAGTTCAGTAACTTCATTTTATTTCAAGTATCATTAGTGTGTTTTGCTTAAATATTTGTAATATAAATTATTTTAATAGATTATGATAAGTATAGACTATAATTAACAATATCTATAATTAAATGTGCTATATGAATAAAATTGTTTACTCTTTAATCTCAATTACAGGCAGCTCTTCAATTAGAGAATACAAAATAGGGAGAGGCAGCCATTGCAGACTACTTCATCACTTTTGGAGACAACTAGTGAAGGAATGCGATTTGAAAGAAGTTTATGCTAGATAGAAGTACAATGCTGAGACACTCAAGATGATCTGGATCCTGTAAATAGCGCAATCATGGCAGTGGGAGGCTATTGGCAGATCAGTTTATCCTTCCGTTCCAAAGCTATGGAATTTGAATGGCATAGAAGTGGACATTTTCTCTCTTTGTACTGGCTCAAACTTGAAGGTGGAATTTGATCCAGGGATTTGGTTAGTATGCAGAAATTTATGTGTAATAAAACCATAATTTTGGGAAACTTCAGTGTGAGTAAATTGACTTTAATTGAGAGTAGGTACATGTAGATTCAGTTTGAAAGTCTAGCCAGGCAGGTGGTGGTGGTGCTTAAAGGAGAAGTAACTTCTGCTACTAATCTGCGCTGGAATCCTCTTGATGTACTGCTTTGTCTAAAAAAACATATTGCATTTTCTACTTAAAACAAAAAAATATCTGCTGCCACAAGAAGAGATTTCCACAAATGGGAAATTATTCAGGGCAAATAATAAAAATTATTTATCTGAAGTTATTTAAGCTATACCAAGATAAAATATTAATGGCAGTAGCTGATGGAGTAATACAAAGTTAAGAAAAGAGGGCAACGGTGTAATTCTGTTGACTGGTCAGTTGCACTGAGCTATGCTATTGTCACTTCCACATATTATTTAAAATACATATTAATGTAATGCACATATGTAGTGTCCCAAATCAAAATAAATGTTTGTTATTGTTTAATCATAAATTGTATAATCTAAACAAGCTTGCACTTCTGTCTTAAATATTTAAATTGATGTTACATTTCAGTTAACGCTTTTTCTTAGAGATAGTACTAAAAATTCCCTGTGGAGGGCAAAATCCATGATGAATAAGTAATTTGAACATACAAATGTTTGAAGAGACCAAAGTTGGATTTTGGGGTTTTTTTTTGTCTGCCAGTGAATGTCAAATTCAAGCCTTGTACAATTTGCCCTGTGGAAAAGAGATTTTCCTTGAAGGTGAAGAGCTTGAAAAGTTGGATATGTTTATTGTAGGAAAACTTTTTTCAGAATTTGAGGGATTTTTTTGTTGTTGTGTAAACGCAAACTGTAATCTTCCAAAAACCTTCACAGAAGTTGAAACTGCTTGTGAGGAGTGTGAACTGGACAGGGTGTCAGCACACTGCAGATGATTAGCAGTGAAGAAGTTGTTATTATCACAATTGCAAACAAGGCTAGAGTCCTTATTTGGAGTTCAAAACTGCCTTTCTTCTGCTGCCTGAGTGGGTGACAAAGGGAGGGTTCATCCACCCAACCAGCAGAACACAAAAAATTTCAGCTTAAAAGAGAGACTCTAGCACTTTGACATCATTATATCATATTCCATTGCCCTATGCTTTTAATTTGAGTTCAACAGCCACTTAGAATGCTCCAAGATTTATGAGTATCTTGGCAGAGAATGTCCATCTTTTTCACAGGAGACTAGACTGCTTGGTTTCGTTGGTTTGGGTTTGGAGTACAGCAAATATCAGTGACAATTTTTAAGTGAAATTGGAAAGGGAAAAAAAAAAAAGATTTGAAATACTATGCCATCAAGGCATTCAATAAAAATGTGGCTGGGATATTCTGCATCTTTGAATACTTTCCTTTTTTAGCTCTGGAAGCCAGATTGTATGTAGTGCAGAATTGCTCAAAGCAGTTCAGTGTCTGAAAAGAGAAAAGATTTGAGCTCTTGAGGCGTGGTGTGTGATTTACAGTAACTGTGCTGCCTTTCACACGCCATAGCAGAGGAGTGGACAAACAAAGCAAACATTTTATAATGCAGTACGTTTTTCCTTATTGTCTGAACTATTAGTTTTAAAATTACTTTTGAAATTTCTGTGCTTTATACCAAAGCAAACATGAAAATATGTAAATCAATTTAAATAGAAGCTGAAGAGTGGCGTGAATAATGTAACCTCATGGTTACGTTCTACTTGCACCGAAGTAGAATTCTTTATCGTGGTATTGTGACATACTTTGTGTCCGATAACGCATTTATTTTAGACCTCTAATTGTACCAATATGCTTTCTTTTTAAGAGGAAGTGTTAGAGAACTTTTTTAACTTTTTCAGAAAATATTGGAAAAGCCCTGTTTTAAGGTTTTTGCTTCTCCTATTTGATGTAACAAATATACCAGTGTTTATCTCCTGTGAAAGACATCAACAAAGATGGTATATAGGGAGTCTGGTTTTTTTCAGTGAAAGATAAAAATAAAGCATAGGACGATTATAATTTTCTTCTCAGAGTAGAAAATCTCAAAAAGTGAGAGGAAATAAGGAGTCTTTGCTGCTTTCAGCAGTGTTCCTTCATTCTAGTTTATCTTTGCCTGAAATCACTGGGCAGGGGGTGTCACTTCTGGTTAATTTAGGTAAACCAGGGATATCATTCTTGGGGCTTGCTTTCTTGAAGGGCAGTTTCTTTTGTGCCTTTCCTGTGTGGTGGGCACGTTTTTCTGCTACAGTTGCAAACACTGAAAAGAATCCTAGTTTCTAGCTCTACCATCTTTTTGTGATATTTGGACTCCATGAGGGCTATTAGTGATTTCAGAGTATCTGAAATCTGTTGTCTTGCATGACCACCTACTAGGACTGTTCCTACACTGTCTTGCCATATTAAGGGAAGCTTCAGGACCCTAATGCAATTTAATCTGTGAGTGTGCACGTGTGTGTGTGTTTTTCTTTGGGGTCTTTTAAGTAAACCAACTCTGCTTTATGCATGCGCGATTTTGGATCATGATGATAGAAAAGTTGGGTGTAATGTAGATATTTCTTGCTCTAAGATTGCTTGCTTTGCGTCTGGATGTGAAACTCCTGTGTTTTTGTGTGTTTGCCATGATTAAACATTTTCCACCGATTTGTGCAGAACTGTATTGGAAGACAGTCATGCAAGCATTCTTGCATTTTCCACAGTAAGAACCCAAACTTAACTAAACTTGGAAATTTATTTTTATACGCAGATGATGTTGACCCATTAGTTCTGTAATGGAAATATCTGGCAGTTCATCTTCTATATTGTTTTAGGGTGTCTAATTTGTTGAATAAGATTTCATTTTTAAAGTTTGAGAGGGAGAGATGTGTCTGGTGTCATCTTGCCAAACTAGTTCAATGACTGATTTATTTTTCGTCTGGAATCATTTGGCAAACTGTCTGTTATGCATCAAGGTGTTTCTTAAAGGTAGCTTTTCTTTTGGGTAACTTTTTTTTTCCTTTTCAATGCATTAAAGTTTTAATCATAGTGTTTTCAGATTCAGCAGAAGCTGTCTTTGAGTATCTGCCTGCCTTAGTAGGTTATTTGTTTTTAGTTGGTTCCTCCCTCCCCCCCCCGCCCGGCTTCCCATTAGACTTATTTCCTGTAGTTATGGGAGTATTGGAGGGAGTAGGGTGGGTTGAAAAAATGCCACAGAGAAACATTTCCTCTTAATGGTAACATCCCAGATGACTGGAACATACTTCATCTCTAAATTTTCTGGAACCACCTACCTGAGGGGTCTGTTATTCACAGAATTTGATCAAGAAATTGCTAACAATTTTAATATTCCAGAATACTGGTTGTGTCACTCTTCAGTCTCAGATCACACAATGCATAATATATGTCACTTTTTGTTAAAATGTGCATATGAAATTGCTGTTATGGACAGCTTCATTTTTCCTTTGGATTTTCTCTGTGAATAAAATGCATCCTACCAACCAATTCTCTGTGTAGAGTTGATAATTATGAAGTTTAGCTGTTGACCACAATCTCAGAGAACCTAAAACCTGTTTTCATCTCTGTTCTTGGTGTTAAACCAAGAGGATGGTTTTATGATTAGCTTATGAGATTGTCTAAACTTCAAGGTTTGGTTTGTTTGTTTGTTTGTTTTTAAAAAAGGAAGTAGGTTTAATGTGTGCATCCTAATACTTCAACTGATAGCTACAAAACAGTTGTGTCTGGCTGCATACTGTACAGATAAAAGATTGAACTATTTCATCTGTCCAGTAGTGCCACATACAGAAACTTTCCTCTTTTGTTATTCCTTCTGCTTGGCATCAAGGGTAGTGGAATTAAAGGGAGGAAAGTGTAGCATCTCATCTGAATTAGCATCTGAGACTGGATTAATTATGCTCAGTGTCTTGTGTTGTAGGTAGTGACACAGCTCTTTGGATTAGCTTTTTGTGTTAGGCTTTGTCCTTCCATAATTCTGTCTCCTCCTCCTTCTGTGGATCTCTCTCCTGTTCTGTTGAAGGCTGAGGGTGGTTTTTTGTTGTTTTGGGGTTTTTTTTGTTGTTTTTAAATTGGGAGTTCCTGAATCATTTTCATAACACATCATATTTCACTTTGTTTCTGGCTTGTAGATATCCAGGAGAAATACTCTAGTTAGAAAGCAGTGGACAAAGTGATTTAGGTTGTCTTTTGCATTTTAATTTGGTTGAAATTGATGTCCGAAGACACCTGCTTGAAATGATCTTTCCTGTATACTATTGCTGGATAGGAGAACAGCTTGAATTATTTTAATACAAAATACTTGTTGTTTGAAGCTTGATTCTTCAAGTTTGAAGTTAAAATTCCAAGGAGGAGTGATAAACTAGTCATGCTGAATAAAAATAAAGAATTTTAAATTAGTATTTTGGTTGAGGGAAATGTCTTTCTTTTTAACCAATTTAAACAATTAAAATTCTAGGTGTCATTTTAAAGATTCAATAGATGTATGTTATATGGGAAATGCAACTGCTCTAAGGGTCTAAAGCAAAACTTCAGATATCATGTGTATTTTATTTTCATCCTGTTAATTAAAGTATAAGATTATTAGCTGAATTACTACATTTATGTAACTGTGAAGATGTGACCCTTGACACGGTCATTGATGATAGATGTTTAAACATGTTGATGTGTGAATGGCAAAGTTCTTATTCTTTTTTTTTATTCCAGGTAGGAGAAGACAAAGAGTGCATCGTCCTCGTTCTCCGATATTGGAAGAAAAAGATATTCCACCCTTGGAGTTTCCTAAATCCTCAGAGGACTTAATGGTGCCTAGTGAGCATATAATGAATGTTATTGCCATCTATGAGGTACTAAGGAACTTTGGCACTGTTTTACGCCTCTCTCCTTTTCGTTTTGAGGACTTCTGTGCTGCTCTGGTAAGTCAAGAGCAGTGCACACTTATGGCAGAGATGCATATAGTGCTTTTAAAAGCAGTTTTACGTGAAGAAGACACTTCAAATACTACCTTTGGACCTGCTGACCTCAAAGATAGCGTTAATTCCACTTTGTATTTCATAGATGGAATGACGTGGCCAGAGGTTCTGCGGGTATATTGTGAGAGTGACAAGGAATACCATCATGTTCTTCCTTACCAAGAGACAGAGGACTATCCTTATGGACCAGTAGAGAATAAAATCAAAGTTCTGCAGTTCTTAGTGGATCAGTTTCTTACAACAAACATTGCACGTGAAGAGTTAATGTCAGAAGGTGTTATTCAGTATGATGATCATTGTAGGGTTTGTCACAAACTTGGGGATTTGCTTTGCTGTGAAACTTGTTCAGCTGTGTACCATTTGGAGTGTGTGAAACCACCTCTTGAGGAGGTACCGGAAGATGAATGGCAGTGTGAGGTCTGCGTAGCACATAAGGTGCCTGGAGTAACTGACTGCGTTGCTGAAATCCAAAAAAATAAACCGTACATTCGACATGAACCTATTGGATATGACAGGCATAGACGAAAGTACTGGTTTCTGAACAGGAGAATCATTATGTAAGTAAACTAATAATTTAGTATTTTCTGAACAATAATGCTGTATTGTATGTATTTTTAATATATCCTTTTAAAAGATTCAGAGAATCTTTCATGCTATTATTGGGGTTTTATATATTCTATGTTATACTCAATCACATGCAGTATGTGGTGTATCGTTCAGATAGTTGAGCAGGATGTCGTGGTCAGCCCAAAGCTGTTGATATCCTAATTTTTCCATTGCCTCACATGTAATTTCCTGCCTTTTGTTTCCAGAAGATGAGTTGAAAGTTTGATTTTTCACAAAAACCTTGATCGTGAAGGACATGTAGCTGATGCTCTTTTTGCTCTAGTTACCTTTGCTTTAATAACTTACAGATAGTTTCCTCTGTGCTTAGGTTTTGTATCTTTCCATCCAAACTGTTGAGGAAGAGGTTGTTTAAAGATGCGTTTGTCACACTGCTCTAATGTACTGACAAAACAATTATATTGTGCTTGCCATATGCTAGGAATTAGCATAAAAAATCCAGGGAGTCACTCAGGAGGTGTTTTTAAGATAAATAGGCAGGCTCCTCCTCCCTCCCCCCGATATGTAGGCAGGTTGTTAATTATTTTTTACTAAACTTGATCTATGAAACAATGTTTTTTTCCCAGTGAATTGAAATATTTGATGTTCAGAAGGTTTTGATACAGGGAGTAGTTCAACCTATTTTAAACTAAAATAGATCAGGCAGGTGCTTCTTGATCCTTTGAAATCTACACACGTGAAAATTATTTCTCTACCTCGTTGGTAGTAATTTTAACTGCAGTAGAAAAGACATCTTCAAATGTTAAATGTATTGAATTTTTTTTTAGTGATTTTTGCATTCCTGTTAAGAGTTCAGTGGGCAAATTATTTGTTTCGGAAATCATAAATCAAGTTTTATGAATGTAAGCTTTGTATCCTAATGGGGATTTATTTAAAGAGAAAAGACATCAGTATTCTGTTTCAAATCAAAATAGATGAGAACTTTAAACAATGCTGCAAAAAAAAAAATTTTACTGGATTTTCCATTTTGTTGGTTTTTTTGTTAGCGATTAAAATAATTTAAAATGTAAATGGAGAAGTATTTTTAGGTTTACAAAGACAAGGAGAAATGCAGTTCTTCCATTAATTGTTTCCTGGCTGTCTTTTGTATTCTCATACGGACCATCTAGGTTGAAAGATTCTTTCCCTGCTCGTCCTGATCCTTCCTGTTGCCATTAGATATTGTACCTTCTGCTAGTGTAAATGTCCCTCTCTGTGCTTCCAGAACAAGTTATTCCTGAAGTATGTGGTTTGGGTGAAAAATTTTTTAAATCCTCCTCATAGAATTGGAAGAAAAAACAGATATGCCGTTGTTCTGGTAGATCTGCAGCAGTAGTACTCTGTAATGGTGCGGTGTGGGATGGACAGAAACAACCAATTCCACTAGACTTTTCATAGAGTTTTGCCATAATTAAATTTGTGCATAATGCACCTTAAAACTTCATGCCTCCTCATAAAGGGACAAAAGTATTTACTACCTAACTAAATTCCAGGGAAATGCAGCTGTAATAATTTACATAGATATTAAACTCTGTACTGTCATTTTTCATGTCCTTTAGATTCAGTCAGCATGCTGTATTGCAAACCCAACTATTTCGCATATATATGCTGAACAGGATCAAACCACACCTGGTACCTTGGATAACTGCAGGATAACTTAACAGATAACTGCCAAATGTTAAAACCTGAGATTCATGAATGATATTATCATATCAGCTTTATTAAAATTAATAGAATGTATTCAGCAATGCCATGTGATCAAATATATCAGAGGAAATGAATAGATCTAAAAATAATCTGCACAAACACCGATTTGAAATCTTCCCCAGGGGGGATTAGAGAACTGAAATCCTAAATTCTTGCATTTTTCTATTTTTCAAAAGGATTTTTAGGGCTTTTTACTACTTCTCCCCTCTCCCCTTATACATGTTACAAATCTGTCATACCATTAGTTTTCCCATCTTTGAAAGGGTTTTGTGGACTTCTTGTTCACTGATACTTTTATTTCCACACTCATCACTTCCCGAGGATAATAAGCTTTGTTTACCGCATCATTGTGGTTTTGTTTCTCTTTTCCATCTCTTTTGTTTTTACAAAGATAGAAAAGTGGACAACGAGGAGAGGAGGTCTCCTCTCATACATCCCCGTAAGCAAATATCAACAGGATTTAAAAAAAAAAGGGGGCAAGAGAAAATGAATTCCTGAGTTTTTGTTTCCAGCTGTTAACAAATGTAGTATGATGTCTCTGAGTCAGTTGCATTTGTTTTGCTTGTGAAGGTTATTTCTGCAAGTTAACAAGTTGGGAAAGTTACAACTTTGACTTGCATTCTCCTAGGTAACTGCTGCAGTGTTTTAACAAGTTATCTTTCCAGAAATATTGAGGTGCATTGGATTTGTCAAATGTCTATGAAAGAAGATAATGAAACATTGTTTGGCTTTCATTTTGATAGCAGAAATAAGACACAAATTGTTATTCCTGAGTTGAATGCATCTTCCTCAATGGCCAAAACCAGTTTCAGCTTTTTTATCTGCAAGATTTGTCATGCTGTTTATGTTCCTATTGGATGCTCCTCTATTTTCTCCAATTAATCAAAGAGGTCTTGGATCATTATTTGAATAGATTATTTTAAACATTTTACTGAATTCTTCAGTTTCTAACTGTATTAGCATGGAATTCAGGAAGGGGTGTATCTACTTCACTATTTCTTTACCTGACATTTTCTAGCATCTTCTGTATTGTCATTTTTATCGGTCTTAAAACTTGCCTCTAAAGCATGCCAGTGAATAGTTCCTGGCAGCAAAGGAGGCTGAAAGAGGTTGGAAATATTAATGTGATTCTTTTATCCCTTCCTTGGCCTTGCTTAATGAATGTGACTCAGTGGCATCCCCCGGAGACGAAGCAAACCTGTCCAGCACCGACCTGGCGAAGCTGCCTGGCTTCTCAGAGAAAAATGCCAGGAATCAGCCCTTGCATCTTTCCATCTTCTTTTTATGATACCCTCTCTGATTTCTTCAAAGTAGTGTCCCTTTAGCCCATGCAAGAAGGTGTTCAGGGAAAGATAGCTTAAATCTTTTAATTGTTAATTTAAGTCTTAACTAACTTTGCAAAAAAGGATTGCATAGAACGATTTCTGCTGTAGTTCTTTGACATTTAGTGAGTTGGTAATGAGCACTCCAAGGCTTCCACTGGCATGCACCTCAACCTTGACAAGAAAAGCAGTCTGACCAAAGAGGAGTTTCATGTAAGCGTAGGTGCCAGCAAGCGTGTGTCTCTTCCTTTCTATCTGTGCTTTTGTCAAGAGAAAACTCTAATTCCTGAACTTCTGTTAGTAAGGTTGTGATAGCCTTCAATTCAAGAGAAATTATGTGCTCAAAACCCTATATAAATTAAGTAGAAGGGAAATAAAATAGTCTTAGATAACCTCATTGTCCACTTCCATAATATTATCTGAGCGGTTCTTTAATGGGTAGGTCTCAAGTCACATGTGGAAAGATTAGCTCTAGGTGCCTTCTGCAGAATATTTTCTTTGTGGTCTGATGTCTTGATTCTTCCGTGTCCCTCTGGGTTTTATTGGCCTGTAATATAGCATACCTTTAGTGGTACTTTTTCTTGAGTTACATAGGGAAATTGAAGATAACAGCTAATTCCTTTTCAGTCCAATGGAACACTAGAATAGAAGGAACTAATGGGAAAGGAAAAGACAGATGCTTCTTGGGATTTTCAGGTGATATACATACCCACCCTGGATGCATTAGCACAGCTGTAGCACTTTCAGATTTGCTAAGTGGAGGGAGAAAGTGGAAAAAGAAGAAAACACTTGGTTGATCACTGTCAGAATTTAAGCAAGGAGTACCAGCCTTTCTGCCTCTCTGGCACATGGGTATTAGCACAGCCTGACTTCATGGAATGGTGAGACTTCAGAAAGCCTCCATGTTGTTGCATATCTAGGTCATATAAGATGATGTATAAATGGCATATCTGTCTAGCAAATAATCATGTAATTATCTAGGGGTTCACAATGAAAGGTTAAAGTTCCCTTTAAGAAGTAAGTTGAGAAGTAATTAAAGTATGAACTTAGCAACAGGATTATGTTCTGCAGTCGTGTTTGTAAGGAGCAGAGCGGCTTTACCCTTGCTGCTTTGCCAGTGTCCTGCTTTCGCCACTTCCATTGGGCATTTGCCAGGGAAATGCAGAAGGCATACTTTCCCTCTCCTTCTTACTTAAGCATTTTGTTTCATCCTTTTCTTTCCTCTTGCTGTGTAAAGCTGTGTTCTTGCATTCCCGTCTCCCCTTCCATCTTCGATTTTGGGTGTTTGCTTTTATCTTTCTTTTCTGTGGGTTTTGTTCACAAAGAATAATGAAGGTGCTGTCATTCCTATTCTTGTTAGTAAATAACCTTCTTGATTTAGAGGAAACATGGTTTAAATAATAATTTTTCTTTAACATGGAAGTCTACAAGCATAGAATATTCCATAGAGTTAAATGATTGTCAGTGTTATGATCTGTTACTTTTTGATGTGTAACATGTGGGCAGTTTTCCTGAAATGAGCTATTTTCTTAGAAAACATGTCAATCTTAACAAAGCTAACCTGGTAAAACTAATGGAAAGTTACTGGTAGCCTGGAGGAGTAAACAGAGAGTAAAGTAGAATTAGTTGCTTTTTATGAGCAAAGCCCTTTGAGAGAAATTATAGTATTTCTTTGCAATACACCAGGTTTTATCATAAAAACCAAAAGACTACTTTGTAGTAATGATTGTGATAAATTAGCAGTTGAATTTTGAGTACTGTTGCCATTGTTAGCTTCATAATCACCTTATTTTAGTATTCTGATTGAGTTGCAAATATTACAGTTGTATCATAAACATATAGTGGAAATGTAGAAATGTAGAAATGTGGAAAATAGTAGATAGATGACAAAGTTGCCTTAATGATTGTCTGGCTTTCTGAATGTCTGAGGCCGGTTTTTGCTGTCTTTAACATATAAGCCATGTGGAGGCCACTAGTCAAGAGGAACACAAACCAAACCTTACAAGGGCAGATCTTTCAAACGACAGTGTTTTCCATACCTGTTGACAATTTGGTTTAGGATTATTAGTGAGCCATAGGTCTGTAATGCTTCTACAGGTAGTGCAAGTGAAGCAATAGTTTAGCTCCTCTTCCACCTGTGAAGGCCAGGCCGATAAACCATTGTGTCACCCATAGGGTGTTGATGGCATTGGGAGTGCTGGGGTGTGTTGCAGAAATGAGTTGGTCCTGCCAACCGCCAGCCTGGACCTGGCTGCTGCTCTCACCAGGACCTGATAAGCCAAGCTGAAGGAAAGCAGCCTTCTGCAGAACCACGTGGAGTGTCCTCCTTCCACTCGCCAGGCCCCTGGGAGAGCCTGGTACTCAAGATATTTCTGGAGTTCCTTCGGGTCTGGTGGCTCTGTTGAGATGCTTTGGACACTGTGGTCCTCCAGTAGTTTTGTCTCAGCTCATGGTGTCATGGAGTGACCCAGTTAAAAAAATGTGGCAATCCATTAATCTTTTGAAATAATCATATTGTGATTCTTTTGACCTTACTGATACTCTCACAGGTGAATGCCTTGGAAATTCTCATATAAAATATTTTATGAATGTGGCATTCTACACTTCGAATTTCCTAACTTTGCTATTTCCTGAATATGCAATCAGAAACAGTAGCCGACATGGATTCTGGAGCCATATCAGAAAATTTTTTGAGTAGATTAGTGGTTACAGTAGTGAGAATACAGTGAGAATAATCCTTGTTTCCAGATTGGACAAACCAGTTTTAAGGAGACTCTTCAGAAGCTTTCCTGAGGAACCTGTCATGAGAACTTCTGAGGGGGTGAAAAAAGGGCAGGAAGTGAGAAAGGAGTATTTGGGTACTAAACTGGCTGTGTATGAGTGTCCTCATGTGATTTGTTTATTCACATTCAGATATTGGCATTTAATATTTTTCTGCAAAAAGTAGGCTTATATTCATTTTTGTCATTTATCTAGATATTTTAAATTTATTTTTTTTATACTCTTACAGAGAGGAAGATTCAGAAAGTGAGAAAAATAAGAAAATCTGGTACTATAGCACAAAGATACAGCTGGCAGAGTTAATTGAATGCCTAGACAAAGATTACTGGGAAGCTGACCTATGTAAAACTCTGGAAGAGATGCGTGAAGAAATTCATCGGCACATGGATGTGACAGAAGACCTTACTAATAAAGCAAGGGGCAACAACAAGTCTTTCCTTTCTGCAGCAAATGGTAAGAATGTTTTGTTTAACAGGAATAGGTGTTGCACTTTGAATCAAATACTAGTGTATATTTAGAAGTTTATAGAAGTTAATGGAGAAGTTTGATGCAGGTGTATCAGCGTGGCTGACTTCTTGTAGGACTACGTTTCATGTATTCCAAGGGACTTGGAGTGGCAAAAATATTAGAGCTCCAATGTTATGGAAGGTGTGGAAGAACCCATGTCTCCTCTGCACTTCCCCACCAACTTAATTTATCTACCTTGGAGCAATAAATAGCAATATAAATCTGTGAAAGTTTGACCTTTGGTTCTAGGGAAGATGTGAAGATTAGCTGCTCAGGTTTAAAAATGGATTTAAGTCGTCACTATATAAATTCATAACTGAGAAATCAATAATTAGATTTTTGGAATTATTTCTTTTAAGTGGGAAAAAGTTGGATGTTATCTTTTGTCTCATTGAAAAGAGGTATTTATGTCATGTTATTTCTGCTCAGTGGCTCTGTAGGTGGTCGTTTGTTGTTTATTGATGACAACATACTTTCTGTTATAGATGAAATTTTGGACATTATCAGAGCAAGAAAAGGAGAAATAGTGGAAGATAAAAACCCAGCAGATGATGAAGAGAAGGCCAAAAGTGATGTTGATAATGACCAGACGGATGCTGAGAGAGGCAAGGAAGAATCTGGAGGCCGAGATAAAATTGAGGAAACACCCACTGAGGAAGATGCAGAAAAAGTGAAAACAGAAGGTAAAGAAACTATGACTGCACTTTAACAACTTCATTTAAGATCCTCACATTTCTTTAAGTGTTAATGGGATATTTATTTTTTAATAATTCTATAAGTTATTTTTTACATAATAGGTGATATCTGTCAGTTTCTTTGTGGTTGTATAATTTAATTGTTTTTCTTGTTAAGTAATTTCAACAATTTTCCTATTTTTCAACTTAAACACAGCTAGCTTGTCGATACCTTGGCTTGAGCTACAGTTGGCACTTACAGGTTGCAATCAACACGTTTGTAGTAAGCAATATTACATCATTTTTAACATTGTTTTCCTCATCAGAATTAGCCTGTTCTTTGATTCTGAGACAGTATTGTCTCACAGAAAGGAAAAAAAAAAAGAGGGGAAAAAAAAAAAGAGGAAAGGAGAAAGGTCATTGTTTTTCAGCATTATCAAACAGACAAAACTACTGAAGTTGCTTTCTATGGATGATGCCAAATGACATCCTAAGACATACTAAAGAATATCCCTAAGACATACTAAAGAATATCCCTAAAGTTTTGTTGTGCATTTTACTATAGAGGCAACAGTCGTTGGGGATAAAAGTAACTCTGTGACACCAAGCACTGATGACAACAACACAAATCCTTCTGCAGGAGAGACTAGTTGCTCTGAAGGGAAGAACGCAATGGGGTGTCAGTCAGAAACCCTTGATAGCAACAACGTGGCAGAGAAGAAGGTGGCATCAGAGCTCCCTCAGGAACTCTCAGGTACAGAAGGCACTGTTACTGCTGCCTCTGTAATTTGGGGAATCTGTGCAATTTTTCTATCTGGTTTGTCCACTAAAACCATTCACAGCGTACATCACTCATGCTGTTTGCTTGCAATGCCATCCTTTACTGCTACGTTGTCATTAACATTTCAAAGTTAATTTTCTTGCAACTAGTGCTTGAAATTTGTGGTCCTCTGACATTAGCATTTGTTTCCATGCCTTCCAAAGATGACTATAGCTAAGCTTTTTATGTTCTATTTTCTGTATTTTTTTTTTCCCATAGTGATCCATAATGATTGTTAGCATCCTATCAAAGTTTGTTTCAAATTCTAATTTGCTGCTGGCTTGTTTATTATTTTAACCTCTCATCTACTGTATAAATTACTAACAGACAAAGTATTATCATTCATAGGAGTAAACCATTGCACTGAAATGTCAAGATTAAAGTTGCCATACTAAGAATTTTAAACAGATTTCAGAATTAAAAGCATAGACGTTCTTGTATTATAATGTGTTTTGTTCTGCCATGTCAGTGATTCAAAAGTAGTAATATACGCTAATAAAAAAACATCCAAACTTTAGATTTAGAAATAAATGGTTAGGTGTAACATAAATTATCAGTGTGGTATTTTAGAATGATATTCTATTACCTTTAGAATTATATTCTATTACAAGCTTTACTACATAACCAAATGTTGTTCTAAACACCTGATTACTGTTAAAATAATCAGAATTTTCAGTTCTTAAAAATGTAAAAATAATCTGTGATGTAGCCATACTCAGTCTTTCATGTTTTAAAAAGCAGTAGTAAATGTTTTCTCTTTTACAGAAATAGCTCTCCATTAAGATGCAGGTTGCACTTCTTGAACTTGCAGATGTAAATGCATCCAAACCTTGTAATAAACTTTGTTAACAGGAGGAGAAAATGAAAGTTAAGGTTAATCCCTAATCTGGAAGCCTCGTAGTATACTTTTTTTAATAGTGAAAATGTCCTAGTGCACGGAACAAAAAGCATACATTTTAGATATTTGACCAAATACTATTGTTACCCGTTCTCATATTTTTTTATTCCATTTTAACGCTAAAGTAACTGCATAGAGGTATAATGGAAAAGATACATATCCTATAACTTTGTTATGGGATGTTTTGGAAGAATTTGGAACATCCCTGATGTTTTGGAAGAATTCTAGAAACAGAAAAAACTCTTGTATTTTATAAACAACTAAGCTGTGTCTTTTGTGCACAAAACCAAGACAATGTTGTTTTGAGGGATGGTGTCTTGTTCTTACTGGGGAGCTGGAGTGATTTTATGGATTCATATTTTATTTTAAAGATTCACTGATATATTTATCATTATTTCTTTATTATACTTTCACAGGTACCCTTCTCCTTCCAAAGCCTCTGGTTTATTTTTAAATTAGTGGGCTTTTTTTTGTAGGAAAATGTGTGTGTATGAAGAGGGCTCTTCCTCAAATCTAACTTACTATAGTCATAGTGATACTTGTGTTTCTGTTATGAAATTTCAGTTTGAGACCCTCATTTCAGAGGGAGGGAAAGTTACCGAACTGGTATTGGTGAGGCAGCTACCCCCAAAGAGGGGGGGAAAATAAGAGTAAAGTGGAAAGCTAGATGAGAATGTCTATGACCATCCTTGTTAAATGGAATTTAGATGGAAGGTTGTTATTAAGAGTCTAGTTTGGGGCTTCCACTCTCCTCCAAACAGCGGCCACCACAAATAGTTTCATTTTTCCTCTTAGTAAGAAGGGCAATGGATTGAACAGTGGTGGCCACCCACTTGGCAAAGCCAGAAATCAAGATACTTTCAGGTTAGGGGTCTTCTAAGAATCCCAGAATATTTACCTAATCATCTTTCTGCTAGGAGTGAATATTTCACAAAAAGGAGGTTTTGCTCTGTCGTCTTTCTTAACAACAGAATCCCTGATGTTTTGGAAGAATTCTAGAAACAGAAAAAACTCTTGTATTTTATAAACAACTAAGCTGTGCCTTTTGTGCACAAAACCAAGACAATGTTGTTTTGGGGGATGGTGTCTTGTTCTTACTGGGGAGCTGGAGTGATTTATTCCTAGGTAGCCACGATCACTGATGCTTTAGTCAAAGGTTAAGCTCGGGCAGTACATCTTAGCAACATGTGTGGTGACAGTAACGTCCACAGCTGTCAGGGACAGTAACAAAGACAACTGCAGACCAAGAATCGGTTTGCCTTACAGAGCTTGAAACATTGTGTCATCCCATCAAATTGTAAGAAAGAGGCTGATATTTTAAGTTTGGGGAGAAGGAGTTTAGATAGAGTGCTGCCAATTGAACTGAAATCTGTGGAATTCCTCAGAATTAATGTGCTGAAAAAAAAGATAATCAAAGACTCAGTGGAAAACTGGAGGGGAAGTGAAAGATGTGTGCTTTGAGAAACAGCTAAAGCACAAGAAAATCAGAAGAGGTAAAATTGTAGAAGTTACAGGAAGACCAAATTTCATTAAATCCACAAAACAAAATCTCAGTAGAGGGTTCTCTGTGCATCTGTGGAAAAAAATTGTCTTGTGTTTCATCCAAGTATGAATTTCAGTTCTTCAGATCTGCAAAAGTTTCAACTGCTTGAAACACAACAAAAAATACTTTCATGGATACAGTACTCTGAAAGAAATTAGTATTTTATGGGTATTTCTGTCCAGTCCAGCTGAAGATGTTCAACTGACTTTTTTTTTTTATGAAAAACTTAAAGCTAGAAAGAACTGCATTGATCCAATTTAAAAAAAAAAAAAGGCAAACAAAAAAACAACAAAAAAAAACCCTAAAAATGAAGTTGTTCTTTCGTAGAAGAAATCGCTCAGATGATCCCCAGCAACAGCAGCAGTGCATCTGCTGCACCTCTGCAGCCAGATGTTGAAAATGGCAATGGGAGTGAGCTGGGCTCTGGGCAGAATGATGCTGCTAAGACGCTTGATGATGCTGAAAATGCAGAGAGAGAATCCCAGACTTCAGAAGACATAGGTAATAATAATAATAGTGTCTCTAACTTTCATTTTATGCATCTTTTCTTTTTACTTTATAACTTGGATGCATCAATAGAGAACTTCCAATTTTAAAGTTTGTTTTAAAAAGCCTTTTTTTTTTCCTGGGCAGGAGAGAAATCTAATGGTGAAAGAAGCGATTCTCCAGGTGCAGGAAAAGGCACGCCAGGTTCGACGCGAATGCTCACAAGATTACGAAATCCTGATAGCAAGTTGAGCCAAATGAAAAGCCAGCAGGTTGCTGCTGCGGCACATGAAGCAAATAAATTATATAAAGAAGGCAGAGAGGTTTGTGCACATCTTGGAAAACTCAAAGAAGTACGAAAACTGTTTTAGAAAACTGATTTTTTTTTTTTTTTTTTAATGAAAAAAGCAATTTTGGCAGACTGTGGAGCTACTTTAAAAAAAAAAAAAAGTAGTAATAACAAATTAGCAAATGGTGAAAATGCAATATCACAGGAAGCTTTTTTCCTCTTTCTCCCTTGCGCTTGCTCTCAGAGTTGCTATCTGCAGAGTGGTTTGAGAGTGACCTGACCCAGTGCACCTCCTTTCCTTTAACGTGCTGGTTAGAGAATTGTTTACTGTATAGCTAATAATAAGTTATATGCATTTTTTCCCTCTACTGTCTTCAAATTTCTCAGAACTGGTGTGCCAAAACTACAACTTTGCAGTAGTTTGTGTTTGATTATTTTTCAAGTAGCTCAGAAATAGCCACATTCCAGTTCATAACAAATCTGTACTGGGAGAGTATGGTCATTTAAGACAATTATTGCAAAATTGTAGCACTGCTTGATGCAGGCAAAAATGAAATATCTCTCTCATGTCTGCCAGTTGGTATAAATTTTTTGTATGGCTGTAGCTTGTTTGTTGTGGTTTTGGTAGTTTGTTTTGTGGTGTGCTTTTTTTTTTTAAAGTGGCCCAGCCCAGGAGAGAAGTGTTTAAATGTTAAGAGTTCGTTGCAGGTAGTAGTCTGCATGTTGTTAGGTGTATTAATTTTATTTTTGTTAACTGGTTTTCCTTGTAAATTAGCATTTAGCATATTTATTCACAAACCTCACAATTTGGAACTCAGGAATGAGTAATGAGATCAGTGATGTTATCCATGCCATGTTTTCAAAGTCAAAGATTTTTGTTTGCTTAGCTACATGTATGAGTTCTGGGATTTACCCAGGAGGGGATTCACAGAAAGCTGACTTAAGTTTAGCGAAGTGTTTTCCCAGAGCAATAGGCACCGTTCAGACCAGCAAACAGGGTTCCTGTTTGACTTCCTCAGGAGCCTGCATGATGGTTTTTTTTAATGTTAAAGTTGATCTTTGGGAATATCGTAGCTCTATGTAGAATCAGTGATTAAGTACTGATATATAGTATACTGGATAAATGGTTATTTATTTCTACAGACTGATGCAAGGTGTTTTTATTATTTTATATATAGATGGTTGAAGCCTAAATTGTAACCAAGTAAATAGAAATATTTGCAACTTAAGTGAATCTTTAAAATCATTCTTTCTTTCACAAGGTTCTGGTGGTCAACTCTCAAGGTGAAGTCTCCCGAATGAACACAAAGAAGGAAGTTGTGATGAAAGGAAATATCAACAATTATTTCAAACTGGGGCAAGAGGGGAAGTACCGTGTTTATCATAATCAGTACGCCACTAATTCATTCGCATTGAACAAGCACCAGCACAGGGAGGACCATGACAAGAGACGACATCTCTCACATAAATTTTGTCTGACTCCTGCTGGAGAGTTCAAGTGGAATGGGTCTGTACATGGGTCCAAAGTTCTTACCATATCCACTTTGAGGCTAACTATTATTCAGCTAGAAAACAATATCCCAGCATCATTCCTTCACCCTAACTGGGCTTCTCACAGGTAAATTAATAAATGAAAATATATATTATCTTGGTTTACTTCTATTTTTGCTAACCGTATTAATAAGCAATGGTCTTTTTTTTCAAAATCGGTGATTTCCAAGCACTGTGTGGTCCAGGGTATTAAAATATGAGTTAACGTTTGTGTTTTGTGATGGATGGCTAAAAGGATTGCACATTTGAATAAAGTATTAACATATAGGAGGTTTTATCCTACCATTAAATCTATGCTATATTAGTGCATGTATATGTTTCAGGTTTTTATCTTTTTTCCAATTTAGGTCTAACTGGATTAAGGCTGTTCAGATGTGCAGCAAACCTAGAGAATTTGCGCTAGCGCTGGCTATATTGGAATGTGCAATTAAACCAGTTGTGATGCTGCCAATCTGGCGGGAATCGTTGGGGCACACTAGGTAAAATGAATAAACATAAAAAAATCTTTTTGAATGTGAGAACTCCACTTCGTTTTAAAATTACTAGTTTTTCTGAGCCTGGAAGAATTATGTTTCATTTTAGTCAGTTATTCAGCACTTGAAGTGTTTTTTCTCAACCAGAAACACTGAAAATACATTATTTTTATAGTGGTGTTGCTCCAGCAAAGCAAGCTGGTTTTCTTTCTGTGAGCCACAGTCTCAAAGTGACACAATTTTGTGAGACTGGAAGAGCAAATTTCAACACACCCAGTTCAGTGGAGTCTCTCTTTTGTCTCTCATTGTGTTGTAGAAACCGAATTGAAATGTGTCTGGTGTTAGACCCAGTTGCGGGCAGTGGTGTTTGCCTTACTGGAACAGACAAAAAAAAAGCAGTGTTCCTATTGCAAGTAATACATATAACCTGATACTGGGCTTTACTCTTAACTTCATTATTCAAAGGGGTGGTATATGCTGCTGTTTGACTTCTTACGAGATCCTGTACCAAAATTTACTTAAATCTGTATGTATTAGATTACGCAGAATGACAGCACTAGAAAGAGAAGAAAAAGAGAAAGTGAAAAAAAAGGAGAGAAAACAAGAAGAAGAAGAAACAATGCAGCAAGCTACATGGGTGAAATACACTTTTCCTGTCAAACATCAGGTAAGGTTTTCTTTTGTGTGAAGAAAAAAAAACCCATACCCAGAATTTGTTGAATTCATACTCTTTGTTTTCATTTCAAACTTAAAATTTTAATCTCATTGCATTACTCCGTGCCATTGGAGTAGGAACCATGCCCACGTATTCGAGCATATAATCTTGGTCTGAACTAAATTTGACATGTATCATGCTCTTAGTGACACTGCCTGAGGTGACAGATGTTTGTCTGCAAAACTCAGCCTTTCCTAATGGACGGGTTCTAGGTGGTTAGTGGAATCTTGTCTGTATGTCTGTCCCTGTTCAGTGCTCCCACCCCTACTTCCCCGCAAAAAAAGCAACCCTTTACTTTGGAAGGTATATGATATGGTGGGAACTACTACAGAAACCTCTTTATATTCTCCTACAGGAGATATTAAATACTTCTGTTAGGGTGGTTCTTTGCTCTGAATTTATTTGTTGTAACAAATACAGGTCCATTCAAAATCTTTCTGATTTTAGGTAGATTCTCACAGTTACACAGATTTTAGATGTTACTAAAGTAACATCTAGATGTTTAGATGTTATGGAATCAACTATCAGTAGATATATGTTTAATTTGAGATAGAACGTTAGTTCACCAATATACTTCAACTTGCTTGAAAAAGTCTGAATTAAAGTTCGTTGTTTTGGTTGTTTTTTTAAAATCATCTTAGGTTTTTAAATGAACACATACATTAATAATGCAGCAAATAGCACCGTTGAAACTACTATTTTTTCCAGGTTTGGAAGCAAAAAGGAGAGGAATATAGGGTAACGGGATATGGTGGCTGGAGCTGGATTAGTAAAACACATGTCCACAGGTTTATGCCCAAACTGCCTGGAAATACTAACGCAAATTACAGAAAGTTGCTACCAAGTAAGTGTCTGCATTGCTTACTTTTTTTTTTTTTTTTAATTACTAACATACTGCTTTTTATTTTTTATTCAGTTAATTATTTGCATGTGGTGTTTCTTATGTAAATTTTCTTACAAATAGTGTTCCAGAGAAGCTTTTTTTTTGATTTTTGCTAATGTTTGTCGATATAACCAGATCGGTTGTCGTAGACATTTTTTAGCTATATTAAATTGTTTCAAGTATGAATTTGTGTGTAATATTTGTACAGCTTCGTATAGCCTTATTTCAATTAAAGGTAGATAAAAATTACGTAGATAATCACAAGCAAAAAGTAATATCTAAAATACTGCTGTACATGTACACTTTTCTTCTCCCTCCATGTTGACAGAACACTGTTAAGCAATTTTATCTGATAGCAATAGTTTTATTAGGGGAATGAAATTTATTCCATTAGAAAGTTCAAAACACACCTTCTTTCTTATTTGTTCCATGGATTTATATTAAAAAAGAAAGGTTTTGTACAGTTGACTTCTAGGGTGAATCCTGAACTGTATGAGGCTTATTTATAATAAATTTAATATTTAGTTTCCTTTTAAAATTTAGAAAATGGCAGCCCACCCTATATTACATATCAAAATGATTTGTTTCCTCACATATTGAAGTAATACTTTCCCTGTTGCTTTTAACTGGAACAAACACAAAATGGATGCTACTGCTTTTAGTGTTGTCTGTATGACTGTTAAATTAGATTTGTCTTGCTTTCTTTATTGCAATTAATAACCACTACAGTGCTAAGCGCAGTCATTTGAATACTAATGTCCATTTGGCTTAACTGTAGAAATCAAAATTATTAAAAATTATTTGTGAATTTTCAGAGTCTGTATTAATATACTTTTTATAGGCTGGGTTTTCAGAAAGTGTTATTTAGTTTCCTGAAAAATGGCTGAGGGGGTTTGGTGGTTTGGGTTTTCTTTTTTGTTTTGCTTGTTTGATTTTTGGTTTGTTTTGGTTTTCTTAAAGAAAAGCTGAACATGGACTCCTGAAAAAATAATGGAAATGATACCTTTTTATCTCTAGTGGGCTTTTAGATATTTTTTTATAATTATTATTCAATATTGCAGTAAGCTTCATCTATGATATTACCATTGTATACTTAATTCTATTTCTGAATTTCATTAATGATGTGTGACTGATTTGAGAGGTAAAGTGTGTTAAAATGTAGCAGAGAATAAAAAATATTATGAATAATTGAAACTATTTAACTCATTTGTTAATAGCAAGGAGCGAAGATGAAAAATGCAACTTGGATAAACGAAAAGGTCCAATTAAGGTAAAAACAGAGAAAGATAGAACGAAGGATTCTCATGATCTGCAAGCAAAAGACAAAGCAGATGTTTCAGAAACCTTGGAGAAAGTACAGGTGAAAGAAGAGAAGTTGCGTGAAGAAAAAGTAGAAGATACAATTTCTGAAAATTTAGATCATGCAAAAGACAAAGGTGATACACTCTAAGTTATTGCTAAGTAGCTGTTCATTACAACTTTGCATGTGTAAAAGCACAGGACCTTAGAAATAACTGTTGAAAAGCCGTGTAACTAGTTTTGTGAAGACATTTAAAATGTCTCAGTTAAACGATTGCTTACAATTCCTTGTAGCAGTCTGAAGTTTTTGTTTCCTTTTTCATGAAATCTATTAATATGCTAAAAGGTCCATTTATTTCTTAGTACTTACTGTAAAAATATAGTTTAATATTCATTGTTGGGGGAGCTTACTGATCCAGTTATTTCTTCTTCACAGTGGAAAAAGAAATCGATGGTGAAAATGATAAAGTCATCAAGGAAGAACCTATGGATGTAGATGATATGAAAATTGAATCCCCCGTAAAAGATGAGGATAGTCATTGTAAGCGGGATATAATCAATGTCAGTGAGGGATTTCATTTAAGGACTTGCTACAAAAGGAAAGTAAAATCATCAAAATTAGATGGACTACTTGAGAGGCGAATAAAGCAGTTTACACTGGAAGAAAAGCAACGTCTAGAAAGGATGAAACTGGAGGCTAGTGCTAGAACAGTAGGTGTTCCATCTGTACGCCCCCAGAAAAACACAGATGAGCTGCAAATGAGAAAGGTAAAAGAAGGAAGCCAGTTTGACCCGTCTTCCCAAGATGAAACCTATATTTCAGATAAGACCCAAACTGAAGATGCAGAACAGGACTGCTTGCCGATTGGCGGCAGCTCTTGTACCAAAAGTAGTGAGTTAGATGAACCCTCTCTGCCTTTGACAAACAGGCTGTCAAAGAGGGATGGCCAGCTGCTGGGTGGAGACTCACCTCCATCCTCTGAAGGCGAAAGCTCCATTCAGAATGATGGTAAAGAAAACAGCCCTGAACCTATGGCTGCTGGTGAGTGTCAAGGACAAGAGGTTCCAGGAGACTCTGAAAGTTCCTTTGTGGATGGCTTGAAACAAAGAAATGCAGAAGGTAGAATCAAATGGGATGTTTCGGAAACAAGTGAAAAACCCTTGAAAGAAAAACTACCTGTTACCAGAGCATCTCAGCATGAACCTGAAAACTTCGAGCCAGTGGTAACTGAAAGCAGCTGTAGAAAAGATGCTCTGGCCACTCTTGAAAATACAGATTTGGAAGGGAATTCTGAACAGCAGAGCAAAGATCCAGAAAACAATTGTATGATAAAAAGCCATATTGAACCAGCATCCTCTCAAGAAAGTGAAATGGAGGAAGAAATTGCTCCAGGAAAAACTGAAAGTAAATCTGAAAACAAGATTATATTTCACCAAAAATCAGCTAGTAAAGATCTAGAACCATTTAAAAAAGAGCTAATTTCTGAAAGAGACCTTGAAAGTCAAACTCTGGAACACATGGATGAGGTAGAAGTTGATGAGAATTTAGTGAGCTCTAAACTAACTGAGGCTAACGGTCAAAAGACAGGTCAGGAACTGAAAGTGGAGACAAGTACCAGAAACAAATATCTTGATCAG
Organism: Limnodromus scolopaceus; assembly: GCA_028565335.1. NCBI lineage: Eukaryota > Metazoa > Chordata > Aves > Charadriiformes > Scolopacidae > Limnodromus > Limnodromus scolopaceus. The sequence goes on from JAOXNO010000003.1 coordinate 37,382,167, forward strand.
ACAAATCTAAATAGTGTTACTGACAAAAAGAGTAATAAAGATGAAGAAACTGAGACAGAAAAAGAAAAATCAGCATTTCAAATGAATGGAAAAGACAATGACATTAAAGTATTGCCAAATGATGACTGTTTAGTTCAAGACACCTGTGAAACTAAGGTAGGGGGTGATATTGAACCAAAAGTAAATAATATTAATAAATCCATTCCGGAACATGAAATAAAACCATTGACTTTTAAGGAATCTTCAATAAAACCATTTATGAATGGTGACATCATGATAGAGGACACAAGGGACAAAAACAATGTGGACCCTAAGTCACATCTGCAGAGTTCACCTGAGTTTGAATCTGGAGACGGTCTTCAGCCACCAGATGAAGTTCCCAAGTATGTGCAGAAGACTGAAGAAAAACAGCTTTCTCCTGAGAGATCTGCCTTTGTTGGCACTGCTTTCACACCAATGCATACCCTCTGTAAAGAAAATAACCTAAATAGTGAAACAGAATCTATGGAAACTGAAGTAATTGAGGATAAGAAAGTCGCTCCATCACCTGTAACCTCATGCGAGGAATCTAGCTTGAGTAGTGACTTTGCTGATCAGAATGGTGTCCAGATGTATAAAATGGAAAATATTAATGGAGAAAGTAAAATAAAAACTGTTATTACTGAAGTGACTACCACAACATCAACTGTGTCTACAGAATCCAAAACTGTGTTTAAAGTTGCAGAGACTGTAGCTTCTAACGATGAGAAAACCACAGTAGTATCGTCTACAGAAAACTGTGCCATATCTACTGTAACTACCACCACTACTGTCACTAAACTTACTGCTCCAGCTACTGCCAGTCAACCTGGTGTCATTGCTGTGCAAGAGCATAGTAAAACAGTGGTTACAACAACCGTAACCGATTCACTGACCACCCCAGAAGGCACCTTAGTGACTTCCATGACTGTCAGCAAAGAATATTCTACAAAAGACAAAGTGAAGTTAATGAAATTTGCAAGACCCAAAAAAACTCGTTCTGGAACTGCCTTACCATCTTATAGAAAGTTTGTTACCAAAAGCAGTAAAAAAAGCATATTTGTTTTACCCAATGATGACTTGAAAAAGCTGGCCAGAAAAGGAGGGATCAGAGAAGTTCCCTACTTCAATTACAATGCAAAGCCTGCCTTGGATATCTGGCCATATCCATCCCCAAGGCCAACTTTTGGGATCACTTGGAGGTACACGCTTTATGTTTTTGAGGAAAAGTTTAGGATGTGATGAAATTAATTTAATTTTAAAATAAAAGTGATACATATGTTTGTGCCCAAACATCCAGATTTTGCTATTTGTTATGCAATAATTTTCTATATTATAACGGTCCCATCAGTTTGGTTAAGCATTTGAAATACATTTTGATTTAAAAATGTAATTATTACTCTGTTGTTAGGTACCGACTTCAAACAGTAAGATCATTGGCTGGAGTGAGCCTTATGTTGCGATTACTGTGGGCATGTCTCAAATGGGATGACATGGCAGCAAAAGCTCCACCTGGGGGAGGAACTACACGTACAGGTATTATTTCTTTAAATTTATGGTTTTCTTTATGCAAAAGCTCTTGCTGTTAATTTTGAGCATTACACTCGTTCCAAGCGTTTCTGTAAAGGCTTGGCATTAGCTGTGGCATTCAAATTATTTTAGTCAACAGTTTGTACTAGTTGCTGTTTCTTTACTTGGAGTATATTGGGTTGACTGGAGATTTAGCTTTTATTTGTTTTCTGTTATTGACATATTGGGACTAATTTGTTGTAGAAACATCTGAAACTGAAATTACAACAACAGAAATAATCAAGCGAAGAGATGTTGGTCCATATGGCATCCGATCAGAGTATTGTATAAGAAAAATTATTTGTCCCATTGGTGTACCAGAGGCTCCCAAAGGTACGTTTGTTTATACATTTTTTCCCCTTCCCATAGGCTCCTGCAGAACTTAAGGTAACTGGATCTTTATGGTAATTCAGGCCGTCAAGGGAACAAATACAGCTTGACATGAACTATTCATTCCCCTATGGGAAACAAATGATGCATTTAACAAACTGATGTGATTTGCCTGAAGCTGAAAGGCATTCCTATTTATAAAATAAGACTGAAAAAGACACAAAATCTTGTTTTACACTTTTAATTTTGTTTTACTATTAAGCTTAATGTGTGTGTTTTGACTGTTCTCTCAAGAAACTCCAACACCTCAGAGGAAGGGACTGCGATCAAGTGCACTAAGGCCAAAAAGGCCAGAAACACCCAAGCAAACGGGTCCTGTTATAATTGAAAGTTGGGTAGCAGAGGAGGAATTGGAACTATGGGAGATCAGGGCGTTTGCTGAAAGGTAAACTAACTCCAATGAGCTTTTCAAGAAAGAAGTTTTTATTTGTGTGTGCGCTAAATAAAACTACCCACTAGAGAACACAAACTCGGTAGCTACAGTCAGTTAAAGTGGACCTGTGTTGCATTTTTGCTGTGCCTTTTGATAATCATAGTCAAGCTTAAAGTTGCAAAGCTAAATGATTTGCTGGTACCAAAACCAATTTATTCAGATCTTACAGATTTTTTTTTTTTAGAACTAATATTATATTATTTTTTCCATGCTTATGAACTAATCACTGCTGTATGCTAAAAGGCTGTTACTATAATGTTTGATGTTGGATTTTCTCTGATGGTATAACTTACTCTCAGTTGTGTCTTTGGCAGGGTGGAAAAGGAAAAGGCACAAGCAGTTGAACAACAGGCTAAGGTTAGTGAACAGAAGAAGGCAGAGGAATTCAAGGCCCAATTGGAGGCTCAACTAAAACACCAACGATTGGCTGCCCAGCAGGTGGGGGAGCTCTGGGTAGTCCCACCTGTCAGCAACCATGCACTAGTACTCCATATTCATTACAATATGGAAAACAAAGTTTATCCCTATCCTACACCATTTTTCAAATAGTTTCCACTTGTGCAAACTAAGCCATCAAACAATGCTGTTCCCACTGTCTACATTCATTATTTCGAAATGATGTTAAGGGAAAGATTTGATTTGGATTCCTTTTTTTTTTTTTTTTTTTTCCCCCACCTAATTTATAACACTTGAAAAAAGTTTAGTTTGTTTCCATTTTAAAAGAAGGCTGAGAAGCACCAATCTCCAGGTAAGGTCAACAGTGTTCTGTGGTGTAACAGAGAGCTGCATTGGTATGTAGCTGACTCAGGAATACAACTGCAATCGTTCTTCATCCTTCAATCAAATGGATTTTTTTGCTTTTCATTCCTATCCAAAGTTGGTCCAAATGAAGCCCACTGATATTTTTTATATAGATATATACATGTATGTATAGCTGTAAGTATGTGTATACAGAAATGCAAGCAATTAAAACTGGGAAACCCAATGCCATGTTGATATTTCACATACGTTTTTAAGAATTGTGCTTTTTTCCAACTTGCTTCTCTTTCACTTCATCTTCAGTAAAGGAAATACATTACTAGTGAATGTGTGTTTCTGATTCATGGGCATTACCACAACATAATGCTAACCAAACACTGAAATTTAAATTAATAAATACAGAGATCATTCCAGTAACATAAGGAAGAACATTAGATTAGTTGGAATTTTAAAAGAGCTTACTGTGCTATCCTTTCACAAAGTGGGCCCTCTAAATTAAATGCATCTTCTTGACAGTTACAGCACAGAAAGTTGCTGGGTAAGGTAAGGGATTTTGAACCTAGCAAGCTGCAAACTGGATTTACGGTTAAAAGAATAATTTTTAAAATTACTTTCTTAATGGTGAAATAGAATATACAGTCTGGTTTTTTTTCTGTAGCTGGCAGGATCTCAGGGCTGGCAGCTCTCAACTTGGGAATAATAGTAATGAACTTTGCGTTAATATGGTGTACCGCATACTGACATAGATGCAGGCTGTACACACGCGGTCAAAGCCAAATATAGATGGATATTTTCCTAAGTTTTTTAACCTTTCAGGTTAATCTGAGACTGATTATTAAGTTTTCTCTAAAGTAAATGTGCAGTGAAATTAACATGAGCTGATGATTTTAAAGATGCTATAAGGGAGAAATTCTGGCTGTGTACTATCAGGAGAGTTGTTGTTCTGCAGGTCAAGGAGTCTTGTGCTGTAGGGTGCACAGGCAGCCTGTTCTTCAGTCCTTTACAACTTGAACTAAAATCCTACTAGAGTCCTTTGTTTTTCGATACTGAAAAGAGATATTTATTTTACAAAATCTGAAAATGGCAATCATCCCTTTGTTTAATTTTTTTCCTGAATTCTGTAGAAACGGCTGGAACAGCAGAAGCAGATCCCTGCTGCCGGCGTGGCCCCCGCAGTGACTACAGCCAGCAGCACTGCAACCACTGTCTCAACACCGCAGAAGGTTGTGGTGGGCTCTTTAGCGGGCCCAGTCCCCACTGGAACCAAAGTAGTACTTACTACTAAAGTGGGCTCTCCAGCTACAGTAACATTCCAACAGAACAAGAATTTCCATCAGACTTTTGCTACTTGGGTTAAACAAGGCCAATCTTCAACAGGTAAGAAGCCATTTATCATGGAAAGAACATGTAAATGGGATGAACTCCAGCACAGCACCTGCATCTTCTCCAGAATATGTAGCATTATTACATTTCTTGTTATCTTTGTTCTTAACTCTCTTGCTAAGTTAGCAGGACACTTCTGAGCTAATACCTGTCTAGTTTTTCTTTGTTCAGACTTGCTAGGTAGTCTTATTTCTGACGTGGCTCATGTATTGTTGTACTAGTAATCATTGATAATGAAAGCATTCTGTGCTGTAACCTGCTGTTTCCAAAAAAGAATTTTTGCCAAAGTATCACGCATTCAAAAATCATTGTAAAAATAATCCTGTAGTTTGCTGTTTCATACTTGAAAATAGTCATTTCATTGACTAATTATTCTGCTCTAAACCTGACTGTTCTGTGTACCTCAATAGCCACTAGCACAGCTGCCACCTCAGCCACAACCATTGCCAGCACAGGGCAGACCTTCCAGATCTCAGGCAGCCCAGTAACGATGGCAGGGAAAGTGATAACTAAGCTGCCACTCCCTGCAAACAGCAAGATTGTTGCCGTCAATGTGCCATCAACTCAAGGAGGTAGGGGAAAGGGAACTGAATTAAAAATGTATTCCAGCTTGTTAATTCTCCATTGACACTTTTTTCCCAATGAAGTACACTGCGACTTGAAGGGGGAAAAAATATTTCTGTTTGTATACAAGTTTCTAGAGCTTGTTCCCCCTGTATTGCATATTTGTGTCTGTAGTGGGAAAATGCAAAGGTTTTTGCCTATTAGTCTACGTTTTCATAGTGCAAAATTAGTAGTTTTATTTTTAACAATGTGGAATGAAGCATGCTTTTTTTTTTTCTTATCTAAATTATACATCAACAGAACAACTTTCTTCATGAAAAAAAAGCTGCCATTCTTAGTTATTAATGCCTGCATCTGCTCTTCACTGATGAGCAAGAGTTTGGCTCCAAACTAAGATTAGTGTTTTTTCTCCTAGTCTCAAGAGGAAAACTTAATACTTTGAGATTTGTGAATGTATATTGAACAGAAAAACTCAATTCTCTGTCTCCATTATACTTAGCATCTGAGGAAGTAATAAAGGCTCCTAGTTTTATATTGAAATTTCTTAGGTGAGAGGAAAAGCATTACCCATTTTCTTCAGCACCACAAGCTTGTAGGTGAAAGGTGTTTAAACTGGTCTCCTACACTTAATCAGATTATAGCTTTTAATGGTTGTATAATACTAATTTGTGGCACCCTGACTATGCAAGGGCTTATTGGCAGTTACCATCAAACTGATCTTTTTGAAGATGCACTCTTTCCTTAATCTTTTCTAAAATACCTATTTCTTAACTTAAAATATCAAGAAAGTATAATGCCGCTTCTTTTTACAATATGACAAAGGTTCTCCCAAGAAATGTTCAAAGACTCAAAGGTGTTCTAGAAACCTGGAGACTGATTTCTAAATGCCACCCTGGAGTTGCATTTACTACTTTTGTTGGCAACTATGTCATTAATGAATTCTCAATTTTTCTTTAATTAGGTGTTGTTCAAGTTCAGCAAAAAGTATTGGGTATCATTCCATCAACTACAGGTGCGAGTCAAACATTTACTTCATTCCAGCCAAGGACAGCGACTGTAACCATTAGGCCAAATACCACAGGGACGTTAGGAACAACAAGCACTTCACAGGTAAGATATTTTTCTGATTATTTAATGCAAAAAATGTGGGTGCATATCTTTTAAATTATTGGCAGATATTAAAAGTTCTGTCTAGTCACTTCTCAATGTTTTGGGCTCATCTCAGCAATAGTGTTTGTGGATCCTTTATTCCAAGGAGGTACAACAGTTCTCTCCACTTGGAAAAATTAATAGTTTAGAGCTTGGTACGCCTTAGCGGTGTGGGCATAGATGAAAAAAATATTGGATCTGCACATATCTTGTAATTTCTTACTATATTAATAATAATTTTAAAAAAATTAAAAATGCTTCAGGGCCATATCCCAGCAGGTTTTTTCACAAGTTTACATCTGTGCTCAATTTTGGTGTATGTAGGTAGTGCAGGGGACACCGCTCCGCCCTGGTATGACAGTAATACGGACACCCCTTCAGCAGTCAACGCTTGGGAAGACCATCATTCGAACACCTCTAGTGGTGCAACAAGGTATTCTTCCAGCCAGTAGGTTCATTTTAATATTTAAATTTCTAGTGTGAAATCCATGGTTTGTTTCTTCGTGAATACTTCCTGTATCATGTGTCCCAATGCAAAATTGCCTCATTTTGATGCTTGACTTCTAAAAGTGCCTTTTCTGGCTTTTGAATGTGTCGGTTGTGGGCTTTGTGAGTGTTGTTTGTCATGGACAGTGGGAAATCTAGTACTTATCTTTAGGCCTGATCATTTGAAAACAAACAGAAAAGTTTAGAATAACTGTACATTGAGAAAGCTTTGGGTTTTTTGTTGTTGTTTTTTGTGGTTCTTTCTTTAAAGGCAAGCTAAGTGTTTGAAGTACTCTGTAAGTACGTGAATTGAATTAAAATAGAAAACATTTTGGAGACGTTTTTCAGTCAACCACACAGACAAATGGTTTGTAAAGAAAATTTATGTGCAAACTGCAGTGTTTACTTCACTTGTCGGGTTGTACACTACTGCAAGTTGTGGCTCAGAGGTTTGCTGTGCTAGTGGTGAAAATGCTGGAAACACGTTTCTTATCACAAGTCCATTCTCTTGCAGGTCAGTCCCAGCAAGTGGTGACTCAAATAATTAGGGGTCAGCCTGTCTCAACAGCAGTTTCTAGTACCAGCACAGCTTCTTCCAGTGCTGGGCAGAAGACAGTGACAAGTCCTGGAACACCCCCTCAGCAGATGCAGCCACAAACCACACCACAGCCCCCACGCCCTCAGCAGGGACAAGTGAAGCTCACTATGGCCCAACTCACACAACTAACACAAGGACAGGTAAAATGTTTCACATCCTCTGGGCATGAGAATATGCTAATACTTACGATTCATCTCACCAAGCCTTTGGATTTCAGCAGTGTAGTGTATCTGCTCATAAATTTGTTTCAGCCTTCATTTGGGATGACCGATAGCATAGTTAAAGACTGAAAGAAGCTTAAATACTGTATGTGAAGTCTTAAATATCTCTTCCTGTTGTATGCCTCAGTAGTGTAACTAGTGTTAGGAAATTTAACAGTATGGAAAAAAGTCTTTGCATTAACAGCAGTAAGGGACATAATTATTTTGTGGACCTTCGGAACATAATGTTCATTCCTTGTCTTTTGATTTTTGTGAAGATTTAGTTATCATTCATGTTATTCACATTCTCAGAGGAAAAATTATGGTATCTGGAGCTGGAGGAGGAAATCTGCTCAGATCATGAGGGTCTGTTGGCAAAAAATAAGTTTAGAGTCAAGCCATAGGGTAAAAATAGACTTCTGTGGGTCACCACAACAGCTATTCTTCAAATTATAAATAATATATATAAATGATTGTAATGTATAGGCTACTTGTTGCCAAATAAGATTTTTATATGTGGAACAAGACTCAGAGTTCATTTCCACACCAAAAGCTTCAGAAGGTTTTTTTTAGGGACCTTATTTTGTCCTGTGGGTTCACAAAATGTGAAGTTTTGCAGTTTAGGTGCTGGGACAACACTTTACCTTCTCCATCGCTGAGTTGAGAGTGATGTCATGAGCTGCCTGAGTGTTGGCTTCAGCAACAGAAATTCACAATACATTGTGGACTGAACTGTCAGTCGTGAAAGCTCACAGTTGGGTAGGATCTGATACGTGGTTAGGAAATGTTTTCAGTGCAGAGAACTTTTACACAAACCGTTGGAATTCCTGAGAAAGTAATTGATAATATGTCTAAAATTGTCCATGCTCTGTATTGCTTGTAAATTCTAGGAACAAAGGTACTCTATTGTAGCTGCTTTCTGACTAGAGTTCCTGTCAATATTTGGATTAAAGTATGCGTAACTAATTCCCACCCATATAAATACTGTCATCAATCTGTTGATGATAGTATTGTTGAAAGAGTGCTTCATTATTTTGTGATCTCAGATGCTAGTTTTGCATTTTAGGAATATGGGATGTAGTAGAAGTATTGAATTCTGAAATTCAAAACCCTAATTCTGATTTTCAGCAAAGTCTGTCTAAGAAATATAACACTAATACATCAATATTTATTTTTTTTCATTCTAGGGTGGCAGTCAAGGATTAACTGTGGTAATTCAGGGACAAGGTCAAACTACTGGTCAATTACAATTAATCCCTCAGGGTGTGACTGTAATACCTGGTCCAGGACAACAGCTTATGCAAGCAGCTATGCCAAATGGTACAATTCAAAGATTTCTCTTCACCCCACTACCAGCAGCGGCTACTACAGCCAGCACAACTACAACAACAGTTTCTACTTCAACAACAGGTAAGCATTGTGCTGTTCAGCAGAAAAAAAACTTCAGTTTTGGTTGCATGAGAGTTTTTATGCAGTTAGAGACGGTCTCTTATTACAGTAAATTTATTGGAAGTGTATTATAAGATTAGAAATCTCTTGAGTTTCTGCATAGAGCTTTACCGTAGATCTAAAAGGCTCAAGTTTGTAAGGCTCATAGACGTGTCATTTGAAATGAATGGAATACTTTGGTTTTATCCTTCACAGCTCCAGGGGAACAGAAGCAAGCTCTACTGGCACAGCCAACATCAGTGCCACCGCCAGTTCAGCCCCAGGGCCAGCAGCCAGCCCAGCCCCAAGCCCACAACCAGAGCGCTCAACCCCTGCAGCTGGCCCAGCCCCAGGCACCGCAGCCTGAAGCTCAGACCCAGCCCGAAGCTCAGACTCCGGTGTCTGCCGACTCTCCAGTCACACCTGAAGCACAATCGTCTAAATCTCCAGTTCAGTCTCCAGTACAGACCCAGGCTCAAGGGCAATCTCCAGTGCAAGTCCCGAGCCAGCCGCAGACTGCAGTCCTTCCACAAGGCCAGTCCCAAGTCCAGCCTCAGCAACCAGCTCAGGTGCAGACTACAACCCAACAGCAGATTCAGATGCAGCCCCATGCTCCCTTACAAATCCAAGCTCAGCTGCAGCAATCACAACCTCAGGTTCAGACTTCGGTCTCGACCCTTTCAACTACTCAAAGTTTAAATCAGATTCCTGTGCAATCCCCAACTCGTCCTCAGCTGCAACTTCAGCAGCCTCCAACAAAAGTTATTACAGTGCCTCAGCTTCAGCAACAAGTCCAAGTTCTCTCTCAGCTTCAGTCACATGTTGTGGCTCAGATACAAGCCCAACAAGGCAGTGTGCCCCAGCAGATCAAGCTTCAGTTACCTATTCAGATCCAACAAAGTAGCCCAGTACAGGCTCACCAGATTCAGAATGTGGTGACAGTGCAAGCAGCTAGTGTTCAGGAGCAGCTGCAGAGAGTTCAGCAGCTCAGGGAGCAGCAACAGAAGAAAAAGCAGCAACAGATAGAAATTAAACGTGAGCACACCCTTCAGGCTTCTAATCAAAGTGACATTATCCAGAAACAGGTAAAGTTAACAGAAGGAAATGAAAAGTTAATTAATGAAACAAATCTCATTTTAAATGCCTGTTCTTGTTAACGATGTTAATACATTTGATAGGCAGTTAATTTGATTCTTTCAATAGTGCACGATTGCTTTTGGCAATTTAATAAAATATTCTGAGTTAATTCAGCACATCAGGTCCATTGTAGCATGTTTGCAGTCTTCTGGCACCTTGATTCAACTTACCACTAGCTGCTGGAACAATATGTCTTTATTCTCAGTTCAGGAAGGATAGCTGACAGATAGGAGAGCTGATGTTCAGACCACAGGTACTTCCATTGCCTGCTGTAGGAAACTGAGGTTTCAAAGAGGTATCTGAAATGTAATACTGTTGGATGGCTGCGGGGCTTAAAAAAATACATATATATATATATATATAAAAAAAATAGACTCTTACCATTTTTTAAAGTGAAACAACCTGTCACTGGAGAAATGCTGTCAATTTACATTTAGTCCCTAGGTTTAAACTCAGCATAAGCAAAATATCCTGTTCTGTGGGGGGTGGAGATGGTGTTAATTTTTAATTTCATTTTCAAATACTTGCTTTAAACAAGCACCACCACTTCTCCCCTCCCCCCCTCCCCCGATAAAATCGATTTTATTTTGTCACTTACTGAAATAAATAACACTTTTTTTCTTGAACTTAGGAAATGTCCTGGTTCTCCCAGTAATATGATGAAATCCTTGCTAAAGCTTTCATATTTTATTTTGGATTCTGTATCATCCTACAGGTAGTTATGAAACAGAATGCTGTCATAGAACACTTGAAACAGAAGAAGACACTGACTCCAGCTGAAAGGGAAGAAAATCAGAGGTGAATATCCGTCATAGCGCATCTTTCAATGTGAAAGCTGTATATCTATACAATATTTGTGGTGGTATAGTAAAACACTGGTTTGTAAAAACCTGCTTAAAGAAATTTTGCTATTTTAAGATTGGTTAAAGTAACATTCGACAGTAACTTTCATAATTATGTTCTTAACTGTAAGTAATTGAATCCTGTATATTCTCAATTTTATTTTGGTTGTATGTTTTTAAAGTGAAATGTTGTATTGCATGTGTTTGGAGCTGGCCACAGTTTTTAAATTCAAGGTAAAACCCATCCTTAAAGGAGCGCAGGATGGAGAACTAATGGTTCTATTGCAGAAAAGCCTGGGGTTGGTTTGTCTTCTGTCATGGCAATTTATTTCCATTCGTGTCCACTGACCATCCCACTTTACAGAAGGAATTGAAGAATTGGAGATTTTATGCTGGAAGCTGCCACACACAAATTTGGAGTGTTTGTAATTTGGGTTATTTTGACTCCTTTTCACTTATGCATTTGCTTCAGTTGGATAATCACAAGTGTGTGTGTTGTCAGATAGTAAGAGAAAGAATAGTGTGTTTTATAAAATTTTGATCCTCAAATCAGATTATAAGCTTAGTTGATTACAACAGTGTCACTAGATGCTATTCGCCTGTTGTTCACAGTTGCATAAAGAGGTATTGTCATATACTCTTCACTTAGCAGTTTCCAGAAGAGTTCTAACTAACTTGCTTCATGGTATAGCTGTGTCTTTCCTTCTCGATGATTTTTTTTTTCTTCTCCAAAAATGGAGTTGGGGTATCTTTCCTGGGGAAAAAAAAACAGACCAAACCAAGTAGATATATAGTTCAGGTAAAAAGAGGAAAGTAAACCAAATTGTACGGCCCTATGAAACAGGTAGCATATTACATATGTCATCAAAGTACAGATGTATATCAAAAAACAGTATGTCCGAGCCTAAGACTGCAGAGTTAACAGCATCTGCTTCTCTTGGCCATTGCTATTTTGTTTGCTTTCAGCTCGTATGTCAGTGGGAGTTATCTTTCACGGTCACTCCAGCAACGAAAAACATTCAGTTTTGTAGTGGGTTTGAAATAGAATGGGAAGGGAAAAGTAAATTCAGAAGAATCAAAATACATTAATTTTCTAATTGAGATATAAAGCAAAAATAAATGAAAATTGCAGAACAAATGAGCAGGAAGAGATTTAAAGTTGAGCGTACAACAAGCAGATGAAAAATTTAACCTGAGTTGTCATTAATGAAGAAATTGGGAACTGTTTTATAGTGAATTCTATACACTGAAAAATACTTGTCAGTCCTTATGCCAAAACACATAAACTAAGCAATATTTGGTAGTCACTGGAGGGTGGAAATGTATGTTTTAGAAGTTGTTCCAGTCTTCCAGCTTGCTTTCATCCTGCACCAGAATAAACAAAATCCAGTTCTTCCAAACATGTTTGTGGAAATTGAATTGAGTGATAATATCTCTCACTGTACTGAAGCCTAAGCTTGTTCAGAGCTTTGCAGGGGAAGGGGAGGAATGATTGGTTAAATGAGATTGGGACTGGCCCTCTTGACCCTAACTAAGGACTTGATCTCTCCCAGTGCTGTTCTAGTAAATAAGTGTGAGTGGGAGCAATGTGTGAAATAACAATTACTAAGTAATAATTTAGCTTGCAACTTGCAGAGACTGGAGAATTAAATGGTTCTGCATTCTCAACCAGGGATAAATAGGCAGCTCAGCACAATGTGCTCTTTCTTTATTTCTTCCCCAGAATGATTGTGTGCAACCAAGTGATGAAATATATTCTGGATAAGATAGACAAAGAAGAGAAACAGGCAGCTAAGAAACGAAAACGAGAAGAGAGTGTAGAACAGAAGCGCAGTAAACAGAATGCTACTAAGCTCTCAGCTCTGCTTTTCAAGCATAAAGAACAGCTGAAAGCTGAAATACTGAAAAAAAGAGCGCTTCTGGACAAAGATCTACAAATTGAAGTGCAGGTAAGGACAGTTATTCTCGAAGACTAATTTGGTTTTAAGCTGGAGAGAACATTTCTGTGTTAATTTTTAATTTATCTGTTTGCTCAGTGAGCTTTTAAAGAAACATACAGGAACAAGTTCCCGTTGTGGCTGCGTGGATCTCTGCGAAGCTACTATATATCCTCTTTGTGTTTTGTGGTTTTCATCTGGACTGAAATTACCTTGCTTCCTGAAACAGCTTCTGATAAATTACAGCCAACAAGTCATAGTAGGCTAAGAGTGTCATCCCTTAATGTTACATGAATTGTAGGTTAGGTACATTTAAAAATTTATTTAAATGGCTTTAATTATGTTCTTTTGGTTAAGCATGGGGATTTATGTCTAGATTTTAATCCTGTCCTGGAACAATCATATGAAGTGCCTCCCTATTTATTTATTTGTTTAATATACTTCAGGAGGAGCTAAAGAAAGACTTGAGTAAAATTAAGAAAGAAAAAGAAAAAGCCCAGGCAGCAGCCGTGGCAGCAGCAGCAGCCGCAGCCGCTGCTGCAGCCGCTGCACCGCCGCCGCCACCACCGCCACTGCCACCACCGCCACCTCCCCAACATGCAGCCAGCGTCACCTCCTCCTCCTCCACCACAGTCCCAATGCCAGTATCCTCCCAGAAGAGAAAGCGAGATGAGGAGAAGGATTCGTCAGCATCCAAGTCCAAGAAAAAGAAAATGATTTCTACTACCTCAAAGGAAACAAAGAAGGACACAAAGCTTTACTGCATCTGTAAAACGCCTTATGATGAGTCCAAGTGAGTAGTGAATGCTGTAGCCTTTTCTGGTGCGTTGTTAGCTTTAGGCTTAGTCTTTAGCTGTTAGTTCAAGATAGCTCTAGAGTCGGAGATAAAGCATCAGGAGTTATTGCAGTGATCACTTAAGGTATAGAGAATAAAGTCTCTTTTTTCCAGTAGCTGTTACAAAACTATTAATATACTTGATTTATACTATTAATGTACGTGATTTATATTTCTACTTGTTTGCATGTTTCCATTGTATGACCTTTCTGTCTCACATGCACATACTCTTTTTTTCTTTTTTTTCCTCCTCTCTGTTATTCTTTCTTTTGCCGTTTTGCCTCTGCCTTGGAAGCAAGTGACAATTTGGTTTGGGCAATTTCTTATGAACAAGTAGCTGATGTTCTTTAGAAATAGCTTTGGTACCGTCTTTCAATAAATTACTTTTTTTGCAAGTCAGTAGACAGTAAAGGGGGTTTCGAGTTACTGGACTGCAGTTCACTTTGGGCAATGTTTCAGGTAGAAATGTTTTCCGTGTGTTATAATTTGCATCTCAGGGTTGATAGAAAATGAATATAAAAGCATTTGACAAAGTGAAAACTGCAATTCTCTGTAGTTGGATTCTGACTCTGAATGAGGGAAAATACTTACGCTTTGTACAAAGTTTGTTAAGAAATTTGGTAGGCAGTGAAGCAGAAGATTCAGTGAATTGGGGGGGATAGCATTATGCAAGTCCTGCTTAAGCTAGGAGTGATTAACATCAGTAATTAGTAATGATTAACATCTGATAGCTGTGTAGAGATGTACGTAAAACAAATTTGACTTCATGCAAATTCCAAGTGAGTATGTATCTGCTCAACAAGTGACGATACCAAAAAGTATTAATTGGTGCCATTTGGTGGTGCTTTAAACGCTGATAAAAGAAAGAAACCATAGAGGTGGAGTAGTGCTTTCGCTCCAGTAAGGATTCTTCATTAGGGCCGGGACTAGAGGGTCTCTTGAGGTTCCTTCTAGCCTTTTATTTTTTCAGTATATATGTTTTTTAAATGAAGTTGAGGTCTTTGGAGTTTTTTCACCTTGGCTGTTGAGTTGCTCTGACCATTATTCCAGTGTGGGAAATGGCCCAGCTCTCTGTGCTGCCATCGCTGTAGGAACAGCAGGTTTCTGATGTCCTGGCTCTTAATTTGCTATTAATTCTAACGGGTGTCACCTATCTCACTTCAAGTATGAACACTGTGTTAGGCTTTCTGTCATCCAGTAAACTTAGGAGGATACCCTGTTCTCATTCTGTTGTGATACCAAACACAGGTATTACTGCTGCTCTTGTGAGCAAGCAATAGAACTGTCACAAAACTATAATGATATTAAGAAATTCTGTGAGCAACAGGATTTTTCAGACTCACTCTTTCTGACTCCAGTGGGGATTTGAGTAAGACAATGAAAAAATGTGGTCACAGAGTGAATTCTGGTGGCCTGAATCGAGAACTGTGCTTAAATGCACAGAATGAAACTTCAAGAAAAGGAAACGTTTAATAACTTAGTAATATCCTTAGCAATATGATTCAGTTCTGCTGCTTTGCTTTTTGTGAATTCTAAATTGTATGTTCTTACAAATGATGACTGTATTGTTGAACTACATTATCCTTTCACTATTTGGAAAGGAATTAGTCAAGTTTTAAAACAGTTTTCTGGTAAACTTTTTTTATTCATACATATATATGGCATCAGATACTCCTCTTTGTGCTGATGTCTCTCTTCTACTTCAGAAAAGATAGATGTGCTGCTTCAAAAGCTAATTTGTGGTATTTTATGAATACCCTATGCATTTTTTAGGATGTAGTAAATCCTCAAAAGTCATTCTGTTGTATATTTTATTGCAAACATCTTGTGTTTAGTTCTCATTTGTAATACTCCAGTGCTGTAGGGATTTGCTCATGTTGTTTTCAAGGATGGTCAGGAAGGGTATCCTTCTAAGATTCCTACTAGTAATCCAGCTTCCTTGTTAAAGCGTCGTGTGACGCCTGTTGCACGTTCTGGTGCCAAGGTTCAGCATCTCCATCTGGACATAAAGGTGCTTCCAGGTCACCAGGAGCAGACAGACATGGTCCCTCTTGGCAAGAGCACATGGGCTGAACCGTTGATAGTTGTCAGAAGGAACCGTATCTGTCCATTCTTTATGGAAGGTTGAGTTGTATGAAGTTATTTTTTAGGATTTGTCTGACTGAAAATTGAGAGAAAAGACAGCATTTGGGTATCTGAGAGGTACACAGAGGCCCAAGAAATTAGAGATGCTTGTTTTGTGGCACATGTGCTAGCTCCTCTCCTGTTGCTGGTGCGCAGTGTCCAGCAGAGGTGCTTGCAGGCAGGTGGCAGTAACTCCTACAGAGCGCGTGGTCAGTGGTCTCCAAAGTTGAGGAAGGTGGAGGTTCTGAGTCAGCTTGCTTTTGCTTAGGCAGAGAGAATGGATGTGTCACTGCCCATCTGGTTGATTGTCACTAGTCATAGGTATGTTTTGAGATATCCATACATGAAATGTCAAACATCCTTGCATAATATTTTACAGTTTTGTCACATCATTCTGTGCAAGGTCCCATTCACATGACTCTACCTGGTTCCCTTCACTTTGTGTCATACCATACCTGGTTCCGTCACACAGCTCTGTCTGAGAGTAGACATTATTCTCTGAAGAAATGTCAACATTCCAATTTGTTGCTATTTTGAGTAGTTTAATATCTGTTTTTTAGTGCCCCTCACCCCCCAAAAAAATGAAAATTTTGACAACCATGTCCTGACCCAATTTTCTCTCATACCATGTTATACCAATAAGCATCTTACACATGGCTGGTATGCATGTTCTTCCTGGTGTACTTGTAACTCCTAGTTGGTGTTTGCGCTTTGCTTTTGTTTTTTAAATTAACTGAGACCTACATTTTCAAATCTTAAGGAAATGTTTCAGTGGCTTTTGAGCTACGGTTTTGAAAATGTAAATCTTTTTCTTTGGCCTTGTCTTTTTTGTGCCTTTTACAGTTTTTCACACACACATTGGAGACATACATTTTCAGCCCAGTTTTGTCAAAGTCTGGTTACGTATTGCTATGCGTTTTAATGAACTGTCAATTTAAAATTGACCCGAGTGACCTTACTGGCAGCATAGCTGCAGCATGAGATGTTAGTTTTAAGGTTAGAATGCTAGGAGTCAGGGAAACAGACAGAAAATTGAAGAAAATAGGCCAGCAAGAAAGTGCATCAGAGAGAAATGCAGGGAAAAGTGCCATGCCATTTGAAATGACAATTACATTGTCATTTTCATTGTGAACACTTTTAGGTTCTATATTGGCTGTGATCTTTGTACTAACTGGTATCATGGAGAATGTGTTGGCATCACAGAAAAGGAGGCTAAGAAAATGGATGTGTACATCTGTAATGATTGTAAACGGGCACAAGAGGGCAGCAGTGAGGAATTGTACTGTATCTGCAGAACACCTTATGATGAGTCACAGTGAGTTCTGATAAGAACCTCTTATTTAATGTTTAGGTAGCAAACTGCTCTGACTGTGGTTACCTGTTCCTTACAAAGAAAAAAGAAGTTATTCTGCATATGTTGTATTCATTCATAATACAAATTGCTTTTCAGTAATTGTCTTCCTCTCCAAAATGTTTCTATGCAGTAAATGTTTAGGAAAAGTGAGGTTTTCAGGGTGGTGAAAATGTGTTGTTTGGGGGTTTTTTTATTATTATTTTTAAAAAAGCAACCATGTACTTTAAATTGGGAATTATTTTTATATGATTTTTTTTTCTTTGACAAGGGATGGTTAGAAAGATTAAAAGACAAATGTAGTATTTAGTGGAATTTTTTGTGCTTTACTCTGATCTGGACAGAATGTCTAATTTTCATATGGGGGTATATGGTCAGTATCTTTTACTATAAGGCTCTGTGTCATAGAATACCCCTTCTGTATTCAGCTGCAAGACTGAAGCTTCCATTTGAACAACGTTTGTACCGAGTGAAACGAGCCCCAGTTGTAGTCCAGTTTGCGCAAAATGTATCTTGAATTATTTTGGAATACTGGTTGGGTGAGGCTTCTGGCATTACACTGTTCCTTTCAACTCTAAAGCAGAGGAATAATTTTTGAAATCTTGATTGTTTGAAAGTGCCTAGTATAAAATTTAGGAACTAACTTTGAAATGATCTATAATTTAGCCTGTTTGCAAATACAAAAGAGTTTGAAGTGTACTTAGAATTTGTCGGTCTGAAATACCACGTTACGCCGTTGTATTTAATCATGTCAAGTATCTGCTTGTGTGCAGGTGATGGCAGGTTTATGTGTTTAACAGTAGTCTTTAAATTAAATAGATCGAGTCACTAACGCTTTTTTGGATCTTGCAGATTTTACATTGGCTGTGACCGATGTCAGAACTGGTATCATGGGCGCTGTGTTGGCATTTTACAAAGCGAGGCTGATCTCATTGATGAATATGTGTGTCCACAATGTCAGTCCACAGAAGATGCCATGACTGTGCTCAGTCCACTCACTGACAAGGATTACGAAGGTTTACGAAGAGTACTGCGTTCCTTACAGGTGAGAGCAAGGACCGCAGCAAAGCGGAGGGGTTTACTCTCTAGGGCAGATCTAGCGAGTCTTGGAGTAGATGTTCATTTCTCTTCTAGTAATTTTGAGACTTTATAAAAAGGAAATAGCAAAGCTTTTTGTTTGTGAGAAATGCCACCATGTCAGCTGCAAACTTGAGTGGCGTTACTGTGCTGAGGAATAGTCACAGTAATTAGTGTATCACTGCTTCTGGGTTAGTGAAACTAAACAGTCTCTTCAGTGGGAGGCTTTCAAAGGCAGCAGGTTTACTTTAGAGCACCAAAAGGCAGCGTGGTCGCCTCACTGCACAGAAAGTGCAATGTCCTCAATGTTCTCAGATTTAGTTTTCTGTGATCTACAGTTCCGTACTTTAATCTCAGAGTAATTAGATTTCAATAATGTTCCCACAGAAAGTTGTTATCAACGTGTAAATTATTTCATCCTGATAATAACTATTACATCAGCATCTGTTACAGTATATTTCTGGTTTATCTGTCACTCCAAAATACACCTTTTCTGCTACAACTGTAAAGAATTTTTAAGAATTTTGTTAAAATAATTGTGTGGTAACAGAAATCCTCAAAGAGTAGTATTTTGCATTGTCCTATATTTTGCAGATATTTATGAAAACAAATTAATTTTAGAGTACTTGGAAGTGAAAAGTGGTGGATTTCTAGGTGCGAGGAGCCAAGCCCTCTCAGTAAATTCATTACATGCTTTTCTGTGCTGCCTGCTTAGTGCAGTATCCTGTTATGGCTGAATTTCACATCGTTTCCTGTTTTGAAGACCAAGTACTCAGTCATTGACATTGAGCTTTAAAACTTAAAATTTTACCCAGTCATCAGATGGGAACTAGTTACCTTTTCATATAATGCTGCACTTCCTCCTTAAATTCAATTCTAGACCCCAACAGATAAAAGTATAATGAAAATATTTAGTTATTAATAGTGCTAATTTAACTTAATTTTTTTTTCTTTTAATTAAATCTTGTTTTCCTGACAGGCTCACAAGATGGCATGGCCATTCCTGGAACCAGTAGATCCCAATGATGCACCAGATTATTACGGTGTTATTAAAGAACCAATGGGTAAGTATTTCTGAGCAATAGTATGAGTGAATGGGGGTTTGAATACCAAGTTAATTACCTGCTGAGGGCTTCAGGCTGAGGATCTTAAAGATGTTGCAGAATACACAGGTGTTGCAATTAGGCAGATGAAACAATGTTATTTCATATTGATACATTTAGAAGTTCAGGAGGGTTAAGGTATTCTACTTCTAGGCTGACTCCTTAACCCTAAATACAGTCCATCTAACATAGAAAATGTGAAATTCAGTTCAGCGGTAGGATAGAATTCTTGTTTTTAAATTACTTTATTTCAAGAGGACAATTTTTCTATGTTTTGCTTTGCTTGGGTTTTTTCTGTCTCTGTGCATCAGTTCCTTCTGCAAAGTGTGGGGGACGTACTCTGGAGCTTGAGGAGGAAGCGGTGCTCATACAGTTCAGTGTGACCCGCAACCAAAGATGGAGGTTAAAATTATCTTCGTCTAACTTGATAGTATATGAAATTTCATAGTATATTTACTAAATGAGAGCCGGTGTATCATTTGATCTTTCCCACCTACTCCTTACTGATCCTAGAAATAGGAAAGTTAAATTTAGTATCTTGGCAAAATTGTAGCATGTTGACTGAAAAGAATATTTTGCTTAGAAATTGTCCTTTTCTGTTCCAAAGTTTTGGATTGTGCCGTTATGTAAATGCTAAACAAGGCCTATTCCATAATTGATGGATTAGAGTTTATAAGGTAAGCTCAAGTAATAATGTAATTAAGCATATGATGATTGAAGTAAACAAAAATGTATTTAGCCATTTCTGACTTAACTAGCAGGAAAATAAACTTGTAAGAATACAATTAAATATATGTGAAATGCACTAGGCCTATCTACCTTTGTTTTCACACATTCTGGCATTACTGCATTTCAAAATAAGCATTTTAAGGGCATTTTCCAAGGGCAGGTCATTGTTCTTCCAGCTAAAAGTGCCACTATACCTTTAGACAGCTACATTTAGAACTAGCAGTTCTCAGTCCCCTCTTTTTAATTTACATTTGCATAAAAATAGGATAATCACTGCTTACTTCACCATTCCAGCCTCGTTAATGTGTCTAGTCAGTAAGAGTGAGAGCACTGGCATTTTGCGTGATCCTGCACTTGAAATCTCTTTCATCTGTGCCATGTGGTAACATGCATATGCCTGTGAGAACTGGTAATTCATTCAAAGCAAGTCATGAATTCAAATAAATAATCAGAAGGTTTCAATAGCTGTTACATGTACACATACGACTTGGTCTCAGTGAGGGCTGTAAAGAAAATAAAGTGCAAGTGACTGAATCCAGATTTGTCTTTTTTTTTTTTTTCCCCCCCCTTAATTTCTTCAGAAAAAGAAAATAGCTTCCTGCAAAGACCCGAGTTTTCCAATGTCATTGTGATACTTGTGTTTTACTTTAGCTGCACACAACATACTCCGGCATGAGTATGAGGCTCCTTTATTCTGAAGGAGCCCTGCTGGTGTCACCACCTCGCAGCCAGTGCTCCGGGAAAAGCAACCCAGATAGTCTTTGTTTCCCACACTCTGACAGCGTCCACTTCTGTTCAGGGTAAAATGTCTCACTGTAACAATCTTTGGTTTCTTTAAAGACCTTGCCACCATGGAAGAAAGAATACTGAAACGTTACTACAAAAAGGTCACGGAGTTTGTGGCAGATATGACCAAAATTTTTGATAACTGTCGTTACTACAATCCAAGTGACTCCCCTTTTTACCAATGTGCAGAAGTTCTCGAATCATTCTTTGTACAGAAACTAAAAGGATTTAAGGCCAGCAGGTAAGCTAAAGTTCCGAATAACAGATCTTCTCTTATCCCCTAAAATCTCCTTAGTGCTTTTGTGAGTTTCCCTTGCCTTCCTACAGTGATTTGCCTCTCCATGCGCTTTCCTGGGCAACAGCTTTTCTTTTAAAGGAGAAAAAAATAATAATATGTTCTGTAATAGCCAGCTGTCATATTCCATCAAAATTAAGGATTAAAATATGATTTTAGGAAGGTTACTTTGTAATGTTTGTTCAAAATGAGTTGTTACATATGAATTTGGGAAGTATCATAAATGTAGAAGATCTGAAGGACACTTTAAGTCATTGCTGCGGAAAACTTGTTGAGAATCCTTTCTGACCAGGACAAATACTGCATTTGTGGTGTTCTGATAATGTTCTGCTGTGCACTAAATACTTTTCAGATGCTAAGAAGAGACAATCCTTCCATGAAGCTTATAATCAATGAAAGAAATTAAAATACTTTAATTTTTATTACCTTCTCTCATCTTCTTATAACTTACCATCTTTGAAACAGGGAGGATAAGTAAGTTTTAAAGTAAGATGTGGAAAACTGAATGCAATTCAAAACTAACTAAAGTTAAACTCACTTTTTTTACAATGTTTTTCTATTGAAGGATCAGTGTAGAGTATTTCGCTAACATAGACATTCCTGAAAAAGAACATGCAATTCTACTACAGTTTTTTTCTGTTGCTTTCCGATTCTGTCTGGCAGCCCGTACGTGGGAGCTGTGTGGCACCAGCCAAATCACAGTGTGGTATTTCGTACGGCTGTCGTAACCCTGGCTCACTCAGACAGGGACGGAGTACACAGGTTTATCCAGCATCGCTGCTGTATTCCTGCATCGGCCAACTGTAACTGAGTCCCAGCAGCTGGTCCCTTTCATCCTTACTCAGAAATTGTCTGTGTGTAGTGGTTACCTTTGTCCATCTGACCCTGAGAGTCAAAACTGTAACCAGCTGCTGGTCTGAAACATTAGTGCAGGATTGTGTCCATTTGTAATTAACTAAATTGAAAGCTTAATTCTGTATCCGTTGTTGTGGAAGCTCTCTAAGTTTCTATATGCATCGAGAGTAGGATTGATAAGAAGGGATGGGATCAAATGAATTTGTCCAGCATTTTTTTTTTCCCAATTTAATACTATATTAATGATTTTTATCAGGTAGTTTTCAATTCCTGTTTCCATCATCTTGCTTTAGCTGGTTTCCAGCACTCACCACTTGTGCACTGATTTCATTGCTGCATCTTATTTGTTATTGTTTTTCATTTATACCATCCATGTTCTTTCTTTTCTTGCAGATTGTGATATCTTTAGTCTGAACTTTTTAACTGGACTCAAAACTGGATGTTGGGGGTCACTTTCTTTTATTGTACAATTTGATGACATTAAACTGCCCTAAAAATCCAGATTATTTGTCTAAAAAGTAATTGTTGTTGAGTTTTTGGTTTTTGTTATCAGCGAGTAAATGCTGGTAGCCATAACTGTATTAACGAAAAAATTGTCCCATTCCTCAAATACTGTATTGAGAAAAATGAAAAATTCATCTTGGGAACCATGTATTTTATTGTTTTATTTTCAGTCACTAATAAAACTGTGAATGTCAAAGAGGAGTTTTACTGAACTCTGATTAGCAAAAATGTGATTTTAACATGCCTGTTCAGTTTTTCTATTAAGTTAATCCAAAGACTTCTTGAATAAATTTAAGCAAAGTATACCTTATTATAAATACAATTTAAATTGTCTTTTTGCCTTTTTTTTTGATGGACTACCATTATATAAATGGGAGAGTAAAACTGATTTCAGGCATCTTGGAATATTCCAGTGACACACTGCATTTTACAAGTACTGAAATATTTGTGTGCTGTAGGAGAAAATGTGCTTAAAATTCAGAGAGAATTATTTTAAGTGTTCTTTTTTCTGAAGGGGAAGAAAAAAATAAATGGAAGCAACATGGTGGTAATTCCCTCGTTATGATTTACCCTTGGCAACACCTTGCAGCAACTGTCTTCTCCAAAATGAAGGGTGCTTAATTCTTCACTTTCTTCTGTATTCTGCAGGTCCCATAACAACAAACTGCAGTCTACAGCTTCTTAGAGTTCAGCGTGTAACCTAACACACGAGCAAGGATCTGGTTGTCTGAAAATTTTTAATTAAGAAGCCAGATGTTTTTAGTCAGGTTATCCTGACAAGACTTGATGTAAACTGCATTTTTATTGGTCACACCAGTCAAATTATATTCTTGGCTTATTTTGTCCAAAGGACAAAGAAATAAAAATCAGCAGCACCACTTTCTTGTCAAGATCAAATTGTTGTACTATTGTGGCAGAAGCAGGAAAACTTTGTTTTGTTGAAGGAGAGAGAGAAAGAGAGCAAGAAAAAAGATACAGTAAATGGGGTCACGTTTAACTCCATGGAAATGCCACGTCTGTTCTTCAGTGAAGAAGCTGGTTTAAAGTCCACACAGAAAACTTTGACTGTATTTATTTATTGTTGCAAAAAAGACGCTTTTTTATTGCTGCCCTCATTTGTCAGCTAATTATTTTTTCTTATGAAATCCAGCCCGGGTCACATGTAATCCATTCTGTATCTTAACATGATTCCTGTAGGTAAAAGTACAAGACGACCTCTAGATGTCTTTTCTTTCTATGAAAGGAGCTGCTATGTACACATGTGCACACACACAGAACTGGGAATCAACAATGAGTTTATCATTCATGGTAGATAAAAACAATTAAGCTTGCATAAAAGTTGGGCTAAGTGGTCATGGACTACAGACTTACAGACTCTGTTGCCTTGAATATAACAGTACAATTTGTCATTTACTCTGCACCAGACTGAAACGAGTAAAATCTATTTGAAGGTATCTTGTTTGTAAACATTTGTCAGATTCTAATTTTTTTCTTTTGTATTAAAATTCAAAATATGGATGTATATGAAACAAAATAAATGGAGATAATTGTTCTCCCCACAGATGTAGGTGTCTTTGAGTGTGCGCTAATATGTTTGTAACACTTTGGGGATCTGTTCAGGTATTTCTAGTGATAGGGGAGGGAAGTTGCCAGGGAGATCCCACTTGATCTTGCTCCAAAGGTAGTGTTTACTATGTTTTGTTCTTGAGCAGCTGTTCTCCCTTTATAAATTTTCTACAGTGGTGCCAATATTACTGTATCTGATAACATGGTAGGAAGTATTTTGTGAAATGTCACTGCCCACCGTTGGATCAGGTGATGTTTTGCCAAGTATTTTAGGAATGTAAAGTACCGAGCGTAATTCTGGCTGGGAAAGGCTCTGGACTGCTCTGCTGTGAGGGATGAATTGAAGTCAGGAGAAGATGGGAATTGCAGATGATGTTGCTGTTTCTTTCTGATCTGTCACTTTCCTGTTGTCTATCTGAATGACTTGCTGATACTGCCCGTCTGTAGTTAATCAGCCGTGGCTTGTGTGCAGCTCCTTACCCGTGTGACAAGCTTTTGCACTAATTCACAGTTAACTTCTGTTCTGCAGCAATCTGGGATTTGCCTGATTGACAGATAAGCTCCTTTTGGGTTTAACCTCACACCTTGCTATGCAAGAACCTCTTCTGTTATTTTTTCTTAAAAAGATGTTGCTACTGACCATACTTTCTTACACTTCCAGGCTCAGGTGTACAGGTTCTTCTGGGATAACTTTAATAAAAACCCATGGTTTTTTGTACATACAAATGTTGTCATTTAACCTATATGTGAAAATTAAAAATAATTGTTAATTGTGAAAACAATAATCCATTTATGCTTCTTAAAGTTAAAAAAGAGTAGTTGCATTTAGGTTTTGTTGTCCTTTGACGTTTAAAAAAAAATGCTGCATATTGTATGCATTGTGTTTTTAATGCAAAACGGAAAAATCTCAACTTTGAACAGCATTTGAACATATCCTGCATCTCATCAGGACTTCACAGTATTTCTGTACTATTTATTCATATATAAATATATATATGACATCATCTAAAACTTTCCTGCCTGTAGGCAATAGATTGCTATGTTTTTAACAAATTGTGGCAAACTGAAGAGTACTTTTTTGTACCTTATAGGACACATCATCCCAGACAAATAAAATAATGTGTTTGACATTGATTTGGTGGTGTTTCTAATGAAACATTTGACGTTATCATATACAGGTCTTAGCTTTGCTAGATTATGTATAATTGCCCGTGAATCAGGTTGATCAGGGAAATAATCCATATGTACTATTTAGTTCTGCCGAGAGCCTTTTTCAGTGTTTTCAATTGCCGTTGAGTATGTTGAGGTACTTTTTCTTGATATATTGGTGGTATTCTTTTATAGTTTAATAGTGTTACTGAAAATCTAGCTCTAGTGCCCACCTTTCTTAAAAGCCTGGTAAATTCGTAAGATTTGTGATCTCTGTTGAGTCTTCCTCTTCTTTGTATTTTTACAAATTATTGCAGTATCTGTTTCAAAATGGTCATATATCATAACACAGATTTTGATAATGTGAACTATACCAACTTGATTGTCTTTTTGTCAAGTGACAAAGGAGTCACCATCCAAGCAAGAAAGGAAAGGTAAGGTGACTAACACAAAAAGAGAACACAGAATTAATTGCTCTTCACGCTTTCTTCTAGAGCAATAGCTGCGTCTGAGTGTGGTGCAGACACAGTGTGTCAGTTACTGGCATTTTACTCAGGATTTGGATGTCGCTAGCACTGCTTTACTATCATTTATATCTCTTCTGAGAGACAATCCAAATGCGATCTAGCCAGGGATGTTATTTTTGTACCCACGCTTTGCCTGTTTTATATTACAGTAATGTCTTGGGGGTGGGGAAGGGTGCTTAATTGATGTTCTGGGCAAATGGATGACTGTAAGACTTGCTGGTTTGTTCCTGGACTTCAGTAAAAAATAGAAACAAAGAAACTTGAGATGCATTTGTAACCCTTCCTCCTTCCTTCTGTCCCTCCCAGTCTACCCAATGCTTTGATTCGTTGCCAGGAATAGTCCTGCCAAATCAAAAGCCCCCTCAAAACCTCTCAGGAAAATTCAATCTATATATGCTGTGCTCCATGCAAAAACTTTCACCTAACAAAAGTGAGACAGTATTTTTTTTAGATGGACACGAGCTACGAGTCAATTTGTTCTATAGCGATGGCCTTCTGGGTTCCAAAATATATGATGTTTGCTCTTGGTATTTGGCTTCTATTCTATATCAAGAAGGACTTCATCCTCTGTGCCTTATTGCCCATACGACACTCTGTAGCTTTTAAGTGACGCTGAATTTTGCTGCAGACGTGTTCAAGGTAGATCTGTGTCAGAACTCCCTTTGCTTCAAAACACAAAATGCTTATAGAAGCCACTGCTTCCTCTTCCAGGTCCCATCAGAGATATCACTATATATATTTTTTTTTTTAAGCGTGACCACATTTTTTTTTTTTTTTTTTTAAACATAAATATATATCTTAAAATCCCCAACTGACTCATCAGACAAGAAGATGCCATTGTTTAATATCACTGTAATCCTTTGGAGTCTTTCAGAACCCAGGAAACAGTGAACCCAGAAACCCATGAACATTCTATCAGTTTATTTTAAAGACTAACGATCTGTGAATATTGACTCTCAGAACAGCAAACATTAAGGCCTCCTTTGCAGAGGTTTCATAGGTTCTTACATCCCCCCACCTCAAAGGTAAAAAGATTGTATCTTCGATTCAAAAGTAACTTTACTGATGTGCAGGTACGAACTTGGTAACATTTCTCATGGGAAAATGACACTCAGAACACAGTTCCAGGACTGAACTTTTAAGGAACAGGGGGTGTAACCAGGCACACAAAATGCGCGTGCAATTGCATTCTTACTTTACATTCCTTGGCATCAACTTGTGCCATTACTTGTAAGCCTAATTGGGCATTTGTATTGTGTAGTTACATGATTTGCCTTGAGTTAATATATTCATATACTCTAATTACATAGCTATTTTGTGTGCTTCATGCAAAAATCCAGCTCTGTTTGAAGAACGATGTAATTTTTAAAAGTAGTGTGGACATGTCAGAGGGTACCAAAACAATACAAACGATACTGAGTTTTGTTGGTTTCTTTTGAATCAAATGCATGTAATATTTTAGGCAGAATTGTGTGAAAACACAACAGACATCCTCTAGAGATAAAGCTGTGGTACCATCTAACATTTGTTCGTGGTTAAGGGTTTGAAAGTGCAGTTACTTCTTGTGTAGCTGGAACAACGCCTCCAGAGTTCTACTTGACAATTACTACAGATTATCTGGGCAGGGGAGGCAATGATAACCTGGGCCTCTGAAAACCGCTAGAGCAAATTCGTGATCCCGGTTCCCTAGAGTGGCTTCTGAGCTAAACTTCACAATATGTGCGTACCTAAAGTATTCCGGTCGTGTGTCTATTCTGGGAGATAAATTCTGCTGTTGCCCATGTCCTGGACAGAGGGAGGTTACTGGAGCCTTATCTGCATTTAGTGTGAGCTGCTTGCACTTTGCGATTCCTCTTCCTGTTGAATCTCTTCACGTAACTGCTGCTTCTAAGCAAGCCGTCCCCTGGCCTCAGGTGCCCGCGCAGGAGCTGCAGCAGGTTTGCAGGGATCTGTCGTCTCTTGTGGTAGATCCAACCCATCACAATGTATCTGCTGCCTGCAAAATAAAGGAGATGTCCGTGTCATGAAGAAAGCCACAGATTCATTCACTGCACTCACTTGAAAGGCAACAGGTTTATGAGTAGATGTGAAGTTGTGCCCTGCAGAAATAGATCCTGAGCCTGTGGCTCAGTACAGTGGCACGTGCACACTGAACTTCAGTGGGACTTTTGTGCTTGCGTGGAAATAATTATTTACTGTGTTGTATTGCAATTAGAAGCTCTTTGGGGGAAATGCTGGTATTTAATGAACTTGCATTTAGAAGGAAAACTGGACTACTTACAAAGAACCAGATTAAGCTCCTACATATAATTTTTTTGGCAATCCTGAAAACTTGCAATCTTTTTGAAACTGGATAAGGTTAAGAAAGGACTATGCTGCTACCTGACTTCTTCACACAATTGGTTCTCTCCTGAAAATTTAGACAAACTGGGAGGGAAAAAGCTCTCCAGTATAACAGTAAATACTTTTTTTCTTTTTTTCTCCTATTAAACTAGGGCAGACTAAAACCGCGCTGCATGCAGGAGGTGTAGTAGAATGGATTTAGCTGGAATGATTTACCAAGTTTAAAGTCCAGACACGGTTTACTGCAGTTTAAAGTATCCACAACCAGAATGTGAACTCGAAAGAAGAAGCCATCAGGAGTAATATACAGGCGACTCATCTTGTATAATCCATCGCTGTTTACCAAAAGTGTAATCAAGTGGACTCCATCCCCCAGTCTTTCCATGTTATAAACAATTCCGTTCACTGCTGTTTTAAGGGAAGAAGGGGGAAAAAAAAAGCAACCATCAGATTATGGGTCTTGTTTGCAACTCCGGGTACGTGTGAAGGCTCATTTAAAATGCTGTAAAGTAAGTGTCAGCAGAAATCATTTGGCTCAGTAGTGGGCAGTCTTGAAAATAGGGGTGGTTTCAAATAATCACATTCGATAAGAACGTCACCTTAGTATTTGTTGAGGAGTTGCTAACCTTGTGCTTTAAGGGTCTGAGATGTTTTAGTGAAGTCTATAAAATGTTTCAAAAGAAAGTGATGATTTTAGTACTGTTTTCCATGGTGATATGTAGAAAATGGATATAATTACCTAACAAAGTGAAATTTTCAAATTCAAAACTTCACAATTAAGTCCAAAACTAACCTGCTAATAAAACACTTCAGCTTTTGAAAGAGTGACTGCAGGAATCGGAAAACAACAAACCTTTTAGGCAGGTAAGGCAAGTGGGACTTTCATAACTGGCATTACACCCACCCCACTGAGTGAGAACTCGGATTCAGGCAATCATTCCTTAATCTGCACTGAAAGCGTAAAGAAATGAACTGCAATGGAACCTTGGCTGCTGTGTTGCTCAGACTGTCTTTTTCAATTTAAGAAATGAATGTTAATGGCTGAAATGTTCAAAGGTCAGGTCACTATAAGGCCTATGTTCAACAGGAATGCATGAAAGTGGTAAAAAAATAATACAGCATTTGTAGAAAGCACTTCCTGACTTCTCCATTTAGAGAAAACAGATGTCTCATAATGTGTTTATATTCTACAAATGGAAACATCTGTTACCAGTAGGCATGTATTTTGCTTATTTCTTAAAGTACCGTGAGAAGAAATTGGTATCTATTTCACAACTTTGTAAGCACAAGGCAAGATTTTGGAAAACGCTTGCTCGTAAACAGTCAGTTCAAAAATGCCAGGCTATTTTCTACCATCTGTAGCTCTATCAACTTGGACACAAGGACTACAAACATTGAGCCCTATGGAACTTCAAGGAGAATCTTAATTTGAAACTTCAGCCCCCAAAATCACAAAGTTGTTCCAAGTAGTAAGAAGTAAGTAACAAGGCTACAATGTTTAACCTTAGAGTATCTAAAACAATTGGTCTTTTCGGTTGGGTTGACCAGCAGCAAGAACGTTGCCTTCCTCCCAGGAGTGGAAAGGAGAGGAAACAGAAAAAAGAGCAATTCTAGGCTAAGGTAGGGAAGGGGCAATCTAAGACTTGGTACCATTTGTCACAGTGCATTTATAAAGAGATGTGATGGGTCCCTTTAACGTACTTAGTAATTATTTAACATACTCAGTGAAATGGTATCTTAAAAGCAAAAGTGTCAGTAGTAGATGAACAAAAGCAGCCTCTGCTTTGTCTGTGTGGTTCCTGGAGAACACAACTTACCGAATTCGCTCATGCAGTAGGCCTCCACTTCATCTCTCTCTTTCCTGCACTCGGTCAGACATGCCTTCTCTTTATCGCCATCTAGAACAGGCACATAGGCTGAGGGACAGCACGGGCCCTTTTGGCATATTCCATGCAAAGTAAGCCACCCAACCTTTGGAAAGCTGAGGACATCCCTTGCCAGAGCAGGCTCTCCCCTTACCTTTCTTCAGCACACTGAAATGGTACAGCAAGCTGGATGACTGGCGGTTGGTGACCCAGGAGGGTTTGGTGACCTTCCTGAAGGGATCAGTGTGTTTATAGGGCATTATCTTCCGTGGTCGGTTAAAGTGATCCAGCGTGTTAGGATCATCTGACTCCACTGCTCCAGAGTCCGGAAAAGGATGAGCCTCCACTAAGGATGTCATCTTTAGGTAGGAAGATGCTGCATGGTGGAAGTGAGCTGACACGCTGTTGGCAGCCTCGGCCAGACGTCTATCTGCGTGCTTTCTGTTGGCGTGGTTGAAGTCAAAGGAGGCAGAAGAAGGCCCCTCAGTTGGGCTCTCCAGAGCTAGGGCCCCTCCATACTGCAAGAGGTGTTTCCTCAGGCCCGTGCTGTTTTCTAGAGAAGGCTTGATGCATTTCTTTTTGTCTGATGAGAGAAAGGTGATTTTGGGAGGGTTTGGCCGCTGCAGGTCGGCAGGAGGCAGAAGCCAGCATTCAGTGTGATTCTCCCTGGCACTGCTGGTGGCCCAGGCTGGCGGTTTGAGGTGGCCAGGCGCAGCATCTGCTGAAGTGTAAGCATCTTTGCTGAGAGTCTGACTGGATTTCTCGGCATAGGGCAGGGGTCCTACAAACAAAAAAAGGAGAGAGTGTATTAGCGTTTTAATTTTTTTATTCCGTGTGCTTCTGAATGGGAAGCACCTGGCAGATTTGAGGCTCTAGTCTGTAAGTGAGCCTCTCAACAGTAAGACAATATAACCAATAAATAGTTCAATACATCAAATATAGTAGAGCTCCTCATTCTTCTGTACTCCAACATGGAAGGCCCAGTACAGAGAATGCAGCTGTGTGAGCAAAACACATGAGATTTACATTTTTACTTTATTATTGTTGCAAATTAAAAACAGGACTTATAAACAAACCCTTTTCTCAAAAGCCTGAATCTCCAGGGAGCATCTGAGGAAACAAGGTTCACATTGCTATTTGGGATGCTTGTTTAAAAGACCATGACAACAGAACTATTTGGTTTTCCCATCCATGGGATGCCTTATTGACAATGTCATCTGGACTGTTCAGCAGCTTTGGGCTTTGAATGCTACTGAAAAGATCTCTATCCACAGTTTTGGTCTCTGACTTTTGCACTACAGAGCTGTATAGTAGCAGTACCATTGCCTGGTGGCTAGACTATTGCTGCTGGGTAACAGGTACTTCAAAGCTTTTCTTCAGTTGAGAGGACAAGAGTTGTGAAAGAGAGAAAGTGTCTGGGAATCTAGTGAAAAATGGAATAGCTTAATGACATTGTTCACACAAGCTGGACAGTGACCAAGAACTTCGTTTATACTTTCACCTTGACCACTTGCACCTCACAAAGCAAAATGACTTTCCATTTAGCCTGGGGAGAGAGAAATTTCCTCTTGCAGTTCATCTTCCTTTTACTTTAGTCCTTCACTGCATGCCTTTAGTTAGCCAGCAGAGTTTTAAAGCAGTTCACCCACACACAGCCGCTGTCTGGGTGTTCACTGTCTGTGGTTAGCATCGTGTAGGAGGCTGATCCTAACTCCTTATGTGAAAAGAGATATTTGACATAGATGAACAATGTCCTGATTTATCTTCTATAACTGACTCAACTGTTGACCTTGCCACTTCTCCCCCTTTGCTCTCACCAGCTGCTGTCATGGGAAAGATTCCCTGATATTTGGGCTGGCCACACGTAAAGTGAAAAGAATGTCCATGAAGAAAGGGGTGGAAGAAGTCCAAGCTAAAGAAAGCGCTAGACAAGAGTGTGCTGGAGATGCTTCAATATGAAGCTGTGAACTCTGAACAGGTGTTCTGGACTTGTTTTTTTTAAGTATACTTTTCTACGACCAGTTTATCATGCCTTCCCAGTCATGGATTGTAACAAGAATTAGTTCATTTTTCTCTACTCGATCTGTTCAGGACCTTGAAATTAATTCCCCTATGTCAGCATATTCCTATCTAGCCCTTGCAACCTAAGAAATACAACTGCAACATAATCAGCTCCTGGACTTCTTCCCAATGGAATAGAAGTATATCTTATTTCTGTACATCAATGAGGTACTAAAAAAAAAAAAAAATTAAAAAAACCCCAAACCTGTTTAGGACAGCTTGCTGCACGCACACGTGGCAGCACAGATCATGTTGAAATAAATCAGAGATCTGAAGTTTACAAGTGAGGGGAAGGAGACTAAAAGGGAAAGGTCACATACCAATAAAAAGAAATCCATGACTATGCAAAAGCAAGTCAGACTTCAGCTGCAGAATGATGGCTAGCAGCATTCATGGCACCAGCTAACTGCCTGCTTTTGGCAGGTGCTCTTAATTGTTTCAAATGCTGACAAATCAAATATTGCAATTTACAGTCTCATCCCACAAAACATGTTGAAATGTTTCTTTCTTGAGCCCTTACGTGATTACCACTACCGCTTGCTAAAAAGACTACAGCTGAAGAGGGCTGCTCAGGCAAGAATTTGTAGTAATGTGTTTAGTCTCCCCTGATACCAAAGGCAAATATGACCCAGCCCCGCTTTGAATGTTAACAGACTTACCGGCCACTGAGCTGGAAGATGATCTAACGACAAAGCAGAGGAGCCAGAACACTTTGGTTGTCATTTTGAAGTAAAGTTTTTCCAGACACAACATGAACTGGAGTCTTTTACGCCCTTCCCCTGATTCATGCTAATGAGAGGCAGCCTTAGGGGAAACAGGAATCACTCACTGGACAACCCACTGGAGCAAGACCAAGCTGCTGCAGTCCCTGCGAGCCTCCCACCACCACCCCTCCTGCCTATGAGGAATGTGCATGGACACCCCCTTCCCATATGTACACCCGTCTATACTGCCACCAGTCACCTGTGTTTCTGTGAATAACAGATGGATGTGTTTTTAGCAACAGATTTTTATTTTAGAGGAGGGTCTTGCTTCCTATGGCATTTTATAGAAAAAATCATACAGAACAAATATGGTTTTATTGGACATGGGGAACTACAGGTGCTCCCCACTTTATAACGTGCACTTGACAGATGCTAGAACATGCATCACCTCTGCAATTCAGCCTCTGTACAGGATGTGCTCTACAATGAAACATATTTAGGTATTTCTGGCCACCTCCAGTTATGCAGCTGGTAATCTTTTTTAGTTTAAGGAACCCTTTCCAGTGATTCTTTTCAGACTGAAATATGTAGTAGTTACCGTCCATCCAAGGGAAAGCTCTGCTGACCCCAGATAAAGCTTCATTTTTGTCTATATTTGCTAGCATGGAGAACTCTGAAAATTTTCACACAACTAACCAACTCTGATTTGGATTACTGAATTAAGTAGGCTTATTCCTATGTTCCCAACTGAAAACAGGTGATCGTGTTGCTAGACAAGATTTCCATTGTGACAGTTTATGTTACTGGCTACTACTGTCATGAGAGTTAGTGAACTCATTTGTGCCTTTAAGCTCTGACAAAGACTTTAAAAAAATCTGTAAAAGAACTATATCCCAGCTCCTGAAACTCATCCCTGGCAGAAAATCTGTCCATCATTAATGCCTTTGTCATGTTGTCCAGCTATTGCCTAGTTTAAACACTGTTTGTTTTGTACTGCCTTAATTAAGCAGTTTAATAAAAGCACAGGTCTTTGGCTCAAGCAGCTACTGGTGAAGACACAGAAAATAAGCCAGAATGATATGCAAAATAAATTAAATTTTAACACATCTGTTATTCAGTTGTTAAGTTTTTACTGCAGCATTTATTAATCCTTATTTTCCAGCTATTTTAACCATTTCAATTATGAAAGTATTCCAACTTAGCTATTATGGAAATGAGACTTCAAACTAAGGACAAGACAGAGGTGAGCTCATATGTTCTTTATGTGCCTTGTCTCCCACTCAACTGGCGCATACCCGCAAGCGAGAGAAGTCAGGGGTGCGACAGACCCCTGCCGTTGAGGGTTGTGCTGAGGACGGATGGACCGATGGACATGTGAGTGTCCTGCAGACCTTCTGTGCTCAAAGAGTCTTTTGTTTAAATTAGCTGGTAGTGTAACTCAGCCCATATTAACGTCTGTACGAATGAGTTTCTCCAGACTCTGTACTTGGACAGGGCCTTGATTAAAGGGGCAGTAGGCACGTTTGCAGTATTTCTACCATTCAAGAAGCTACAGGTACGCCAGCAGCAGCGGAGAGGGGGGAAGCGTCCTGAGCAAGACTCCCTGCTTGGGAAAACAGCGGACCGACGGGGCAGTGGCCACCTCCTGGCCCGGGAGGCCTCAGAGAGCTGTGCTGGCACCAGCAGCAGATTTGCAGGCTCCGGTTGCTCTCCGCGTTTACCACCAGGGCTCTGGAGAGCCCCCACGGCCCGACCCCGGCCGGGAGACGACGGCACCCGCACCCCTTCCGGCCCACCCTCAGCTCCGCCCCGGGACCGGCGCCTGAGAAGAACCGCCGGCCCGCCAACCGGCTCCTCGGGGCCACTCACCAGCCACAAATCTGGCCAGAAGCGCTGCCCGCTCCGGCGGCGGGCGGAGGTCGTTCGGCTGCCTCAGGATCCCCGCGGGGAGTAGGGCGGTGGCCGGCTCGGTGGCGCCTGGGAAGGGCCGCGGTGCCGGCGGGCAAGGCCTGCGCCCCGCTGACAGGGAGGCGGCTACGGAGGGTTCGTCTGACGGAATTTGCGACCGTCCCCAGAGCGGAGCCAGGTCTCCCTTACCGGCCCCAGCCGCTGCAGTGGAGCGCGGCGCGGCTAAAAGTAACTGGGGGGGGGTCCCGCTGGGCGACAATAGCACGCGACAGGCCGCGCAACGCAAAACAACTACAGTGCGACCCAGATGGGACTCGAACCCACAATCCCCAGCTCCGGAGGCTGATGCCTTATCCATTAGGCCACTGGGTCAGCCGACACAGTAACTGCGCGCCGCACCATAAGAGCCCCGCCCGGCCGGCACTGTCTCCACCCCTAAATGGGCTTTCACGTTCTTTCCGCTAGTGAGCGGAAGGCCCCGCCCCTTCACCTTAGCCCATCGCGCGCGGCGGCAGTTTGCGCCCTCCTCAGGGGGTGTGCGCGCGTCACGGCAGCCCCGCACGGGGACTCTCGTCCCCTCACGGGCCCCCCGGCTTCGCGCTACCGTCCCGTCCCCTCCGCTGGCATTAGCTCCGTCTCGTCTGCTCTGCACTGGGCTTTCTCCCCTCGCGGCTCCTGCGCACCCTGAGCTGTCGCCGTTCGCTCAGCCGCAGCCTTCCTCCACCCCTCTGTTAGCTCCTGTGTTGGTAACAGCCTTTCACGCGGTGACACCACCCTCACCCCCAAAGGGACGCTCACCCCATATCGGCCTGCAGCCACTTCCCGTTTCGAAATGGCTGACAGTTCTCTCCCTGCCCTGGAACACCCATCCCTGCAGCCTCCTCGTCTCCTTCACCCAGGTCATGCTGCTCCAGACCGCGGACTCTCCAGCAATTTGTGACCCGGCAGACTCCCTTCACGCTGGCCCTGCCATCCTCCTGCACACCAGGTGTCCTCAATTTCTACTTTTGAGCTGCTTTTTTTTCCTGTCAAACTAAGTCCTTTTTCAGTATCCCCGTTTGTGACTCACTTATTTTCTCATCTTCCCTACTGTTGCTTAAGTGTTTGTGTGATGTTTTTATTTTACTATGAGCATAACTGTAAGGCCCAAAACAAGCTATGTAAAATGTACTGGTAATTCCTCCTCTTCTGAAGATGTCTTTATCTACTAGCATATGCATCTGCAGGTTAGTATACGTGGTTTAATGTAATGGTTTAACACATTGATGTATCAATGTGCATCTCTGACACTTCTCTGCCCTGAATTGTACATTATAGGCATCAAAGTGCTTGAGTTGCTGGCAGAGCCATGTTTTTCCCCCCAGGTTTTATGGTTTGAAT
This sequence comes from Limnodromus scolopaceus, assembly GCA_028565335.1. Taxonomy (NCBI): domain Eukaryota; kingdom Metazoa; phylum Chordata; class Aves; order Charadriiformes; family Scolopacidae; genus Limnodromus; species Limnodromus scolopaceus. The sequence continues at coordinate 37,418,222 of JAOXNO010000003.1, forward strand.
TGCACCTCCTGTGAAACAGGGTGTTCTTCTGTATTCCATCCCTTGTAAATAGGCCAAACCCATCTGAACCAATTCCAAATCTGTTTATTTTCTGGATATGCCACAGGGATGGACATACCTTTTTTTTTGTTATTCTGTATGATTTAATTTTGATCTGTTCTTGAATTGCTTTCAACTGCAACCTCACATCCCATTATCTTTAAATTCCCGTGTATCGCGTTTCTGGAAGACAACATGGCAAGTCTCAGGAGAAGCCTGTGGTGACCGGCTGGTTACTGAAGTAGAAATTATGCTCTATGTGAGCCAATAGCATGTTACTGCCCCGAACCGTTCAGAGCGGGACGGCCTTCCTCCTCTCACCCATCCAAGGGTGCAAACCCCGCCCGCCATCCCAATCTCCTTCCCGGGCCAGCCGCCACAGAGCCCCCCGGTGAAACTGCAACTCCCGGCATACCGTCCGCCGCCTCCCGATGAGCGGCTGAGGCGGGAGCGCGGGGAATTCCCGCCCGTTGAATGCCGGGAGCTGTAGTGCTGGGACGGGATCGGTTGCACGAATACGTGAGGTCTGATCCGCCCTTCCGGGAGGACAGCGGAAATTCGTTCCCCTGCATCGCGAGAGGGGTTGTATTTCAAACGGGCCAATCAGGAAATTGCTATGGCTCGAATGAGCCAATGGTAGGGCGAGGCCGCGGGAAATTTAAATGCCGCCCGGAGCGGGCGGAGGCAGTGGTGGTGTGCTCGCGGGACGGAGGCTGGTGTGCTCGCGGGACGGAGGTGCCTGGCCTCGGGGGTGGGGGGCAGCCTGCGGCAGTGGGAAGTCGAAAGTCGGGTGTGGAGTAGTGGGGGTCTGTCAGAAGAGGCTGCGCTCCGTCGGCGGTAGGGCAGGCACTACGGTGGGGGCTCCCTGCGGAGCCTGTCGGATCGCAATGGTCATAGGCCGCTGCCTGGAGTGCGGCCGGCGCGTCCCAGAATGGGCAGCGTGTTCCGGCTGAGTTGTGGGCAAAACGAAGGCAGCCCTTATGCGGTGGGTCACCTTGGAGTTGGCCGAGGTACAGGGGCCTACCTCTTAGTGGTGTAGCTGCTACTGTGGGCTGCTGGCTGCACGGGTACAGTAAGGCCCCCGGAGGGTATTCCCAGTGTGAGATCTTTGTTCCCATCAGAAGGGGTCGGAGTGGGACTGGGTGCTTGTGCAGTGTAGAGTAGTTCTTAAAAGTATGTGTGCTGTCTGTGGGAAGGAAGGCCAGTCTTGCTCCTAAAAACAATGGCTCTAATAATCTTCGTGGATGGAAGAGTTGTAAAACGGTGTATGTGTGTTTACTGCTTTTGTGTGAATGCTAGAGCTTGATGTAACACCTGGGCATTTAAAGAGACGGCTTTTATGTCTCTGATATCCTCTATCAAGACAGAGGCTGTTATTGTGTCTAATATGGACAAATGTCTCTTATTCTCAAGTATTGACTCCAGTTCTTAAACTTAACTCTTGTGGAGTAAGCTTACTATTATTTGCTGTTCTCAGGCTTGTTTTCATCTGTGTGTCTCAAAAATCAAATACGCAAGATGTCTACTAATGAGAATGCCAATGCAGCAGCAGCTCGCTTGAACAGATTCAAGAACAAAGGAAAGGATACTACAGTGAGTATTTTGATGCAATTAATATTTTAGCTAGCCCTCGTATATTTAAAGGCGAGTTGTAAAAGCCAAGAACTTGCTATGAATATATATTCTACAGGAAATGAGAAGGCGGCGTATTGAAGTCAATGTAGAACTGAGGAAAGCTAAGAAAGATGAACAGATGCTTAAAAGAAGAAATGTTAGCACTTTACCAGATGATGCTACTTCTCCCCTTCAGGAAAACAGGAGCAATCAGGTAAGTAGGTACTTGGAGTGGGCACATTTGGAGGTCTTGCAATATGAGCTCATGCAGTCACACTAGTGTACATCCCTTTTTGTGAGGGACACAGCATTACTAGCTTCAGTCTATACTACCAACTGTAATGGGCATCACTTTTAAAGTGTAGCTTAGCCAGTTGTGTTTAACCCTATTGTAAGAGTGGTGTGAAGCACTTAATTAAAAAAGCTTTCAGTGGTTCAGATGACTGTAGATAAAACTGTAGCTGCTGAGGTTTTGGAGTATCACCTTTTAATGAAGGAAGTGGTTGTAAAATGGAGTCTATGCATAGTATTGCACAGAAGGCCTCTGTGGTCATGAAGACGTGCCTTTCCAAACAAAGTGTTAATTTACCTTTTTATTGTACAGGTTTCAGCACACTGGACAGTTGAAGAAATAGTCAAAGGAGTTAATAGTAATAATACGGAGCTTCAGCTACAGGCTACTCAAGCTGCCAGGTAAGGAGTTTAGATGTAACCAGTTCAGCTGTGCAAGCCTGTCACCAGGCAAGGTAAAAGAATTGGCTTATGAGCCTGGATGTCTATTGATGGCAGCAGCTGTAGCTCTTCTGATCAGACAGTATTTCCAAAACCTGAGTCAGCCTTTTGTACAATGTTTAGGTACATTTAATTTAGTCATAATTTCATTGAAATAGTGTGGTTTTTGAATGTTTAAAATGCCTGAATATTTCTCTAGTAATTCTTTCGGGTGGTTCTGAGGTGGCAAAATACAGTAGTCAATCTGAAGACTTGTAGGAGTAAAAATAATAAACCCTTTGTTATAGCAGAATAAGATAACTTTAAACTGTGTTAACATTTGAGTACAATATGTGAGTGCAGGGATCTACCTTAGAATAACGTGAACAGTAGGATGACTGGGTTTGAAGTATACCAAATTTCCTTTCTGCTTCCAAATCTACAGTCTCTTTAGGAAGCTTGCATATTGCTGCAGTGCTGCTTCTGGCAGTCATTAACCTGTCTGCTGAGGAACCTTTAGCAATTCTGATGTATTATGACTCCTGCAGGTCTGCTTTATTTCAGAGTCTGAACAGAACCTCTCACACAGTGAAGAGGTGCCAAAAACAACGTTAACATTGTAACAGGTTTAGGGAGCTAGTGTTCAGCTTGTCTGTATTTCTCCTTCATGTCTTCTTCTGTTGCTTTCCCTGAATGTTAAGGCAATCCTAAACCTTTTCTTTTAAATATGAATCTATTTAGACTGATGAATGGAATCTGTTGTTCAGATGTCTGCAGGTGAAAAATAATGCTTTTTGTTTGTCTTCCTCCATAGGAAACTCCTCTCAAGAGAGAAGCAGCCCCCAATAGATAACATAATTCGGGCTGGTTTGATTCCAAAATTTGTCTCCTTCTTGGGTAGAGCAGACTGTAGCCCTATTCAGTTTGAATCTGCCTGGGCACTTACCAACATTGCTTCTGGCACATCAGAGCAAACAAAGGCCGTAGTAGATGGAGGGGCTATTCCAGCCTTTATTTCACTACTGGCCTCTCCCCATACTCACATCAGTGAACAGGCTGTGTGGGCCTTAGGAAATATTGCAGGTATGTCAATGTGCTGCACAACTCTTCCAGACCAGCTCCCTTATTTAACATAGGAGGACATAACTACTGACATGTCATGTAGCATGCTGAGCTTCTGGGGAACTCTGCCTTAATGCTTTTCAAGTAAAGACATGCCCTGCAATGTGGAATATACTATAGACAATAAACCACAAAACCTAAACTGGTCAAAATTTAATAGTATAATATTTGCTGTATTATGGTTTCCAATAGCTGTGCCTTACAGAGAACAGTGAATTCTCACAGAGAGAAAATGAGCGCGATAAATGCCTTGCTTGAATAAGGTTTTCTTGAAGTTTGCCTTTAGAGTTTTTTATGCTCAGTTGTAAGGCACTTTTTGTGACTGGCAATAGAATAATTCAGTCTGGCATTCCTTCAATATCATACTATAGAACCCAGTCATGCAACCAATGATTATAATGCATTTGAAGTCCTGTGTTGTGGCAAGAGCTCTGTTCTAGTAGTAGGAATTAGGTATGTTTTCAAAGAAATATACAAGTCCCTGCTTAATTATGAACTCTAAGAAAAGAGAAATAAAAGCATACTCTAAATTATCTCTCTTTCCATCAGGAAAAAAAATTAAGCTCAGTGGCTTGATTGGAAATACAAAACATGCTTGTCATGCAACTTAATGATGGCATTAGTCCTTTTGTCCTCATTTATTTTATCCATCCCTTCTTAAGCAAAACAATCCATCCTCTGACACCTGATGATTCTCTATGCACACATCCTTCTGTTTTGGTCTTCACTTGGTTATTTTTCTTGTTTCTCAGGGGATGGTTCTGCTTATAGAGATCTGGTTATTAAATTTGGTGCAATTACGCCGCTGCTGAGTCTACTGGCTGTTCCTGATCTCTCTTCTCTGGCTGTAAGTGTGTGGTACAATTCAAGTCACAATTACTAATAAGTGAGCAAAAGAGCTCAAGTAACTAAGTAGTTGCTACATATTTATTTCAACTCTTGCAGTCTGGATATTTACGCAACGTTACCTGGACCCTCTCAAACCTGTGTCGTAATAAGAATCCTGCGCCACCCATAGAAGCTATTGAGCAGATTCTTCCAACTCTTGTTCGCCTTTTACACCATGATGATCATGAGGTGTTGGCAGACACATGCTGGGCACTTTCCTATCTAACAGATGGTTCCAATGACAGGATAGAAGTTGTAGTGAAAACAGGATTGGTGCCACAACTTGTGAAACTCCTGGGATGTAGTGAACTGCCAATAATGGTAAGCTATCAGACATGCAAATTGCTGTTGCTTGATTTGAGTCATGAATAAAACTACAGTTAGAATAGTGTCTGTGTAACTGATGCTTTCTAATCATAAATCTGATGGCTGTTCCAGATTTTGCTTGGGTAAGACTTGAGCTTCTGTCTTGCCCCACATGAGGGATAGATTGTTAAAGGCTATCAAGCTTCTTTACATAATTGTTGAATTTAACACACAGGCCAGCACAACAGTCAACATTCCTTAAAGCTTTTAACTACTGTTGCAAATCCTCATTCTAGGGACACGGTTTAAAGTGGGCTCTGTGCACACTATAATATAGTACAATAAAACTGTGTTAGTACTTAGGAGATGTTTTTTCCTAAGCTTTGCCATGGGTAGTTTGCAGATTGGCCTGGGAAAGTGTGCAGTCTTGGCATGCTTAGTGTCTGTGGATATAATGCTAACGAGGAACTTAAAACTCATCAGTACATAGCATATTATACTGTTAACTGGGTAAGCTAGAGCAGAGGGGCATCAAGTATGGCTGTACTTATTCAAATTCAGATTGGAGAATACCTGTTCTCCTAAGTTCTATTTCATATTTGTTTCAGACTCCTTCATTAAGAGCCATAGGAAATATTGTCACTGGTACTGATGAGCAGACACAGATTGTTATTGACTCAGGAGCACTTTCTGTCTTCCCAAGTCTCCTTTCTCATCATAAAAGCAATATTCAGAAAGAAGCAGCGTGGACAATGTCCAACATAACTGCTGGACGACAGGACCAGATTCAGCGAGTTGTGGACCATGGTCTTGTACCTTATCTCATTGGTATTCTCAGAAAGGTAAACAAAAACTATATTTACTAGATTGAGGCTCTTGCTATTCCTACTACTGTTTGTGTTTAAATACCCTGCTTTTACTTTCATAGGGGGATTTCAAGTCTCAAAAGGAAGCTGTGTGGGCTGTGACTAACTACACAAGTGGTGGAACAACTGAACAGATAGTGTATCTCGTTCAGGCTGGTGTTGTTGAACCCCTACTGAATCTCCTCTCAGCTAAAGACAGCAAAACTGTGCTGGTTATTCTGGATGCTATTTCTAATATCTTCTTGGTATGTGGGTGCAGTAGACTCGGTCATTGTCTGAGGTGTTGCTAATGGTTTTCCAGTAGTTGGTGATACGCGCCTCTCCTGAGGTTATCCCATGCTTGTCTCTTGCAGACTGCTGAGAAGATTAATGAGACTGAAAAACTTTGCCTCATGATTGAGGAGTGTGGAGGTCTAGACAAAATTGAAGCTCTTCAGTCACATGAGAATGAACAAGTATACAAAGCCTCATCCACCCTGATTGAGAAATATTTCTCAGCAGAAGTAAGTGGCTGCAGGAAGATATTTTTTTCCATTTTTATTTTCTATTGTAGCACTGACTACCAGGTTGAAATGCTCTTTCAAAACTCTTTTCTTCTAGGAGGAGGACGACCAAAATATTGTACCAGAATCTACTGCTGACAGCTACACTTTCCAAATTCAGGGCAATACTCCAGATACTTTCAACTTCTAGGTCTTGCATATACTGCAACCACCTGCAAGTTGTTTGGCATGCAAATGACTGCCACCTCTTTGTCTTAATAGTTCCTCATGGTTTTTACTGTGTGTGGGGTTTTTTTGTGACCTGTAGCACTTTGTCCAACCGAAACAACATACTTGAACAGTTTAAAACTGTACATATTATGTGAATTTCTAACTGTAAACTTCATTCTGTCTGAGAGATACCTGTAAATACTCATTCTCTTTCTGACTCTTACTGTCCCTGTCAGGCACAAGAATGCAAGTGGCCAATACAGGCTTCTCACAAAGCATGAGCCACTACTGTGCATAACCTCTTTTTAACCTCTTACATTCTACACAACCTATTGCTGTAATCAATACAGAGTAGGCTTTTAAAGAGGATTTATGTTTAAAGGTCAATAAAGTGACATCAATACATCAAACTGAACTGTGTCAATTGCTCTCTTAAATAGGATAAGTATAATTAATTAAAATGTAAAATGACAAGAACGTGGGCCTAAACCATGAGAGACTCGATTCTGAAGATCATGATTTTGAAACAGCTTGGTCATGCCAAGCTCTGACTTCTGTGTATAACAGCCTTCTGTTATTGCTGAATAAATGAATTGCTGCTTCCCTCTAGTTTGTAGCAGCAATACTTAACCGCAAGTAATTAGTGTGGAGAAGGTGTAAGGACAGCAGTTAACCGATTGTAAATATGTTCAGGTAGTCTCAGAACAGCACAGGAAATGCTTTCAAACAGTTGCCTGCTCTAAAGAGCAAAACCAAAGTCATCTTGGACTCTACTGTCCTCTTGCTTCTAAATTGTTACTTACAGTAACCTATTCAGTCTCTAAAGGTGGTTGTGCAGGGTAGGGGAGGAAAAAAAATGTAGTCTGTAAGTAATTCTCCCAGAGTACTCATAGGCTTTGCTCCCCCCCATATTGGGCTACATAAGACTTACAAGAGTTATTGCTAATGTGGAAGATGCCACTCTCACTTCCATTATTGTGGTGCAAGGCTAGTACTATGTACTTTGTGTTTGCTTACAAAAATGGTACCCTCCCTCATTGGAGGTTGATAATTGACCTCTCTGTGCAAGCTTAAGTACTGCTGGGTGGTGATTAAAAGTTAACAAAGGTAGTGCATAATTTGTCTGCATGTAAATTCATATTTCTTATTATGGTTAGTAGTAACGATGTTACCTGTGACCTCGCCAGCCTAAGTGCACTGCTGCTGGGCTGTTCAAGCCATGCGAGTTCCTCCATCCAGCTCAGAATGTGGCCTAATAGATGCTGCCATTGCTGTCACTGGTATAGCAGCAGGGGCTTGCAGATTTTATCTGTCACAAAAGATAGCCTTGCAAAAATCCCAGTATCCTGAACTAGTTAATGATGACTCCATACTTTTGACTGTACCGCTTTAACTATTTTTCTTTACCCAAAGCAAAGCTGCAGCAAGAAATAAGTTTTACTACAGGAGTCTTTCAGGACAATCAGGCCAGTAGCTATTGTAACTCTATTGCATCTTCTGCTTGAGGGACTGATGTCAGTGTGACTGACCTTCTGTCTGCATCTGTGCTGCCAAGTGAAGGGTGAGAACAAGCTGCAGCTGCTCCCAGCCCTGCTGTCTTCTGTATCCATGGGAGGGACTGCAAGTGGCACCCAGCACCTGCAGAAAGAGCCATAGGCAGTGCCAGACTGAGGAGCAGAACTCAAGTCTAACACTACGGATACTGCAACCCCCTTGGGACCAGATCCCAGCTTTATCTTAGCAGTACCCGTGCGAAGTGGAAAGAACCATCTGCCTTGCAATATCGTTAATATTCTGGGGGGGGTAAATCCAAGCAAATAGGGCTCTTATGCATCTGCAGTGAAGCCTTGTGTGTCCTTTGCTTTGTTGTCAAATCTTTAGATTTCTAACTCTGTAAAATATTGCATCTTCCAGTAGAGGGTGCTACAGGCAACCGCACAGTCTCGTTGGCTTCCACGAGGTTGATGCGGAGTTTCACCCAGCCTGAACCACTCAGGTATGATGTGTTTTATTTTCCTATTAAGAAAATACTGAGATAAAATCCCTTGGGACACCTCTTGTAGTTACAGAAAACACCTATGTGCTAATTCCCGAGTATGTAGCCAGATTAAATGTGGTATGTCAGGGTACTGTTACTTGAAAAACTCAACTCCTTGCTTTAACTGCTTTTTAGTATGTATGCAGTTAATCTGGTTTTTCTATCTCTGTATATAGAAAAGGGGATGAGAATGCAGAACACTTGTTGAAAAGCATTGTCTTTACTGTCTTTTTTTCCAGAAGTACTTCTTTCAGAATTATCTAATATACTGAGCTAATAATAGAACACTGCAAAATCTTCTCTAAGTGCCTGATATCTCAGTGGCCTAATAATTAACTTTCTGGGGACCAAGACTTTGTTTTTATCCAAGAAAAATGTGTTCAGCCTATCCACCAATGAGCCCTGTTCTTGGCAGCACGTATTTCCACAAGCAACGATCTACAGTGATTATGAGTAAGTGACTGGGGTGAGTCACTCCTTATTCTAAGAAAATGCAAACTATTTCTGAGGTTAAGATCACAGTCACCCATTAGGCTGCATCTCTAGCTTAAAAAAATAGTAGGAGCAAAAAGGGAGAGAATTGTTATTGCTCCTGGTTCTTGGTTTGTTGGTTGGTTTGGGTTTTTTTGTGTGTTGCCCAGCCAGATTTAAGAGCTAGGCTTCTTTATTTGGCAAATGCCTAATTCAGGACAAGGGCTGGAATAAATATCTGGTGGACTGTGTGTCAGTCAGCCAACTCCTTTGTGCTGAGAGCAACAATAACAGACCCCTGCTGACATCAACTGCCTTGGAATGCAGTTGTTGCTAGTGCTATTTTATCTGCGGGGTGATGGCAAGATTTCAGTCTCGGATCCCAGCAAACGTAACCACCTCCGAAATTCTGATGCTAGCAGATGCTGCGGGTGGAATTCCTTCCCCTTGCTCTTTCCAAACATGTCAGGCTCTGAAGAGGAGCAAAAGCTTTACAGTCCTGTTATCCAATAGCCTGTCTAGAAATGATTAAAAAAGCTTGAAATGGTTAAATTAGGAGAAATCTATCCTTTATTTCCTTATGATTTAGGCTGAAATATTCTTTTAAGTGAAGGTGCTTCCTGCCACTCTATACAGAGTGATATAAATTGCACTGAACTATGCAGTGGTATATCAGCAAAAAAGGAGAGCTGTAGGCTTACTGGAAAAGGAATTCACTAGCCAACAATATTTTACAGATCTCTTATTTTTTTAAATCTATTTTGCAGCAAAGCAAACTGCAATAATAAGAAAGTTATCCGTAGGTGGCCAGAAAGTAGCTGGTAGAATTAACCTGGAGCCTGGGAATCCTTATGTCCACTCCTCTAGTTAACCCATAGCACCCATGGTCACTATTATCCCTTTGCTGAATATAGGATTACCCCAGCAGGATTGAACCTCTTTTGTGATAAGGTATGATATAACATTTATGCACAACTCTAAATTTTGGGAGTGTGTACAAACTGGGGAAAAAACTGTTATTCAAAACAGAAGTAATTAACTAATTGTAACTAGTATTGATATTTGGCCTAGAGAGGAGAACATTGGCACTCTCACTTAAAACCTAATAGGAAACACATTAACCCTTTGGCCTGAGTTAAAAAATTAAGCTTGACTCATCTTAGGGGAACGTGTTAGGAGAAAATTCTAATAGGGAACTAGGTGACCTTTCCTAATGTTGGGAGGGGTATACCTCACCCGATTGCAAATTTCAGGAAAAAAAACATTCACAAGAACACCCAAGCTACAAGTGTGCAAAGTCGTTCATTGTGTTTGGAAAACGCTTCCTTCTGATTGATCCTTAGCATGGAACTGACATGAATCAGGCAGAAACTCAGCATAGCTAAGAAAGAACTGATTTGCCATGAGTTTCGTAGCACTTCATATGGAATAAGGGTCACTGGAATCCAGTCCCGTTTCTGACTGCAGAGCACTGTCTGCTCAGACTGGCTCCAGGAAATGGACGCTCTTCCGCTGAAGCCAGAAGATTTCGTGGAAGAGCCATGGCCTGTTTCCAGGTTGCAGTTCACCCACTGCTCTAGGGAGTGTCATTAGTGGGAGGGAAGTGAAGTTGGGGGATTTAAAGGGATGAGGAGAGAAGAGAAAAATTAAAGCAGGATGGGGAAAATATCCTGATAATTCTTATTAAGCAGAACTTGCTTGACCACATTAAAATGTTATGCTAATCATTTAAATAAAACAATGGGCCAAATCCGGAAGTGATGCATAAATCATAAGTCAGGAAGGGAGTTTCAGGTGACTGATGTGTAAAAGCAAGATCAATGGCACTGATTTCACTGTGGAAGAGGTTGGATTACACCTATGAGCTCAACAAAAAGGCAGTATAATGAGGAAGGGTTCTACTTTATTTTGTATCTTTCTCAATTTGCATTGCAATGTGAAATGAAAATAATGGGGTCATCTTCTGAAAGTGTGATTTTTAGTTTTATATAGATATATATAAAGTGGAAAGCTGCTTAACTTACAGATTGTAGCAGATTACTTCGTGTATAGGTTCACAAAGGTAACATATTTATAATACCAGGAGTATGTAACTGTGCTCTGTAGGCATGTGGAAGATTGGATGTACAAAGTTATCAGAAAATCTTGAATAATCTCCAAGGCAGATTTCCATCATCCAAATCACTTCATTTTTACCTACTATACGAAACAGATGTAAAAATAGCTCTTTCATCAGTGGATTGCTACACATATTTGGGCTCAGGGGTTCAATTCTGTTCAAAGCAATACTGTGAAATCATTTGCAGAATGTTGCTGTTAATCAGAAGCAGCAATTTAGTGTTATGTATCCATCTCTCCTCCCACCCCCAGCTCCCCTTCCCAATTCTGAGCAGGAAACGACACTTGGACGGAGCTCAGCATACTAACTTTCTGGATAGACTCTCTAGGAATGAGGAGGGACTTGAATTCTCTCCATATGTCATTTCCTTTCCCCTAATGGCTAAAAAAAAAAAACATTGCTGCAGTCCATATAACTTACAATAGAGAGAACACTACCCATATAGGAATATAAAGGCCAGGGGGATGGGACAGACAGGACATCCACATTCCATTTCTGAAGAACTGCTTTGCGAAATTTGCCTTGAATTCAGCAGGAATCTTTCTTCTGTGTAGAAAGTTATTTTGTTTTATATAGTTCCTAAAGTTGAAGCTAATACCCGATCTGTACTTAAGGGTATGTCAACACCTGCAAGTCTGTGGCCAGACATGGGATTAGAAAAGGAAAATGTAAGTAGAGGAGGAATGGTAACAACTGTGTGAGCCGTAAATTGTCAGAATGGAAAAACGGAGGTGGTTGAGGAAGACTGACAATGGGGATCTATTAGTTTCTAATAAAGCCAATTTCAATAGCAAATAATCTCTGAAATTACTTAAGAAAAATTAGAAGATTAGCCCCCTCCTGCAACCAGCTTTTGTCCAGGCCACCTTTAAAAACTTCTCTGCTCAGCATAACCAATAGCATGTGCAGATATCTTACACTGCTGCAAAATACAAAATTTGATCTGCTGTATTACACAGTGGATTTGCAGCTGTCAACAGAATCCACTGTGCCATAGTTACAAACAAAAAACTTCCAGGAATAAACACGACAAAAAAAACCCAACCAAAAAACATTTTAACTAAATGGAGACCTTACTTCCTCATAGCCAACCAACCATGTTTTAGACTCAAATTGAAACATAATGTCTTTCTAGCAATATAACCCAAATGTTTGTTAAATTTTTAGCAACCAAACTGTGCCAGGCCCTTTGCAAAACAAATAAGAGATGACATTTGCTCAAAAAACCTGTGAATTTTGCAGTCAGTGAGTGAAGACATATGCACATAGGGGCTAGATGTATCTGTTTGTGGGATGATTACATCTGATTGCAGAACCGAGACCTCATATCTTTTATTAAACGTATTGTCTAGTTATATATATTGCCCTTGAATTCTACTGCTAAAAAGAAGGAAAAAAACCACACAAAAACCCAACAACAAAAAACTAAACACCTTTCCTCCAGTTTTATTTTAAAGGTTTTCAAGAGCAGAATAAAAGAATGATTCCAGACACGTGGTGACAGGTGTTGCTTGCGGTTACTTTTAGCACTTCACTAGACCCACTAACCTACTTAAATATCTGTGCTGTTCTTGTCTGGTATGCAACCTTGCTTTATAACTTTTAGGGTGAAATAATTTTAGAGGTAACTCTCAAATTGATTTCACAGTGGATTTGTGGGTGATTCTGTTAAAAGAAAGCACAAGAGAAGCTTGTGGGTTGTGGAATGGGTTTGGTATTTCTGCAGTTCAGAAAATGTTAGGAATTGGATTAAAAAAAGAGGGATTGTTGTGTTTATTGAACCTCCAAATGCTTTTGTGTCATGATTGATCTTATTTATAGATTTAGTGTTCATGTAACGTGTTTATAAACGTCTACAGACTTGTTACCCTAAGACAAAAAGGAGTGCTTCAAAAGCCAGTTAGCCCGGGTTCTCCTCAGTAATTCACAACACCGTGTGACTGTCTGCAGTGTGCACATTTTAGGGCAGCTGATTCTGAATCTTAGTGCTTGCTTCCCTATGGCAGCAAATAAGAATCTTGTGGGGGTTAAGGCTTTGTTAGCTATTTTTGTCTTTAAACCTTGCAGATTCAATTACCTGTAGTCCACTGTAATGTTATAATTTGATAAATGTCCTGGAATTAATCAATTCTCTTGAATGGAAATCTTTGGAAGTAACCTGTATGAGGCACGTGGCAAAACTTCCACTTGCTTGAAGAAACAGAAAATCAGAACTATCAGGTGAGGGCTGTTTGCAATGTTTGCTTGCTTTGCCAACATTAGACAGGCAGAGGAGCCTGTTGCCGGCCTCGTTGCCTGTCTATGTCAGCATTTGTCTCTAATAGCCATGGTCCCTGCAACAGGTTGGAATGCGATAAATTGGTCCTCTTGAAGACCTCATTTTAACCCCTGATGTGTGGAATTTTGCAAAGCTAGAATCATGAGGTTTTAATCCCTCTAGCTACATAAGTAATGATGGCCAATAAGAACAAGCTAATTATGCCAAAGTATTAAGGCTTATCAGATAATGTTCCAGGGTTTCTGGGGGGAGTCAGAAAAACATCTCTGTTTTCCTTGGCTGCATGGATGGAAGGTGCATCATAGAACATTTTTTACTTCTCCCAAAGCACTAGATAGTGGCTGTGGCCCAAGCAGGATGTTCACTAGGCAGACCAAGGGATGGATTTAACGTGGCAGCTCCTTTCCAATGTATCACTATTGTTCAACAGTTTCTAAGGGGTGAATTTACAGCAGCAGAACTGAGTCAGCTTTTGGCATTGCTGTCCATGGCACCCTCCTCTCGGTATCAGCATAATTAAGACTCAGACAGACTTACTATAGAGGAGATTTTACAGTTCATGTTTTGCAGACAACAGAATTGTTATTTCAAATTGATGCTGGGCCATGAGCGATAGGAAAGATTAGAGAAGGTTGGATATTCATTTAGTAGCTAAACAATATGGCTTGGTCAAAAACAGTGCTCTATGTCAACACTCTTAAATACTTGTTTGGGCTGACAGTATTCCTAATAACACTTCATTTGTCTAAGCTGCGTAACACTGGGACAAATACAAAATGTCAAGTTGAATTAGACAATATCCAGAGAGAGATGTAGCACAGTAAGTGAAGTAAATTCTTGATACGTGTCACTCAGAGGAGACTGCTTTTAACTGTCTTATTCTCTAAGGTAGTTTATGAACATATTTATATCAGCCAAGTACGTCTAACAGTGAGATTCTACAGTTGCTTTGTTCACAAAGCAACATGAAAAAGTCCTGCAGAGCAGCTACATGAGGAAACGTGTTGTTCTTCAGGAAACCTTAGTAATTTCAGTTGGAATACTTCCCACATAGCTCTCAAAGCACTCGAAAAAGCCAGTCATCCAAGAGTCTGGTAAAGAAATTGAATTATCAACAGTATGTTATAGGTAAATAAGTGGAAATCATGAAAGAATAAAAGAAATATTTTTTTCAGAAATAGACCTTATTTTTGGCCCAGGACTTTTGAAGACCTAGTTTGTGCTTTGAGTCAGCATTCCCACCGACTTTGCACATAAGACAAATCAGGGAAAATCTTTTACGCCTAAGATACTTCACTATGCTTAAAGACTGAATCTAAGCCCTGCCCTTTGTCCTGGGCTGTTTAAAATGTGATACAAATCCTATCATTGGGTCATGGGTTGTGAGACACTGTATGTCCAGCAGCAGAGAACAGTGTTGAATTGAGCTAGTCAACAGCGCTGGAACATAGGTGTAACCCAGCCATTTGCCCAAGCAGCAGGACATGGTTCCTCACAACAGATGTACCTCATTCAGAAGGTGAATTTTCACCTCTGGCTGGTAATAAAATGCAATGCATCTATTTATGCTATGTTCAATGCCTGTCTCTTTGAAATCTGCCTTTTGTCATCTTCTTATAAAGTTGCATTAGAATAGTGCTGTCCTGCACGACATGATGAGAAAATAACATGGCTAAAGAACTGCATGGAATATCTGTGCATCAATTACTAATCTGTTCTGGATGGATGGACTTAGAAGTTATCTTAGTGACTAACCACTGGAAAATCCTGTGATACGGGAGCTCATGCATTTTTTTGTAGCCACAGCTGCAGTCATTTCCCTTCAGAGACACATCATTTCCCCAAGACACATCCTGTCTCAGAGGGCTATGGTGTCTGCTGCTCCAAGCTTCTGTCCCCTTTTTCAGTAGCCAGCATACGGGTGGAGAATTTCCTTCCTAGTTTCTTCTCTTGAAAAGCTTCATCTCAAGCTCCAGCTTGAGAAATGGATTGAATCTTGACCTCTTGCATAAACATTGTCTCTGCATGCCAAAGGGAGTCTTAGTGAGAACCAGAGCCCCTGTCTAGACATGTTTCTTCATCATATAACTCTGATAGGTATGTCTTCCATCACTGGGTTAACTCTCTGTGTTTCTGAGTAGTAACGGTGCCAGAGTTAAACCAGATATTTAAGCGTGTCCATCTGAATAATGCAGTTTGTTCAGTTCACCAGCAGCGCAAACAATGCTCCAGCCTGATAATTTTCACAATCTGCAAAGGGAAATAAGGAATCCTGTACAAAGTGGAACTATCTATTCCTCATCTTTCTTCCTGAAATGCAGGAGCACTTTATACATGACTTCAGTAGGGTATGATCAATTCCTACGAAGAGGCTGCAGGGATGGTAACAGAAAGCCTCATGAGGACAGAATTCCATTCAGGAACAGGACAAAAATGTGATGGATCTGCAATGAATTTAGGAAGTACTTTTCTACAGTAAGAAGTTACGAATGGATTAGAGAAAGATTAGAAGAAAAACCTGTGCCAAAGAGGCAGACAAGAAGAATGGTGCCCATTGCAAGCAAAGATGTTGATGGAGCAGGTCAAGGCTGACAACATAGTCTAATGACCAGATTATACTGGGTAGTGTGTCCAGACATCTACTTGGACAATACAGTGCCTAATAACAAGTAGGCCTTATCACAATAAGAGAAGGTCCTTGCTTTGAAGACCCTTTGCTGTTAGTGGTGGAAATTGGCTTGGAACAGACAGTACCTGCTAGTCAAAAGTACATGGCAGGCAAACAAACTAAGGCTTCTTTAAAATGATGTTTTGCAAAGTGAAAAACAGGAATGCTTTGAAAGGGACCGATTTATTCAGACAAATTAAGAGGCAGGGAATACTGGTGGCATAAATATTTGTCATTCTTCACAATTTCTTTTTTTTCATTTATCTTTTTTTTGCCAACAATAACAAAGCTTTACCAAAAAAACAAAAAAATATTGATGTGATAAGAGAAAGAACAGACTTGTGTATATATTTCAAATTTTCAGATTAAATTGGACCTGATAAATCTTAAGGGGGCTGCCTATATGTATGCTGCTGTAATACTTTTATTCTCAGAACTACACCATTAGGTGGCAAAAATAGGCATTTAGCATTAGCAGTTGCACATACAACTGAAACACATCATAGAGAAAAAGGAAATAGAAGTGTATTTCTCTTCTGATCAGCTCCGTCTGTAACTCCATGATCTCCAGGAGTGGTGTCTATGATTCAACCATGATGGGCTTTGGGAAATTTATTAAAGGAAGACTAGCAGAAAGAAACATAATCCAGCTAATTTTAAATATCTTTATTTTAAAAATTGTCTCAGGAAAAAAGTTTCAACCTTTTAATTTACTCACAAAAACTTAACAATAGGGGCAGGACTCTCTTGCTTTCTTGATATCATCATAGAAGCTGGGAAGAATGTGATATAACACCAGCCAGCTCTCATTACTCCTGAAGGAATGTGGTGTGATTAAACCTCTATACAGAAAGAAATGGAATGTAATTCTTACATGTTGATTTGCTTTGAACACATACCACATGCTGAGGAATTAGTTTCCAGTGTACTCTTCCATTTTAGAGGACCTCACCTCTGAAAAATTAACTATGACTATCCTCTTCTGAAAATGAACAGTATTTGGTTAAAGACATTTGTTCACATTTCCCAGTGTCCAAAAACACTAAATCCTTTGAGAAACACCTGTGAATGCAAAGCCTTCTTTTTCTTCCTCTTGGGAAAGTCAAGAAATTCAAGATGCCCTTTTTTCTGCAGCCATAGAACAAAAGAAGTTTTTGTATTTCTAAATACTTCTTCAAAAGTTTCACTTAAATGATACCAACTATTAAATTATTTTGTCTTTATGGACTGCTCTGTAGCCCAGTTGGTGTCCTAAGGATGCCTGAGCTTACCCCTTTTATATGCATTTCCTCCAATCCTTGAGGCTGTGCCTCAGATGCTGATTTCTGGCTGAAGGAGGCTGGATGGAAGTCCCTCCAGAGTCCAGCAGCAAGGCTGTCATCCAAGGAGTGAGCTGCGGAGTGATGCAAGACACTCCCTTCCCTCCGGATCTGAGCAGCTACCTCATCTTGAAAGGATTTTTTGCTCAATGATATCAGCCTAGAGTGAAACACGGGCCAGTTGTCAGCAGTTAATGATGATATTTGCTTGCTTACCTCACAAGATCAGCGCTATAAAGTGTGAAACCTCTTCTCACCCTTGAAATGGAACTGCATAAAGACAAAACTTACTGTAAACTGTTGGCTTCTAAAGCTTAAGGCAGGAACAGTGAGATGTTGGTTCCATCAATCTGAGAACATTTTCAGAACTTGGGGGATAGCACTGGCACAAGATACAGTGGATCATAACATTCATGTGGAATTCTTTTGTTGGAAAAGCAGCACTTTCAATCATCAGGTACTGTCAGTGTCTTTGGTCTCCTGCATTGCCTGCAGTTCTTGGCACTTTGCAAGGCCTCCTGACCTCTGCTCACTGGAGATCTTGTACGGATCCCTGGGTGAGCTGCTCCTCATAAATACCGCTTGGCAACTCTCCTCAGTGAAAAGGAGCAATGAATAAAAACCCTGATTTCCCTACAGAATTGGGAGATGCGACGGGACAGAAACATCTGTAGGATGTCCAAGATGCAGCTATTGTAATGCTTGTACGAAGGCAGAAGGGAAGAAGCAAGCAGTTTGCATCTGGTGCCTTTGCCTGAGCACAACCTGATCTGGGTCATTTCTACAGACATTAGTCAGGAGACAACATAGTCCTGACCTAAATGGGACGTCGCACACCTGCAGATGCCAATGAGAGCTAAAGCCCCTCTTCTCTCTCCCTGTTAAATACGTAACTACTATATAGGACTTTTTTTATGTGTCACTGATGCATTTTGGATGTACTGGTGAAAAAGCTCAAGTCATGTAGGTGTATTTAAAAATAAATAAATACAATCAAATATTGTACATAAAAAAATGCACAACAGTAGCAGCAATCTTGCAGCCAGTGCATTTTATAGAGTGATTCAAATGCACAGTCAATTTTAACATTAATACTTAATTTTATATTACACTTAATACTAATTTTAATTCTAACACTTGAAATATATCACAGTATTTTCACTGAAAGGTGAGCAGCCTGTCTAAAAACTCTTAGAAAAATTTATAGTTCAGCAAGTTCCTTTCTAAAAAGCAGTATGAAACTAATTATACTTCGTGACCTTTAAAAAACACATTTAATGAAAGCATTAAGATGTCCACATACCTACTGAGGAATGAAATGCTATATTTAATCCAAATAGTTGGTTTTGGATTTTTTTTTTTTTAATATTGGCATCACAATTACTGTCTGACACACTAGTTATCCATTAGAAAAAGATCATGTAGCAAAAGTACTATGTTTAACATAACTTTAAATGCTTTTGTCAAATTATATCAGAATTATTGAACGCTGGGTCCAGAGTACAGTGCAAGGCTCCAGAAACAAATAATTGTCACCTGATACAAAAAATCTAAAGTAACCTAGAAATATGTTAAGT
The DNA here is from genome assembly GCA_028565335.1 of Limnodromus scolopaceus. Taxonomy (NCBI): domain Eukaryota; kingdom Metazoa; phylum Chordata; class Aves; order Charadriiformes; family Scolopacidae; genus Limnodromus; species Limnodromus scolopaceus. The sequence goes on from JAOXNO010000003.1 coordinate 37,436,951, forward strand.
GTGTGAAAAGTGGCTTTATATTTTTGTTTTTCTATTCCATTCAGCAGTGGCCAGGTAATGTTACAATGTTTGTAAATCATCAGTTTGCTTTATACAGTTGGTTTTAGAAAAGGATAATGACTTGGCTATGTGAATTTGCAACAGATTGAAACTTTAATAGTATGACCTTCAATTATGAAGGCTGATTATTCTTCTTTATTTTTTTAATGCAGGAATCAGGACACCTGGAATGTGTTTCAGCTGTGTGTGAATTTACATAACTATTATAATGTAACTTTTCAGCTGTCTTAGTGCAGCACATATGCAGCAGATATACTGTGTTTTGTAGTAAACGAAGTTTAGTTGTGACTTGTTTCAAATTCTCATTGCTTGAAAGAGTGGGTAAGCAACGAATCGGTGTTTTCTCTTGTGCCCTGGCTCTGCCATGAAGAAAGGTTCATTTCCAACACCAGCTTTGTGTTAAACAGGCAATTGCACAGGCAACAGAAACTGTCCTGTGCCAGGAAGGGACCCCAGGTCCTGATCCCAGGACTCCTCTGCTCCCTGGTGAAGTGACATTGGAACAGCAGTGCCACCACAGCAGGGAGCACTGGAAATGTCCACCTGGAAGCACACCTTGGGAGGAAGGAGATGTGGGTCCACATATACCCACTGCGGGGAGGGGTCTCATTTTAAGGGAGGAAAGCTTTGAGAACCACATTCCACTTCCAAGGCCTTCAGTGGGGAAAAAAAATCAGTTCTTCACCCCAAATTTGATTTAATGGGGCCTAAGCCCTAAGCTCTGCCAGGCTGGGACTGCTCTAAACATGCTTGTAGCTCAGTTCTGTATGTAACTTCAGAAAGTTAACCTCCTGGGCTGTGTAGAAGCTAAATTACAAACTCTGTGAAGTACAGGCCATCTCTTCACCCTGTGTTTGGATCCTGATCCATAGGCTGAATCTGAATCTATGACTACCCATAGATAATACCTCACAGGTTGGCTCGACAGGAAGAAGCCAGTGCAATGACACGACCGAATGACTTCTGTGCAAAACATACTATTAGCAAGGTTCTTAATATGAATAGATGCAGAGTTTATCAGCTCAGTCTTCTAAGGTAAACTTCACTGTGGCATCCTCCATGGCTTTTCTGGGAGCTCTTCTCACCCTCCAGTTCCCCTCATGGCAAGTGCTGCAATGACGGGAGAGTCACCTTTCCTCCAGGATGGGCATTAGATCAGATCACACATTTTAGTTTATTATTTTGAGAACGGGAGTTCACAGAACCGGCCTGCCTATCACTACAAAGTGCAGATAAGCGGTGAATTGGTCAATAGTTTAACAGCTTCCAGGCCTGGTCTGTCACACTCTATCCATGGAAATACCGCCGCGGGTGGGAAACACTCCCGGTGCGGCTACCCACATTTTGGCCTGGCTTCAAGTCCCCACCCGTATGGCCATGTCCCATTTGTGCCTTTGATACTCCTGTCCCAACTTCCCCACGACCCTCCACTTCACTCTCCCTCACCCGTCCTCTTCCGCCATGCCAGTGGACGACCCTCGCTCCCGACCCCCCTCAGCTCTCCTGAGGAGAGACCCAGGCCTCGATGCAGTTCTCTTTCAGCAGACCCCGAAGCGGGGCGGGGCGGGAAGCAGCGGCAGGCTCTCCCTGCCTGGCGGGGCGGCCTCCCCCGGGGGGCAGGCCGTACCGTGCCGGGTCGGGCCGTGCCGTCTGTTTGCCCGCTGTGCGGCTACGTCCCCGGCTTTGTTGTGCTCGCCCGCCCGGGCTCACGGGTGAGGGGGCGGGGAAGCGGAGGGAAGGGAAGCGGGGAAGGCGGACGCGTCTCCTCCTCCGCCTCCTCGGTCCTGCTCATGGCGACGCTGGGCACATCCGGGCTTCTCCTCCTCCTCCTCCTCCTCCGGCGGCCGCCGCTGCCCTAAGCGCCCAGCCCGACTCCATTAGCGCCTCCCCTCCCCCCGTCTCCCTTCCCGGACCCAGAGGCAGGGGGAGCCCCGGGCAAGGCAGCGCCGAGCCCGTGGAGCGGCCGGGGACATGTCCAACCAAGGGGCCCGGCGGAACGGGCCCGTCAAGCTGAGACTGACAGGTGAGGCTGAGCGGGGCAGGCTCCGCTGGGGCCTGGCGGGGCTGGTGGGGTGCCGGTCGGGCAGGGGGGAGGGAAGGACGAGAGGGAGGAAGCGAAGAGCAGCGGGGACTCGGGGGGCGCAGAGCCCGGCCTCCTTGGAGGAGCGGGGTGAGAAGAGCCCAGCTGGAGGGGAGGGAGCGGGCTCTCTCCATGTGCCTTTGAGGTTGAACCTGGGTCGGAGGAATCCCTCAGGCCTCGGGAGGGAAGGAGACGGCGAGCTCTTCCCTCCCCTCGTCTCCCTGCCCCACCGCGGGCTCCGCGCCTCCGAAACAACGCGGCTTTGCGGACTCGGGCCGGTCTGGGCTGGGCCCCCTCAGTCCCGGGGGCGCCGGGCGAGGGGCAGCCGGAGCGGCCGGTGCCACCCTTGGGCACCGGCTCCTCTTCCTCCGCACCCCGACGTCCCTTCGTCTTCTCAGCGTAAACTCGAAAGAAACTGTCACACGCTTTGTTTTGATCTCTTTGTTTGTTGTTGTGTTTTTGTTTTGTTTTTTTAACCCAACTTCCTTAGTGAAGGTTGTGCACAGTTCGTCTGGTAAAGTGCCGTATGCTGCCCTCTTTCAGAAGTTCACTTGACCTCTAATATTTTAAAATACCATAAAAACTGTTCACCAGCATGCTGGGAAATCAAACAAGTTGTTTTAAAATACTTAAGAGTATGTTCTTTTCTGCATAAGAACCCAGGTTAATAGGTTTAGAGAAAATATCTTCGAAGTTCTGCTAGAGCTTTCTTAAAAAAATATACAGGAGGCTTTAAAGAAAAGAGCTAGTTCAGAGTATCTGTTCCTCAGCAGATAAACGGTATTTTGTGTTCTGAAGTGTCAGTGCATGAAGGTAAGCAATTAGAAAATAATAGGTAACACTGTAAACACTCTTCACTGCATGTAGTGTATTTAACCAGCTTGCAAAACAAATGTGCTTAAAAATAATAAGACTATTAAAAATAAAATCAAAATAGTAATTAAAAATACTAAGAGTATATTTACTTTAGGTGCATGTGAACTATTTCCACTTTAATGCCTGATAAAGATAGGTGCTTTCATACTTACTTTCTCTATAAAAAATACATACTTTGAAAAATAAAATGTATCTGCTTATGTTTTACTTTGGAAATACTTCGACTAAATTTGTAATCTCGTTTTCATGGAGATATGTGAGTGTCTATATATTACACTTAGAAATAAAACTCTTAAAATAAGCATAGCTGGGACTGATGCATGGAACAGTGCTGCCTTGTTTTTACAGAGTGTTTTGTAGCTTTCTCTTCAGGTTATTGCTTTATTGATATAGTGCTTTAATACTTTTTTTCCTGAGCAGCGAGAGCTCAGACTTGCTTATCTTTGAAACGTTAAAATGCTCTGCAGCCATGTGTAAAAGCATGGGAAGTACCATTGAGGGAGTTGTCTCACCTTTGGATTTTGTGTTCTATTTGGTTTCATAATTACTTTATTAAGGTTTAAGCATATAATGAAATCGTGTCTGTGACAACGTAAGTATGTTATGGGGAGTGTGAGCAAGAAATAGCCAGTAGTTTTGCATACAGAGTTTTAGTTGTGTGGTCAGTTCCCAAAAGAAGCAGGTACAATCTTGAGGAACATTTCTGAGATTTTTGTCATCTTATATTTTAGGAAGGGAATACGCAGAGCACGGAATGCTGCAAATTTGTCTTTCTAGGGACTGTTGCAGGGTTTGCAGCTCTTGCAGTTGCTGACTACCAGTTCTGTTACTTGGAAGTTTATATGAATCATTGGCCTATTTCTTGAGTTAAAAATGCTTGAGGTACTTCATGCTTTTGCTACGTTGAGTTGTTTCACATGAGGTCATTTGTTGTAAGGAAGCTTTACATCTTTAAGAAAAAAATTGAATTTTATTAATTCAGCTGACATGTTGTCAGTTCTTGCCTAGGAATAGTTTAAGTGTTCTGTGTGGTTTTGATTACCCTTTTTGATTGGAAAAGCAGTTTGAGGGCTCTTGAGTTCTAAAATGGTTTGGAATTAAAAGAATCTGTATATCCAGTGTTTTTAGAAGTTTATTCTCAAACTGACAAGTGCTATTTAATCTTAATTTTCTTTGGCTGTATGAAACTAGCAGTCTTCTGTTTTGGCTTGAGTATTTATGGGATTAATTCTGTGATCATTGTATAAGGATTATCTTTTCTGTTCATTATCTCTAAATTAGATGGTATAGATTAAAAAATCGATTTCAAGAACTGGATTCAGTTAGCAGTTTTTCAGGACATAAACGTTAAAGGTTTAGATGGAAAACATTGTTTTGACTGACTGGATAAATGACAGGGTAATGTTTGATGTGAGTCCAAGAACTGATCTGGAGCTAGTGCCCAACTTCTCAGTCCATCTTGAGAAGCCAAATAAAATATTTAACCTAGGCCTTATTTTGCAAAAAAGGTTGATTCTTTGTTGGGACCTTAAGAAAGTTCTGAGAAATGTTTGGCATACCTTTACACTAAGTGTTTAACAGTTTATTTAGGTCTGGGTTCCGTAACAGAGAAAAACCACAGCGGTGGCATACTTCTAGTAAGTTTTTGTTTAGTTTACGATGCATCTGCATTATACATTTCTTATAAAAGGTTATTCTTTTTCTCCTAGGTTTAGTTGTCTGTTGTAAATATCATTTGAAAGTGTAGTGATATGTATGTTGATGCATTTTGCACAGCCTTGAGCTAGAAAATTACTGGGTAATTGTTAAAATCCAAAGGTTTTGCCTTCTGATGATATTTCACTTCTAGTATGAGATGTAAATGCTTGTTTCTGATTAAAATGTAGGTTATGTAATTTAAGTTAGCTACTAGAATATCACTGGTCTTCTCCAAAATTTATTTTAGCAGCTTTTAATAACATTATCAAACGAAGCTATAATATAAAGAAAGTTCCTTCAACTCTGGCATTTTAACCACCATTTTATCTAGTCTTGTCCTGAGTATATCTGAATTCTACAAGAGCTGCAAGTGCAGTCATCCCCTTCCATTCTTACTGTGATTTTTCTGTGTTGTGTTGAATTTGAATTTTTAAATATACTGTACTCTCAGGCAGAATGTACTATTCTTTCTTCCACCCCCCATGTTGAATTGCATTGATCTTACATTCTTCAAAAACATTGAGAAATGACCGTTGCTTTCAGTTGCTCAGTAAATATTTTATGTCCTAATCTGTGAATTATCTAATATTAAAATAGTTACATTTGACTGCTTTCACTATGATGTCAGTTATCTGAATGAATTCGATAGGACTGTTTTGATCAAGTAGAAAGATATATTTTAAAATCAGTTTAATTCTGAAAAACTACATGGGTACTAGAATATACGGAGTTGAATAAAGGTTAGTGCATGAATTTATTTAATGTGTTATAGCTAGTGTTTGTGTCAGAGTAGTTAACAAGTAAAGATACTTTGATAGCCACAAAGCACGGTTACACTTCACTGTAATAGGTGGTAAAAAATATCTCACGGATAAAACTGGAACAAGCTGGAAGAGTTTTGTTGGTAAAAAATCAGAGGTAGGCCTGAAGAGCTGTTATAGCTGGTTTTTTTCCTCCTTACTGTAAGCTTTCGGATTTCCTGGCAGGGTTTGCTAATTAGGGAAATAAAAGCACTGGATCTTCTGTTGTAGAAAATGGACAGCATCTCATTTTCTGTCCTACTCTCTCTTGTTGATTTTAGTGTCTATTCATTCCTTACAGTACAAAGGTGATTCTGTACTCTAAGGTTATAGTGTTGAAGGAAGAAAGTGCTACTTTTTTTTTTATCAGTTTGTAGAAGCATTGTGATGCCAAAAATATTTCTCAAGAAAGAGATGTATTATTTTAAAAAAGCCAGAATATTCTTGAGTTTTGCAAAATAATGTGGAATCGCCAAACCTTATTTTTTTCCAGTGGATAAATCTAACGGTTAAATTAATACAATTGGAAACAGTGGTTAGCCTAAATTCTTATTACTGCTGTTGGAAGCAGGACTGAAGTTTATGGGTAGCAGAGCCTCACTGAAGGAACAGCATTACTGATTGATTGATTGATAAAGTAACTACCTATAATTTTAAGTAGCAAGGCTATGGTTTCATAGTTGACTTAAATGTTAGTGCAATTTTAGGTCACTTTAAAATCTGAGTGCTGTTTTTTTTTCCCTCTTTGTAGTCCCTGGCTTTTCTGGGCCCTCTCGTGTGTTGACTCCACCAACTGTAGCTGTGTGATGAGCTGAAGGTTAATCCTACCCCCCCAAAAAAAAACCCAAATCATTTTTTTGCACTGAAGGGGATGGATACACACAAGAAGCTGAAAAGAGGCCAGGACCGCCTCTCTTACCAGCAACTTGTAGTTAGATAGGCTTTGATCAACAGTAAAACAATGGGCTTTCTTCATGTAAGGTGTATTTGACTTAATGACACATGACTTACTAAAAACTAGTACTTAAGAATCAATAAATTATATAGTAGATGGATTAAACTGGTGCTGTCATAACAAAGTCAATAGGCATGTGTCTTATCAGACTATAGGGATTGGTGGGTGCTTGGCCCTCAATCTTTCCATCAAAATATGAAGTGTGTGTATATATATGCTTTTTATATATACAGTATATAGTTATAGATATTCGTGTGTGTATAAATCAGTTGTGGATCACAGACGTCGAATTGTAACAAACAGCTGTATGGAGCAGTCTCAACTGCTTGTTTCAATGGGGTCGGCTTATACGACAAAGTTTTATTCATCTGGGTATAAAAATGGGTATCTGTGTTCAAAGATACGTAATGGAGTATCATGGCAAGGAAAACAAAGATCAGAAACGGTTTGGCGGAGGAAATCATAGAAGGAAAACAGTTTTATAGGAGCTCCAATGAAAAGAGCAAAAGGCCCAATATTCATCTTTGGTTGTAGAATCAGGAAAGCATGGAGTAGAAGCTAATAGAGGATTTATGTGTGTAGGGAACATATGGGACATATGTAGGAGACATATGGGAAGTCTGCAGACAGTCCTAATTATGATGTTTAAAAAAATAAAGCTGTTGGGGGAAAAAATAAAATGGAAATCTTGGGTGTGGAAAAACAGTGAGTAACTTTTGGAATTGTACTTTTCAGTTACGTTTAAAGAGTTTAAGCTGCCCTGTAACGTCTGTCTGTGTAGCTGGACTTAGTAACTCAGCTAGTGGTGACAGATTATTTTCTTTTTTCTCTTTTCTTGTTTTTTTTTTTTTTTTTTTTTTTTTTCATTAATAACACTGAAAATCTGATCAGGCCCCAGATGAAGACATTTTGTCTTTGTGTCTTTAAGGTGAATGGGTTGATCCCTAAAAGGAAGACAGCTTTTAATGTTTTGTTCTGTTTTATCTCGTGGCCTTTGAAGTGTGTCCTTGCTTTGCCATCTTACTTAAAATGACATCTCACCATTGGGCCAGACCTTTCTTGCAGGTGTTTAAAAAAGTGGATGATTTCTTTGGGTGTCTTCCCTCCTCTCATCATAATAATGAGATGGCCTGACTTCTGACTTGGCTTAATGGCACAAGTACCTTAGTATGCAGGCTATTATGTGCATACTTTAATGTATAAAATGACACGTGCAATGTCTGAGATCATTCCAGTGACTTCTGAGAGGCTGGTAAAGATTAATCTCGATAATATTAGACAATGCATATAAAAGTAGCTACTGTGCTTGTCTGCTATTAGCAAAGTACGTTTCCTTTTTGGGAAAGAGGATCAAAATCTGGAGGGACACTTGGCAATAGCATATTCAAGGAAGCAAACTGTTGACTTTTTCTTGCTATTTAAGCTTTAAATCCTTTCAATGAAAGCATAGGTAAGAATGCTTCTAGCTTTAAAGAAATCTTCATCTGTAGATAACAAAGCTCAGGACGAAACTGGCTAAGCATTATCATAAGAGGTTAAGTGGGGAGACTGATACAGAATGCAGAATAGACATGCTCAAGATCGTAAAAAGGATAAACCAGGTAAAGCTGGGATTTAGAGCCAGTATCTTTTGACTTTCTGGCCATGGACATTGTTTCTCTTGAGTTTAAATCCACAGAAAACATGGTTCTATTTTGGGCCTTCTGAGACTATGCTTTTGGGGTGATTTGGGTTCGGTTCTCTCGTGTATTTGTGTTTGCACTATGAGCTGTATTTTAGCATCCTGCAGATCCTTGGCAACTACTTCTTTTCTACTTCAAAATACGTTTTTGCTATTACTCAGGAAAATTAGACTAGAATCACTGATAGCCCCCAAAGTGAGTAAGAAGTATTCCTTAGATGAAGTGTTACTCGCATTTTCAAAATCCTGAAAGTGAAAGAAAAAGTAGCCGTACGTGAGTTTATATGGCTGTATCCTGTTGTTAATTTTCTGGAATGACTCTTGGCCCGTGTGTATTTAACACAACTTAGAAGGATTGTTTTCTTGCAGAAAGGGAGAGTCACTCCAACCATGGCTTTGGTATTGTCAGAGTAAACTGGTTCAATGCGTCCTTTTCTGTAATGAACTCATTTAAGTTCTTTCAAATACGCAGAGCATGTACAGACTATGTAATTTACAGGTCACAGTAAAAATATGTACCCAGATTCTACCATTTTTGCTTAAATTAGCATGCGTGATGCCATCTTGCTGCAAACATTAGAGTGACAATGCCGTAGTAAAGGTTTCCACCCCACAGCACTGTTTTTTGGGATGCATGCTCCATCCTGGGCTGTCAGGTGGGGTGGGCTGAGGAATATATCCCAGATACATTCAACCTCTTCCTTTAACCCCCCTCTTTCCTTTTAACTGGGTGTAGAGGACTGTTGTGGGTTGGTCTGTGTGTGTGTGAGTGGTGGCTGAAGCCAGGCAGGTGTCTGCAGAACAGTGGGCTGATTGTGGGATTGGGCATGTCTTGGCTGATCACGTGAAACGGTTTTAAACAAGTGACATACACTTATCTGCATTCTCCCTTGACCCAGATTTTAATATTACTGATGGAGTTAAATGGAGTCATAACTAACTATACCTGTAACAATACTTGTTTTTAACATACCTAACTATTTGATTTGGAGTTTATAATGGAATTTATGTATGCATCAATATATACATACAATTGTGTTTGTATTTAATTGAAGGAAGGTGGGTATCTGCATTGGTAATACTGGAGTCATTTTCTGAAAACTTGAGTCAATGTAGTGATTTCTTTATAATACAAATAAAGACCATGCTATGCACTTCTAAAACTGCATATGGTAAAATGTCTGCTTTGTGGGTATTGTAGGATGTGAAGAAAGTGGATGGAGTGTACTCAACAGAAGTTTGCTGTTTAATTTTAGTAAAAGGTAGCCTACTACCTTTTGCAATTATTTTTCATGGAAAGCATGTAAATGTATTAAAATGAATCCTCTTTTATTCTTGGTGGAGGAAGAAAGATCTTACCTGGGTTAGAGGACTTATAAACATGTCTGCTTTAAAAAAAAAAAAAAAAAATCCTTAAATGTGTATAAAAGAACTAAACATGCCTGGGTAAAATGCATAGAATTATATTCATGCTTGACTGCCTGGCATTAGAAATTCATAGCATTAGTTGTGCCAAGCATTTAGGTGTCCTTATGACAAATAATTCTTCCATTTAAATATTAATAGAATTTTTTTACCTTTTATTGTTCCAAAATGATTATTCTATGAGGTGTATAAATAATTCTTTTCAGAGAAAACCTTCTCATCCACTATTTCCCCCCAGGGGTTTATTAAAACAATGGTTTATAGACTGTCTGCAGGACTAAATGAGTAGTAGCATTGTGCCTAGGTGTAGTAATATCAAGGTATCCTCTTTTTTGTTTGGCAGCAAAATAAGTACTTCTGTCCTAATTTATGGTGATATCAGATGTGATGATAGAAACTTTATGAAGGTGGAGCTGGTGTGGGCAGGTGGTGTCATTTGGAGGCAGAAGGCGTCATTTGTAAAGGCAGAACAAGGCAGAGCAGGGTAGAAGTGATGGAGAGCTGGCTGGAGGAGCAGAGCTGCCACAGGGACTAAAAGGATTAGAATTATACCAAGTTTTGGTCACTTTATAGTGGAAGCAAGAAACAAAACGCAGGTTCCTGTACTTGGGCTAAAACGTACAGAAATCTCTTTCCTGTGTTTCATGCTGGTGATTGCAATACTGCTCTTAGCCAAGTAGTAATGATTGCATTTTCAATGTGAAATTCTGAAGATACTGTGCGTTTCTCTCCCTCACACTAATATTAATACATAAATTTTGAGAGCCACAATATATATTTTGCTAAGAACTCCATTTAAATGGACATGAAGAACCTGGTCCTGATGTATGCTGGAGAGCACTTGCTCAGCACTACTCATTATGGAATTAAAAATAACTGGCTTCTTTAAGCCTGGGCTCACAGCATATGACACATTAATTGACCAAACTTTAAAGAAAGGTATAATGCATGTAAAGTGGTAATTTTCTAGAACTTTTATTTAGAGGATTCTAGCAGAAAGTTCAAAAATGTTTTACACTGCTACTGCGGAAGCTTCTTGGTAGTTGAAGCCTATGAACAACTGTAAAAATGTTAAGTATCATCTTTCATAATTTCAAATGGGTTGTAAGTGTGGCATTTCTAAATGTCTAACTAGCAGTTCTGGATGTCTGGTAAAGCTCACGGTGCTGGTGAACAGTATTTTCGAAAGTATATAAACTGTTGGTCAAGTATGGATGTGTGGAATGGGGAAAATTGCTATTGACCTCAGTTCAATCTAATGTCACTGCACAGGGGAAATGCCTATGTGTTCTTACAGAAGCAAATGCTTTCTGTAAATTCAAGATGCCATGCAATTATTCCGGTTTGCTTTAAAGAGTTGGATATGTGTGGGTTGTTTTTTTTTTTTTTTTTTTTAAAGTTAAAGGGTTTAAAAATTTATGATTCTACTAATGCAGGAGTGGCCAAGATTTATCCTGAAGTTATGATGTCATGTTATATTGTATCCCTTTTGTGAAAATCTTTCACATTTGGGATTTCTACTTAAGAAGTGGGTCAAGGGATGATTTAAAATGTTTAAGGAAAAAGTGATATACAGTAATTTTCAGTAGTACAAGCCTCATGCCTGGCTTGTCATAAAATAAAGTATTTGTGTAGTCTTCTCTCCCTTCCTTAAGCTGTTCCTGCAGTTTATAATGTTCTCCCAATAGCTGTCTTACAAGGGGGGGTGGTAAAAAGATCCTGAAATTTCTGTATTCCTGTCTACAAGGATAGACAATAAAGTCTTTGGTTCCCCTCCCTAATGGCAAGCAGTTGTTCTGCCTGGGGAGGTACTATATGTTTACATTTATCTATATCTCACTTGCTTCTCTGGCCAAGAGATCATGAAGAAATTTCTGTTCATTTGTGAAATCTGAATGTGGTGTTGGGAATATGTGCCTCGGATTTCCTCATTACAATATTTATCATTTTTCCTGAAAGTTCCTTTCCTCTGGTGAATTGTTCATCCTGTAGAATAAGTCAGCTATTTCCTGTGTATCAGCATAACGTAACTTAATCTGCGCTGGGTAGTACTTTGGACTCATTCAAAAGCTTTATATTTTTTGGAAGTTTATTGAAATTTAGAAACTTTGCTGTCTTGCATTTAAACAGCTCTTCCCAGTGTGGCCCATGACCGGAGATGCACTTGTTTTGCACCCACGCTGTGTCACTGTGATGGAGTAGCGATAAATGAAAAGAAAAATCATCCCTGGTCAGCCTGACCCTTTGGAGTGTTACATTTGCACTTCAGCAGCACAGTGAGGAGGAGCACTGGTTTCTGCTGTTGCTTCTACTTCGTGTAATTCGAACACGATTTTGAATTGCTTTATCGGTCTGAATGTCTTTGCTTTTTATTTGCTGTCAGTGGAATTTATAACTAGAGTTGAATTTGTAATACCAAGTTGGAGCTTGTAACACCAACTGTAGTTGATGCTTCCCATTATAAGACTGTCTTTTCAGTTAAGCACCCTGCTAACACTGACGTTTTGTATGCTGAATAGCTAAATTGGGCTGAGTTTATTTTGGGAAGATTCTGTTAAAATTCAACCAGTTTCGAGAAGGAGATAAAAATTACGTTGCACATCTTTTAAAAAGCCTTTATTGTTGTGAACCCTTTATTCTTGGGCAGGAACAGGGATGTGGTAATAGGCAGATGTCTCTGTATCTGCTAAGTGAGTAGTGGTGCCTGATTTAACAAATGGCTGGGAGAGGAGTTGATCTTGTTCCATTATTACTAACTTGGCTGCGTGCTTCCAACGTGAAGAGAAGCATTAACTAGAATGCAAAGGATTCAAAAGTTGGCTGAGGGTGGAGAAGAAGGGCATGACCTGGAGCAAGGTACCATTCGGGACAACTAGGGGGCCACAGGGACAGCCCTCATCCTTGTGTTCCCAAACCACTTAACACTTGGCTTTGTAACTGGGGAATGCTGTTGCTGTGCGTGCTGTGTTATCATTAGTGATAGGGGTATATTACTTACAAGAAGTTGTCATCTTCTCGGAGGTGTTTTATAGGAACTTAAGATGTATAGCAAGTGCAAAGAATGGAAGTGGTTACAGTTGGATGCAGTTGAAAAACAAACAGGAAAAAGCACCCACCCCAGAATTTCTCCCACATGTTCCTTTGCTCCATGTGTTCATCACCTTGATTCTATATAGAAGAAATAGGAAATTAAGGGCTGGCTTCTAAGTGGCCGTGATTCATAACGTAATTCTGAGAAAAGCTTGCGGATAAGATCAGGATTGCTCTTTACATGTAGAATAAAATGAATTCTTCAGCTTTTAGCAAACTTGAGAAGTTTTTTTTAAAAAAATCCTTGATTCTAAGAAATGATGTGATGTTTTTGTCGCTTCATTAATGCTCTTATTTTCTTGCTTTAAAAGGGTCAGAAGACTTTTTGTTAAGTCATATGTGATAATAATCGAGTTCTGTAGCTTTCAGTGTTCCCTTGGCTAATTTATGTGCCACCTATTCAAAAAGGTTTTGGAATTATAACTAATTTTTTTTTTCAGATAAGCGTTATCTGCTACTAGTGAGTGACTGAAAAAGGTCAAATCGTTCATGCAACTCAGAGTCATTACAAATATGTTAAATATCAAGTGGACAGAGAAAGCTATGGCAGTCATCATTTGTGTACTCGGATGGATCTTGCGTTGTATATAAAGATTTCTCTATAGAAGAGATGAGTCCTCTAATTTTACACGGTTTGTCACCACCAGATTTCTCCAGGAGCAGTTAACTGTGTTAGTGGATTGAGATATACTGGGCTTTGTACTGAGTGGTCTGTGCTGTGAAAAACTTTGATCTTCACTCTCTCTCTCTATTAAACACACACACATAGGAGTCTGCTCAAGAGTTTAAACAGTGAAGAAACAAATCAGAAGTTACCTGTAGTGGGCAGGTGTATCTCCAGCAAGGAACAAATACCATGTTAGATTTGATGTTTCTTTGAGGCCTATTCAGAAAATGGCTATATATAAAGTGAGGAGAAGTTGTGAGTGCTATCAGATTTATGACCTTTTTTTTTTTTTAATCAACTAAAAAGAAATTAACTGATACAGTGTAAAACTACAAGGTTTCATTTTAGGTAAACTGACAATATTGTCTAACCATGAAGAAAAGTGAGCTTTTTAAAATGTTGTCATATTTGTCCAGTGTTACTTGTTGACGCTTAACAGTGCTTCTGTTCTCCCCCAGTGTTTGATACAAGGCTGAAACGAAGTCTGCTCCTATGAAGACTACTGTTTCAAAAAGCTGCTCGTTTTCACACCTTGTTGAGCTTTGGGCAATTATAAAGCTATTAAATGCTTGATTTTTTTCAGCTGATCCCCTTTTTCATGATTTACGGTCTGTGAAAGCCTTAACCACTTCCCAGGGAATTGTTTAGGAGTCTCTGTGATGTTACTGCCTTGAGCTTTCCAGAGGTTGTGCTCTGTTTCTTTGTCAGATGTACATGACATGCATCACCTTTGTGCTGAAATTAATATCTGCTCATCAGCTTAATAGTAAGTTGTCGGAGTTTGAGAGGTGAGCTGTATCTTTGCTGTTTTAAGACTATTAAATAGCTAAAGAACCGGAGTACAGTTTCCATCAAAATTGGTGTTAAGTGTATTTCATGGAATTATCTTTTTCTAACAAGATTTTTTTGTTATTTGCACACATGCATGTTTGGGTTTTTTTTGAAGGGCATGGTTTCATCATTGTATTTGGCTGTTTTCTTAACTTTTTAATTGAAGTATTTACAATATAGTTGTTTTTGTTATAGTGAACCATTTTATTGTTTCAGAAGTGAATGAATCATATATTCAGGGTTATTTTTTCCTGGCAAATATTTTTCTTGAATGATTACTCAAGGCTAGCTTAAATTGTACAGATGAATAATACTTGAAATACAGTATCTGAGTCATCATTTCAAGTGTTACAATGAAAAACCTTGTGGAAAAAAAATATGTGTATATATGTCTTTTTCCTTGTAGTTGCGAGAACAATGCCTTTACAGGGGACTAGACTGGCTTTGTAGCTGTTGTGGAGCAATGAAATAATATGTCTTCTCAGTTCTATTTGTTCTCACTGCATCTCTATTTCCTAAAATCCTAAGAAGTTTTGTTTCACAGGTTCCTTTCCTCTGTCCCACCCTGGGACGAGCAGGTTCTGGTTCCACGGCTGCAGGGGTTGCCATGTTCATGTCCCCATTGGAAGGGGCAGGGGGCTGCGGTGGATGAGCAGTTACTGGGGTGGGGAGAGGATGTTCTGCAGACCCCCACAGAGTTGCTCTGATGGCCTGTACTTAGGCGTGCCCTGTATGTAACTGCATTGTAGCAATCTTCTCACATAGGTTTAGCTACATCACTTTCCACTGCTCTAAATGTTTTTTTCCCTGTACACATAACTTTCTTATGTTTCACTTCCTCTTGTTTTAGGAACTTGCTACAATATTTCTCATTCATACTATGTGTTAGCAATGCCACATGCAGCCTCCACCTCTATTCTAGAAGCTATCTGTGCTACCTGTAGCATGAACCATCTCCGACTCTTTCCTATGTGGAGTTTGTGCTCTTGATTTCTCTTACTTACTTTACAATATTGGGTTTTTTTCCTGTCTGAAACCAGTCAAGACATCATCCTGTTTTGAATATTGTGTGGATATTGTCATGAAGACAGACATTAGCAAGGATCCTCAGCTAGCCTACAGATAGGCAAATGCAGCTAAGTTTAGTTTTGGCAACAAATATAGCAGAAGATGGTGTGAAACCTGCTCACAGTAAATGGTCTTTGCATGTTGAATCATGGTTTGTGAATTGCTTTCCCAGTCAGGCCCCAGTGGAAGAGTTCAGGTGTGCTTCCTCCACGGCTCACTGTGAATTAACAAAGCCAGAATTCAATGCTAGAGATGAGTAAGCAGCTCCACAGCCCCCTGAAAATGGGAAAGAAGAGAGGAATGTAAATGCTTCATATTTTTTGTTAGCGGAGTGGATGTGTACTCATATTTTTATTGATTATACTGAATTATAAAATATTTGGAAGAGTAAAAGTATTGAAAGAGTATCTAATATGTGGGTATGTGTTTCTGTGAACACAGTGAGCTCTTCAAAGTGCAGTAGGAATTCTGGGCAGTGTATATAAGACCTGAGAAGAGCGAGTCTGCTTTTTTTGCATCTGTATAACTGGTTTACATAGTCTAGAATGTAAAGACTTAAGTTCTGGTAGATTTTGTTTAGGAGTAAAAATGTCATACACAAATTGTTTTTTCATATGTTTCCCAGATTCTCTATAGGTAGATTTTTTTAAAAAAAAAACAAAAACAAACAAACCAAAAAAAACCCCCAAACCCCCCAAAAATCCAACAAAAATAAATCAACAAACTCAAACAAAAAACCCCCACATATTTTCTCTGTTGCCCCTACCCTTTTAACCTGCTGTCCAGACAAATACTTATAAACAGAAAGTAATGCAGTTTCTTTTGCGTGCACAAAGCCATGGGGAAAACAAGGAAATGTTTTAGTGTGTGTGAGGCGTGTAATACTTTGTTTTGCTCTGATGTATCTTTCAAAGAGCTGGGGAGACGTGCCTGAAAAACTAGAAAACACACTCCCTGTGAGCTTATATTACCTTAGTTTAAAATAGTCAGGCCTCTACTGCTGAAACTCAGGAATTCATGGACAGAATGATTAGAACAGCAAATATGACTTTAAAGAAATGTGGTTATTGGATAAACTGGTATGAGCCCAGCTGCTGTGGATAAATTGATTTTGCTGTTGCTTTAAATCTATCATGTGTTGGTATTTTGGCAGAGTAAGAAAAACAAGGATATTAGAAAGTAATTTACTGCACTGGGATTAGTGAAGAGTGTTCTGTTTCTATGACAGGCAGAACAGGATGGTTTAGATGTGTCTGATAAACAGGACGAGGTCTAGTCTGACAGCTGGCAACAATAGCTTTTGCTTAAAGTCAGGTGTACTAAATTAGTAAACCTATTACAAGGATACAGGAGAAATCTCACAAAAGACAGCCTTGTAGGCAGAAGTGTTGCCAAATGGGAAATGATTCATCGTCTCTGAATGGGATGAGCACTGAGCAGAAGCAGTTTAAACCTCAGACTGCTTTGGCTCATAAACCACCAAATATGCGATTAACACTTTATCTTCTCCAATCCAGTGTGTTTTTTACTGTCTCCTAAACAACAGTCTGTATTTAGGATCAAAATCTACGAGACTCACTTGTTTTTTCTAATTTCTCTTTTATAAGTTTGAATGTTTTTAGGTACTTTTTTGGCTTGTAGCTAAATCGCAAAATGTTTACACACATCCTCAAAGCACCCCCATCTTGTCACCCGTTGGCAATATCACCTTTTAGTGAGGACTGTTATGTGTCTGGAATGCAACTGTGACATGAGTGACAGTGGCAGAACTTGGTGAACTGTCTTAGTATAGTTTATTTGCTTATATTTAGTGAAAATACATGCTTAGCTGGAGAGGTAGTTTAATGTAGTGTGCCAGTTCCAAGGCAATCACTGCATTTTGATTTTTAGTATTTTAAAAACTTGTATCTATTTAGCATTGACAATGCTATTCGTAGTCTACAATGCACAAAGATAAACAGGGAATATATTTGTGAATTCTTAGATATTGTTAATAATCAATGCAGAAAGGAGGCACAGTTTGCAAAGCCAGTTGAGGGAATGTAAAGGGGGAAAAGGCTTGTGCTGCCTTTGTTCCTTCGTTGTTCATATAGCTGATCAGTTTTAGCATGTCTCTGGTCTTGTTTTATTTAATATAAATTGTCGCATTGAATCCAAGATACATAGATGATAAAGAAACAAAAGGAATTAGGTCATTGGAAGGTGTTTAGTATTAAATAATTGAGATCTAAGATAATAGTTGTGAGAGGAAAAAATATTTTACTTGGTAACCAATATTGTTTAGCAAATAGTTATGGGGGGGGGGGGGACACACACGACACAAAGACCCTGGGATAGCACTCAAATAGCAGTCGAGATCTCCAAGGAGCAGTGTGCCCAGGAAATGAATATAAAGATTCCTCTGGAAAACTGGGTCTCGCATCCTCGCTCTTACCTTTCCAACCAGATAAGAAGTGGTAGAAATCAGGAGAGGTGATATTTAGTATAATGCTTTGTCGGCGAAACCACAAGAGGCTGAGGGTTTCTAGAGTGAAAGGCACCAGAGTAAACAAGGTGTTTCCACTTCTGTGTCCCCTCAGACCTTCTGAAGCTCATAACTGGTGTTTGAGGTCAATGGAAGTGCTTGCCAGCTCATTAGGTTTGAAAGCTGTTCTGCCTTTGAAGATGCCTAGTAATAAAATATCATCTAACTTCTTGGAAATACCTTGCTGGATTTTTATTCATCTACTGTACTGCAAGGAGTGTTGATTCACAGTGTTAAAGCTGATTACGTGAATGTAAAAAGTTTATACTCCTCCTTTCAGTCTCACCTGCTTCCCGTTATCTTTCTTACTTGCCACTCTCTACTGCTTATTATCTTCTGCTGTGTGTTCCTCTTTCTCAAAAAAAAAAAAAAAGGGCCTGTCTTTTCACTTCATGAACATTGCATCTTCCCAAGAGATTTCTGAGACTGTAGTTTAAATTGCATGGTCAGCTTTTTTGGGCAAGATTCTTTATTTTCATATATTGGCGAGCTATTTCATCTGAATCGCTTGGTGGTCTGTTTCTTCAAAACCCCTTTTATGTTATTTCTTACAGTAGAATATAAATTTTACTGACGCGACTAAATAATTTACGTAACTTGTGTAAAAACAAAGTAAAACATGGAAAATGAGGCTTTAATATAAGTTGCTTTACTTTTATTGAAATAAATAGGATTGCTCATCCAATTAGCTTATCTCTGTTTAACAGCAGCAGCTTCTTAAACTGTTTGGGTTTGATCTGTAGAACACATCTGTTTACACAGAGAAACTGAATCTGTTAATATAAAAGGACTGCAATAATTTGACTAAATCAGTTTATAAATTGTATAATCTATCGATATAATTAACTCCTGGAGATGAGGCTTCATGGTATCTGAAAGGGAAAAAGTCTGGACTGAGGTATGTGAGAATTTTAATAATGAGTGTGACATTGCCTTGGTTTTCCATATGTACTTTCTTTAAGCACCCGGTGTTTTCCCTGCTTATATGGTACTACATTTCTGCAGGTAGAGATAGAATTACAGAATCAGAGGCATAAACTCAGTAACCAGGTAAAAGTGTATATATAGTCATCACATCTTTCTGCTGACCCTATTTTATTTTTTTTTGTCAGAAGCCAAACTGTCAGCTTCCAAAGAGAGGCAGTTTCCAGAGTTTAAAAACACTCCACTAAAAACAGTTTTCCCCTCAAAAGTAAATACAGCCATGTTGTGCTTAAGTATTTCAACTGCATTAAAGGAGGAGGGGGCAGGATCAGCATATTGTCAGGGACACAGGTCAGAATCCATGTCGGAAGTTGTGGATATTGATGATAATGCAGATGGATGTGAAGAGTACATCACTCATCTGTATTCCTCCTAGACTATGGTTTCAGTAAATCAGGTGTAGTAGTAAAACAAAATTATGCTGACCTAGGAGTTTAGATTAAGGCGAATGCTTAATTAATGATTTTTACTAGTGATGGTATTGAAATCATGGTCCTCATGAACTGTTTAACATTGTTTTGTTTGTTAGGGAATGGTTTTAAAAAAATCCCTCAACTGCTTCAAGTTGTGTATTGGAAATGCTGGAATTTACTTGGTTTTTCCCTAACAAAAGTTGTCACCTTAGCTGTTCTCATGTTTTAGCTATTGTTTCTTATAAAGCAACTGACAGTCCTTTTGTTAGTGTTGATAAAATTGCTATTTTCAGCATTTTGCTGAAGAGTGGCGTGGTAATTACTAATGAAGAGTAAATGATGTACATGCTTTTGGTGTCTTTTTTTTCTTTTGCCTCTTCCCAGCAGTAGCATTGTCCCCCCAGGTTCCTGTCTGTAGTGGAGACAGAATTTTGAGATTTCCTGTTTAAATTGAGTGAGTGACCATGTCCCAGCATAGATGGCAGCGATCCTACAGTCTGGAGAGCTGCTGGTGTCTGCGTACCCAGGAGTCTGGGTTAGTTGCAGGTGCCTCTTGTCTGAAGCCCTTTTTAAAATTCAGGGAACTTTTGTCTGGCTCGTAATTAGATCATGAATTTCTTTTGTTATTGCCTCTACTATAGATCATTCAGAGGGTGGAGAGTTTTACTGCAGTGAAACAAATCTGAGGGATCTGCTTCTTGTTAGTGTGTTTTTCCCTAGCACATTTTCAGAGGTGCGTGAAATACATCAGACAGAACAGAGCTATAATTTGCTTCTCGTGTTAGCTTTTTTTCCCCCATCCCTGTTCCTATCAAAACAAGCTGAGAAATATATGACTAAATTTCCATGTTACCATTTTTTATTTACCCATCCTCAGAGGAGGAATCTTCTGCTCTCTAAGTATTTTACAACTTGATAATTTTGGACTAATCACTTCTGGGTCTTGGTTAAAAAAACAGCTGCTGGGATTTCAAACAAGGCTTTAAGGATTGAGGTAAGATTTTAATGCAACGATTCTTAAGAATTTGAGATATGGGTACCCCTTTTTCTCTTTCTGAGCTCTTAGATACTATTTTATTTCTGTATTTCTAGGGTAATTGAGTTAATGCTTGTAATAGAATTTACTTCGCTCACACTTGGATATAATAACCACCTCTGCAAGTTTGAGATAATTTAATCTTGGTAATGTTACTTTAAATTCAAAGGGTTTTTTCATGGGAAATTACGTTTTTAATACTGCAGGAAGATAAAACAATATAAAAAAATAAAGAGGATCATAGAGCAAATGTAACAGCAAAGCTGGTGGTTTCATTTATCTTTAACAGCTTTCTGTTTCCCACTCTGATTTTGTTTACTGGAATACAATTTTATACTCACTACAAATGTGAGAAGCAGAAGAGAGAACTTTGATATGAAAATTGGTCTTTGACTGCTGACACTTTCTTTAAGTATTCTAATAGCTTTTAATTTAAAGCTAAGTTGTTCCCCCTCTCTCCCAGCTGACCAGCATAGTATTCAGTCTTTAAGTGGTGCATTTATGATGACTTCATAGTACAGTAGTGTTTTTTCAGATGTTGAAAAATGGATAAGATGGGAGGGTTAGGCCATTTTGGTGTAGGGTGGAGGAGTGAAGTGGAATTTCTAGGGTATGAAAGTTCAGCGTTAGAAACATCCTGGCTGGTCTGAGAGGCTCCATCCACACTAAACCAGGAAATGCAAAATATTCGCAATAGCCTTTTTTTTCTTAAAGTTTCCCAAGTGTTACTTTTGGTTCTTTTTTCACTGTTTGAGGCTGTGACTGAAGCCCCAGCTTTCACAGAGCCCTGGTGGGGATGGTTTAACAGAAACAACTTAAGGTTTTGCATTTAGATGGAACCTTCTCTGGTTCAAATGTGAATCTTTGCAGAAGAGATTTGTAAGCCTTCAGGGTAAGATCTGAAACGGTCAGGGAGAGTTGCTACCTTCGTTGCAAAAGTGGCAGCATGATTTCTTTCCTTTACCTCTTGACAGGCATATCAAATAATCTGGGGAGATGAATCGCAGTGGTGCTGCATGTGGCAGTGAGCCCATCACTGAATGAATCTTGCAGACGTGAATGCATTAGTCACTTGAAGGAGGAATTCAATGGTGTGGGGGTTTTTATGTTTTGTTTTACTTTTGGCTTGGAGTGGAATAAGGGAGGAGAAGTGGAAAAGGAAGCCTTTGTTTACAGTAGAACAATAGTGTGAAGTAGACATCATGATGTTAAAACAGGAGTCTAAACATGGCAAATGTAGGCAGATTCCATCTGGCTGTGTCCACGAGCAGTCCGATGTCCCCGGCACAAGCGCTGTTAGGCCGGGTCGTCCCCCACTTTACGGGAATTTAAAATAGCTCTGGAGACTCCCTCCCAGAATTTTATTATTGCATGAGATGAATGATTTATTGGCTTTAACTGTTTCTATTCGGCGATGCAATGCATCTTTATTAACGTTTCTTCCATGATAAATGCGTCATATTTTCATTTTTAATTTTAATCTCCTTGAGTTATATTACATGCAAGTAATACGGGTCTAGAATCCTAAAACCGGCCAAAGCATAACCCTATAAGCAGAATTTAATAGAGTGAATCTGTTGGAAAGAAAAATTTACTGTTACTGTGTTAGTTACTGGCATATTTTGCAGTGACTTAAAGTATATTGCATTATTAGGACATTTTTCACATCCAGTTAATCCATATTGCCATTTGGTGTTTGAATGCAGGTTATTGTGGTTTTCTTTGTTTAGCCCCAGAGGAATAATTCCAATTTGTTGAGACAGATTTCTAACTGACAGTGCTTATAAGCAGGTGCATGTGATCCTTCAAAATGGGTTTCATCTTACATGCAGTATATTAAGGATTTAGCATCTGGCTTGTGTTGAAGTTGAACTTGCAGGAATGTGTTTATGGGACAATTCAGAATTTTAACAATTATTAAAGGAAAATCTTGTTAAAAGTGCTTTTCTAGTACTAAGGGTACTCTACTATGTATTTTGAAAGCTTATGTAAAAGCTGTCTACCTTGTGTTTGGGTGTTAGCCTAGCAATAATGCTTTTATGTGTCATTTAGAACTAGTGTTGGGTATTTTTTTTCCCCCTGACAGGTTAGTATTTAGTAGCACTTTAAAAATTTATTGGTACTTATGAATTGTTCTAATGTATATTCCAAATGAGATGGGTAGTACTGGTACATAATTCTAAATTTCCATTAGATTTAAATTAGGTTTATAATTCTGAAAAAGAATTGGGCATTAGTTTCCTACCAGTATGGACTGTAATGTACATGGTAAGGGCAGATAGCTGTGCCTGTTGGAGTTACCATCCCCTCCAAGATGTCCTGGCTCCTGTAGCTCTGGGGGCCAAAGGAATCATGTTGTGCATTTCCTATTTCACATCAGAAAAAGATACCTAGGTGAAAAAGGTAGTGATGGTGGTTTAGATGATCTTAAAAAGTCCCTTCCAACCTAGGTGATTTGGTGATTGATTCTGTAATTCTGTTTGAGGTTTACCTGGCTGCTCCCGAAGGCAGTGCTCACCCAGAGCTTTCCTGCTGCAGAGCCGTGGATGTAGTAGCTGGCTGAGAGTATTTACATCTACCCTAATGCAGCAGAGTGGGTCTGAGATCGGCACCAGTTGGCCGCTGTCCTTGGGTGAACCTTCCCACCGTGTGTCATATGGTGCCTTCAGCTCAGCGTGCATCAGCTCTATGCTGCTCCCAGAAAAGAAAAGCATTGGAGTGGCTAGTGACCCTTATGGCTTGCTTGCTCACATCTTTATAGAATAGTGTTTGGAAATTGAATTTCAGATGAAGTATTGGGGAAAATAATTAAATTTTTTAAGAAGGACGTGCTAGCCTCTGTGTTTGTATTTTTTGTAATAACTCTAGTTTAGAACTCATTAGGTTATTCTAAATTTCTAGTGCTTTGTAACACTTGAAAAGAGCAGCTGTCAGTAAGTGAAACACCTGAAAGCAGTTGTGTGTATACTTGCAAGAGAAATGCTTCTTAAATCTTTTTTTTTAAGAGGAAAAAAAAAAAAGTGTTTTTTTGTTTGCTCTCTATTTTTTTTTTAGTGTTTAGAACTGCACAACAGAGACAGGAGGAAAAAAAAGTTTGCATCAAAATGAAACTATTGGGGGGGGTGTTTTGATTTTTAGAGCTGAAAAACGCGCTGTTATGGCATGCGCTTTTACAGTGTAACTGCAAGGTGTCACCAGAAAGGTAGCCAGGTGGTGCTCCCCCCCAGCTGCAGATGGCGTGACTGCCGGGCAAGGCAGGGCAGCTCTAGGAGCCAATGGCAAACTAATCCATATCTCCAGAAGGCTCATTTTCTTTTCAGCCAGTTCAGCTTCCTGATCTACCTTGTGTTCCAGTGCTAGACCTGAGGTGGGAGAGGAACTGCTGGAGCCCTCTTTATTGTCAGGTGCCACGTGAAACCCTCCAGCTCCTGTCGATGGGTGCTCAAGGTTGGAGTAACACTCAGCTGCTGCCTTATTACCCATTTCACCTTCTAATACCTTCTGTACTCAAAATCCCTGTGCACCTGTAAAACATATATTTTTTTAGGTTTACCTATCTTTGTGTGTCTGTTCTTGACAATAATCAATCACAATCTTCTAGAATGCATGAATTTCATTAACTGAAAATAAATTCTTAATTTATGATTGTGTTCTGTCACTTAGTTTGCAAATCTGCAGAAAAAAACACCTTTCAAAGGAAATTAAAGAAAAAATCTTCAGAGAGATTAATTGTAAAATAAAATTTAATGTGAGTAGTTGGGATAAACAGTTTTATTTCAAAACCTTAATTGAGAAAGTTATTACCTCAACAGCTGTATTTGCAAATCTGTATGGCATTATTTACAGCTCTTTATTCCATGAATAGTTGAAGACCTCCTGTTTTCTATCTTCCCATGTGGGAATTTAGGCAGGTCCAAGGAGGGAATGCAAGCAGAAAAATAAAAGTTTCTCAGTTACGTGCCAACAATGGAAGAAAACAGTAGGAATTTGTTAGAAATGTTTAAAGTATTGAGCGACCCTGCTGGAACCTGTGCATGGTGTGCTGTTTGCCTGTCGCTTTCCTATACATAAATAAATTTACGAAGAGTTTTATCCAACATGGAGAGAAGTACGTCGTGTCAGCCGTAGGTTCAAACACCCCAACCAATTTCTGGGTCCCAGGGGCACGGTCTGAAGGCTGTGTGAAGTTGTATTTGTTCACAGGGATTTTGGTGGTGATAGGAGTGCTATTGGTATTAGTATGATA
>JAOXNO010000003.1:37470036-37488453 GCA_028565335.1 Limnodromus scolopaceus
GAAAAGGATCTGGGAGTCCTGGTGGATGGCAGACTCTCCATGAGCCAGCAATGTGCCCTTGTTGCCAAGAGGGCCAACGGAATCCTGGGCTGCGTAGCGAGAAGTGTGGCCAGCAGGTCGAGGGAGGTCATTCTCCCCCTCTACTCTGCACTGGTGAGGCCACAACTGGCATACTGCATCCAGTACTGGGCTCCCCAGTTCAAGAGGGACAGGGAACTACTGGAAAGAGTCCAATGTAGGGCAACCAAGATGATTAAGGGATTAGAGCACCTCCCTTACAAGGAAAGGCTGAGAGAGCTGGGGTTCATTAGCCTCGAGAAGATAAGACTGAGGGGAGATCTTATCTATGTTTACAAGTTCCTAAAGGGTGGGTTGAAGGGTGATGGAGCCGGACACTTTTCAGTGGTTTCCAGTGAAAGGACGAGGGGCAACGGGCATAAGATGGAACATAGAAGTTCCACTCAAATATGAGGAAGAACTTTAAGGTGAGGGTGACAGAGCCCTGGAACAGGCTGCCGAGAGAGGTCGTGGAGTCCCCTTCTCTGGAGATTTTCAAGACCCGCCTGGATGGAGTCCTGAGTGATGTGCTCTAGGCAATCCTGCTTTAGCAGGGGAGTTGGACGAGATGATCTCTAGAGGTCCCTTCCAACTCTGTCGAATCTGTGACTTTTATTGTCGTTTAGTCAGGTGGGCCGATTAATGAGCATTAATGCAGAGCTTTACAGGGATAAAAGGAGAGTAAGGTGGAAAGGAAAGTGCTTGAGTGCAAAGCCTGCCTATATAACCCTTGTACAGCCAGGGAAGGGATGCTTTTGAAGAAGGATCGGTGGGACAGGATTTGGCAGTTACCTGCTACTGAGTTCTGTGTTGAAAATTTCAGCGGTTCCCTACGTCTTCCCCAGTATCTGCCAGTCGTGTCTTGGTGTTTGCAATGCTGTGGTGACAATGACAGTAAGCAGCTGACAGGAATGGGTTATTAGGGATGTCAAGTGCTCCTTGGACTAATGACTTGAAAACTTGGTTCCCTTCTTGAGAAAAGCAGGAGCAGAGGACATGGGAAATGTGGGAGAATGTTAACAGGCCATAAGAGTAATGGAAAAAAATAGTAAAATCTTAGGGGGAAAAAAATCCTTTCTGGTTATAATTTTCAAGGAAGAATGAACAGGAAGTATTTTTATGTTGTATTATAGAACAAGCCATGCTTCTATCTGGGTACTGTAGTTGTAGCTTTGAAGCAAAACTGTGACTGCAGTCCGCATCAGATTACAAAAAGCAGGGATAGAAATGGGTTTTTAGCAGAATATTTTGCTTGGGCAGATCTGGGGCTTCTCTTGCTGGATTGTCCTCAGGAATTGAGGACAATCCTGTGTGAAATATTTTGTGTGTGTTTGGTTGGTTTTGGTTTTATTTTCTTTTTTCTTTTTTGGGAAGAATATCCCTGAAAAAAACCTAGGCTTTGTTTAGTTAGGATATTCTTAATATGAATTACTTGTCCTGTAGGGAAAACTACTTTGCTTGACATTTGCAATTGAATTCCCAGATGACAGAATTATACACAGCATTTCTAATCCAAAGTAAAATTTAGCATTCTGTCAGGCCTTGTAATTTGAAAATAACTCTTTCTCTCTCAAAATTTTCTTCATTTAACCCCATTTATTTCCACTTAAAAATATCAGTCACTTATTCTTCAGTTCCTATTTAAAACAGCAGTATCTCTTTGATACAACAGCTCACTGCCCGGCTTTGCTTTTAAGGTAACTTTTTACTGTGATATACCTGGTGTCAGGTCTCAGCTTTTCATCTGCACCAGATATTAAGGTAATTAACTTTTTCTTTTGGGGAAAAAAAATAGAAACTGTCTTACTACTAAACACCTGATGGCAAGCCTCATAGGTTACAGGGCTTAATCTTTCTTCTCATCCTTTGGAAATAGTAGGTTTTTAAAACTTCCTAATGTTTACCCTAACAACATGCCATTGTATGGGAGTGCCAGTCTCTGCCTGATGACACTTCCACTGCTGGAGAGAATGCTTTGCACACCAAGCATAACAGATAGAGTCTTGGTGCTTGCCTGCTCCTGCCACCATGCAGTGGAGGAAATCGAAATCAACCCAGGGAGGGTGCAGTTATGTAGAATTTTTTGAAAGGAAAATTTTTTTGAAAGCAAAATCCTGCTTTTTTGTTACCACAAGGATTTCTGTTGGCTTTTAAATAAGCATAATAGACTTATGTGCAGTAAAACTGTGTCTTGGCTGCATTGGGTGGATTGAAGTGTCCCCAGCCTGGAACTTGTACAACAGATAAACACTGCTGCTAATTAACAGCCTTGTGTAGATCCATCCAGCACCGTAAGATGGATCTGTTGTGATGTATTTGTGCAATAATGTCTCAATTAAGTTGCTAATTCCAAGAGAATTTTGTGGCTTGCTAACCTGATTCAGCATAATAGATATTCTGTTGTATAATATTTTTTTTTAAGGATGTCTGCAGTGTTATAAAGAAAAAAAAGGTTTTGCTTTTCCTTGTGTGGTTCTTAATTCACATCTGAGGGTGAAAGGAAACAGCTGAATTAGTTAATTGCTTAGATTCTTGAGTCTACATGAGTGTGTGTAAAGGAAGGGGGGAATCTGGGAGGTTTTCTAGAAAGAAATTGCCAAATAGTTGCTGTCTGGATGCAGTTTAATGTCAGTAGAATATCATGCTTGCCCTGGATGTATTTGCCTTCCTTATTTTCAGTCTTGTTTGTGTTTTCCCTGTTGTTCAGGCCTTTCCTCAAAGCTCTGAGTAACCAGACTTAACACATTTACAGACTACCTAGCATTCAGAGTATATACACACTGCCTAAACCAGCAGTTCTGAAACTTAACAAATCCCCTTTTTCCTTTTCTTTCCCCTTTCTTCCGTTTGGTGATAGCCTGGGTCTCTCCTGCAGCTTTCCATTCTCACCTGTGCCCTGTAGCCTACTCCAGCCTTCCCCACCAGCCTCTGCCCTAAAGGCATCACAAGCTATATGGTCTATTTATCTCTAAGAGATACTTGTACCATGATCTCCATCAAAACCTAGTGCTGGTCCCATCTTTACTCTGTGCCCTACAAATCTGCACCCCCCAGACTCTAGCATGGACTTGTTGCTCTCCTCCTTTGTTATACCTCTCAAATGTAACCTCACCCAACTTCTACAACCCCTTCTCTTCCCAAAATCTTCTCACTGCGGGTTCCAGTGCTGTTTAGTGCCTTCATGTTCTCAAGCCCCTGTGTTGCCCAGGCAGAATCATCTTTTGTCCCCCAACCCTAATGCCCACTGGTTATTGCGAATGATCCTGGATTTTTCTCAGGGAAAGAAGGCAACAGCTTTGTTTAGTGCTGGTTTAGAAAATCCCATCCTAGATTAGACTCCTAAAGAGCTGTCAAACAGCTCTTTGCAGCAGCTTTGCCTTCTTGACACGAGATGAGAGCAATGTCAGGGTGAAAAAAAAGAGAGAAGAGAAAATATTGGGATGATATTTTTCATTGTGTCTCTTCGCACTCTCTTCTCCCACAGTCTGAAAACAGCTGATATCTCAAAGCATAATGTTGCCATTATATTGGAAAAATTTCAGAAATCGGAAAATGGAGAAACAAACTTCAGTAACTTGTCCAGGTCATAAAAAGAGTCTGTGTGACAGCATGGTTTGGGAATAGGGAATTCCTGGCTTCTGAGCCTGAGTTCATACCTCTTGATGTTGCATTTTTCTATCTTTCTGGAGGGAGTACATCTGGCTTGTGATCCAGTGTTTTTTCAGGATTTTTTTTTTTCCACTTTGTTCATTCTGCTTTTCTACCAAGCTGAACTCTTCAGGAAAAGTGTGTATAATGCCATGGGGATGAAAAGTCACTTGATACCGAACCTTCCTGAGGGATATAACGGCTCAGAAGGAAATACCACCTTGGCAATAAAATTATTTAGACAAAGTTGCAATTGTCCCTGTGTTTTAAAAATTGATTAGAATGGTTTAGAGGTTTCTAGTATGGCATGTACTTGATTTTTGTTCAGACATGTTAAGAGTGGGCATTTTTCTTAAAATCTCTGAACACACAATTCTTATCCAGAGCCCTAATCTTACAGATTCAGGAAATACGTGAGTTAACAAAATGTATATGGAAATTGAATTCTCAGGTTTCCACTTCATTAATACTAAATCCTGTTATCTCTATTGAAGTCCTGAAGCTGTGAAAATGATATTGCTGATAGTGTAGAGTGAGGGGAAAAAAAAAAAAGCTCCAAGGACTTCAATTATGAGGAGGAAGAGAGAGGCATCCAACTAAATGGGGGTTTTGTGGTTTTTTGTTTCTTTTTTTTTTTTTAACTTATCCACTTTATTTTTTTGGAACATTCTTTTTTTTAATAGGAAATAAAATTCCTACTCAGGCTTTTATGTTGAAACTTTATTGCTAGATGATGTAAAACAAATGTAACTTATCCACCAAATGAATTGGAAATGTCAATTTGTCCTACCGTCACTCTCTAAATGCAACCATGTAATTTCATGCCTGAAATTACACAGAAATATAGATAAAACATTTTGGTATAAAGCCAACTAGCAATTACTGAACTATTTCTTTTATTCCTTTGGAAGAAAAAACCCCAAACCCACGAGTTTTCATTTGGAAAATGCTGCTTGTCTTGCTTATTTCCTTTAAATGTGCGAATCAGCCAGGTTTTCTGGCTCAAAAATCAGAGTAGGTTATAGTAGTAGAGGTATTAGAGTAGTAGTAGAGGTTCTCCCCTGGTACGGATGGCTTACTGTCTGCATCTCAACCATGAGAACTTCACCCTGAAATGTTACAGTAATTCTTGGAAACTGTGTTGTATATTCAGCTGTTCTACATATTACTCAAACTGTTCTGTTATGAAATTGTGTTTAACCATATACCTTTGACTTTTTTAAAGCAACAGGGAAAACTGGAAAATTCAAGACAGGTCATGATAAGTTTTTATTTTAAGTGCACCTAACTTGTTCTCATAAGAATTTATTTTAAGTACATGAAACATTGTAGACTGCAACTGTGCACATGAATACCCATCTTCGTCTCTCATTTCTTTATGCAAAATTGACATTGTCAAGGTTGTAGGGCAAAAAATCTGACCTATATTATGCAATAAGTTTACTATTCCAGAAACTTTGGGTTTTGTTTGTGTGAAGTTCATGTTTTGTTTGCATTTTTTTTTTTAATTAAATGTGCACTGGTTGTTTTAAACCATGCTTGTGGGTATGTGCCTCCAGTTAGGCTTTTCTGTCTTCTACTTCGTGGGTCAGTCACTGTCTGCAGATGGGAAAAAGAAGTTGTCAAAGCTCTGCTTTTTGAAAAAGGAAAAAGGGGAGAAGTGTTAATTGAGAACTTACCTGATCACAGCTGCAATTTTGACAGTTAGTCCAATTGTTTGGTTTGTCGACCTTGACAGTATCATTTCTATCCTTATGAAAATATCTTAATATTTTAAAGCTGATAAAGTCTCGGTCACAGTGGGGGAGATGTATTTAGACATTGCTTGAGTTTGATCAGTTTTCCTTCAAAAAATAAACAAAACAGCACTTAGAACTAAACTGCAGAATTTGTAGCCTGGGAAGGGAGAACTACAAGCAGTTCTTGGGATTTAAGGCATAGCTAAAACTTCATTTTCCTCAACTAGAAATAGCTATAATATTTCAGTATTGCCAATAGTTGATTTGACATTGTCCTCTGAAAGTTTTGAAAAAAAAAAAAAAAAAAAACCAGCTCACAAATTAATTCCTTCTGAAGAAAAAAGCTTTAAACGAAAAAGCAAAAATCAAATAGCCAACACTGTCCAGGTTTTCCCAGGTCAGTGAAATGCAGATCTGGGCTTTGCAGAGCATTTCCGTGGTGGTGCTGCAAGGAGGCTGTGAGCAAGGGGGCAGGAGGGGAATGTGGTTCATCTCAACCAAGATACTGTACAAACCTTTTATAATGCTTCATATTTGTAATATGTAGCATATGTAATAAATGGGGCTGTGCTGAAGTTTTCTTAATAGTAAAGTAACTTACTTTGTTAGTTGGTTTGTTAAAGACTTGTTAACTGCAGATGTGTAACTAGATTTGCCTTACATTTCCCCTGAGTGCTCAGAAGAGCTCAACGTGGGAGTGACTCTCATAGCCGGTAATTGGAAGAGTAGCCTGAAAAGCAGTGGCAGATGAAGTGCTGCCAAAGGATGTGAAGCCAATAGTTTCAGTCCCATTTGAACAGCTCTGCCTGCTAATGCTGCTCTCAAACACGTGCTGCCATGACCATCACCATTCTCTTTGGTTAGACTGAGCGTAGGCATGAGGCTAAGCATGTTTGTGGCCGCCTGAAGAGCTGTGGTCACCGGGCCAGCCCACAGCCTGGTCATGTTCCTGTGTTAAACATATTTCAGCAGACTTTGGATTCACATAACGCCTTGTTCCCAAGTCAGGATTGTAGATTAGTTTGTATTCAAGTATGCTTCTTCATAACACATGCTTTCATTAAAGTATAATTTGTACATCTTCTCTAAAGATGACCTATTCTTTCTTGCTGATACAGTGTGTGTTGAATTTTTAATGTAATGGTTAATAATCTTTTTTTTCCCCAAGGTGATTTCTGGAGCATCTTCAAAGTATTCAGTAAGTGCCATTCACAGTACTGTTTTTTCACATTTTTTCAGATATATTGGGAAGTCGGATTCAATAACAATCAGTGTGTGGAATCACAAGAAAATTCATAAAAAGCAGGGAGCTGGTTTTCTGGGTTGTGTGAGACTTCTCTCAAATGCAATCAACCGCCTTAAAGACACTGGTTGTAAGTAAGCTAAAGACTTGTGTTTCTTCTCTTTCAGAACAAACCTTCATGCACAGACTTTTTGAAGAGTGACAGTTAATTGAGATTTTGTCGGGTTTTTATAAATCTTGTATATTCCAATTAATTTGGTAGTTTGTAATGGTTTGTAATGGCTGAGGATAGGATGGGTAGGTTAGAGAATGTAACTCACCTTTGGCTTTTCAGTTCCTTTGCCCTGTTACCGTAGACAGTGCCGCAGCCTGGTTGTGGATTGTCGAGATTGAACTTAAAGTGTTGGAATTTTAGAGGAAGACAGACTCTAATTACCTTCAAATTATCTTTTTATTGCCTTCAAAAATATGAGTCTTAAGGGATAAATGAAAGGGTAAATTTATCTTGAAGCCAAATTTGTAGTTAAACATTAATGGACCTTCAAAATTAAATAGTAAATTTTGTTATAAGATATTAAGTGCTTTATAACTTACAGCACTTCTTATTTACTTTTTTAAAAGTTAATTAACATTGTAGATGCTGTTTTCCCATTACCTTAACGGATGCCATTTACTTCTGAATAAATTGGTGCAGTATTTGTGATGGAAAAGTAGTGCTTGGTTATACAGATAATTTAAAAAAAAAAAAAAAGGAAAAGTGATATACTGGCAGAGAAGCATTGTCATTTTACCTTCAGTATTGGTGAATACTAATCAGTGTTCATGATAAGAAAGTCAGTTATGTCTTTAATTTTTAAATATTTGTCACTAGATAGGTCCTTCAGTGCATTGTTCTTGCTCAATTTGAAGTTTTACCTATTTAGTGTGGAATACATGGATTGATGCTGCAGGTTAGCTCTGTGCTGTACTAATGAGTGTTGAGCTGGAAGTGCGTTATGACAATGGCTGGTCTTCACAAAGGAAAAGAGTTGAAAATACTTTACAATCACTTCAGGCATCCAGTAGGATAATGTAATTTCTTATTCATCAGAAGAGCTTTGTGATGTAGGAAAAATGTTAAAGCAAAAGTACTCTGATTTTAAAATTATGAAAAATGAAGTCTTGGCTGAAGATTTTTAGTTTTGTTTCCCTTCTGCCATCTTGTGAAGTCTTAACTATCTTACACTAGGCTGAACTTTGTTCTGATGGTACTTCAGTGCGCCTTTCAAAGGCAGCAAAATATTGTATGACTTAAATTTTGCATCCTTATTTCGCAGATCAGAGATTGGATCTGTGCAAGCTTGGGCCAAATGACAATGATACTGTTAGAGGACAGATAGTAGGTAAGTAATAGTTCTCTTGGAGTTCTCTTGGAGCTTAATAGTAGCTGTAGAAATACCCTTCCTAGATGTCAGTTTCCTGTGTTGAAATTTTATTTTTTTTTTTTAAATTCAGTGTCTAGTGCCAGAGCCATTTGGACCTCAAACTAGAAGAATTTTAAAACAAAACAAACAATAAAACGAAACACCCCACACCCCTCCCTCCCCCAAATATTATTATAAGTGTTGGGACAGATAAGACCATATATAATACAAAATTTATTTGGAAAGCTTTTAATTTCACTGTAAAGATTTATGACAGTTTGAGCCTGAACTCCCTGTGGAAAACTCGCCATAAATTTCTTGGTCATTGAGAGTTTCAGCAAAGCTGTGCTTCCTGTAGGTTTTGCGAAAGGGTAAAACATCTTGCTGTAACAGGAGTGAGCTGGTGTCTAGGATGACTTGGTCAATTCATTTTGTGTTTTCACAGGTTATTAACAAGTCTGTCACCAATCTCAGTAACTGTACTTTGTCGTTCTGCTAAATCATAAACCTTAAATAACTTAAGAATTAAAAAGAAGCTGGCAAATTGAAAAACAAGTATCCACAAACAACTTCATAACTCTTTCTGGTGCACTGTAAGTTGTTTCAGAAGGCAGTGTTTCTAGTAGGTCACTTAGGTCAAAAAAAATTTGATCAGAAGAAGGAGGTCTTTATTTTTATGGCAGGATGGTAATGAGGGTATTTGGATATGGGGGAAAGAAAAGTGAATTTGCATGCTCAGTTTTATGTTCAAATCCTAGTTCAAATAATACCCAAGCAGCATTCTTGTTTTGTCAGCCAGGGAAAACTATTGAAATATCAGTCAGCAAATGAGGGCTTCATTGCATTTGTTTGCTTTCCTCAAAGTGCTCTGTTGAATAATACCTATGACTTTACGACTTTACCTCTTTTTGTTGCTTTAACCATCTGCCTAGCATCTGATCTGCAAGTGTTTCCACAGTATTAAGAGTGGGGTGACACAGGAGAGTCAAATGATGGTAGAAACGTGGAATTGTCAGTGCATTGCAGACACTTCAGACCATTCTGGAATGTTAAATTTTCCATGGGAGCTTGCACAGAAGAGTAAAGAATAAATCAGTAATTTTTCTAGGGTGCGTTATGTTGTCAGTTTGGTTTGCTTTTTGGTTTTGTTCCAGTGTACTGGCCCCCTGATCTTTCATGCTGTACGCATGCAGTTTTGTTTGTGGGGTTCCTTTTAAGAGGAAACTGAGCTCCGCTTGTACAGGTCCTGCTCTAAGCAGCAGAGAGCTCCTCTGCCCACAGCAGTCCTTCAGAGGTGTCACCAGCAGGGATTACCCTCACGCCCTGACGTGCTCTCATGCTGCCCTCCAGAGTACACAACGTGCATCCTTGTCATCGTGACTTGAGAACATGAGCATTAATTAAACAAGAAAAAAAAAACCCCAAACCCTACCCCAAAGCAGAAAGATCTCAAGGCTATCGGGATGCCAGAGGGGAAGCCTGGGGCAAAGGCCATGGCAGATACACTTCAGAGATAACTAGTCAGCAGTGTGGGCATAAGCTAGACTGACAAGTTGGCTTGACCTGATGTGATCATGAGAAGTGGTATAGCCAAAGCATCATTAGCTCTTTTGGCATGCTGTTGAGGCTGTCCCTAATTAGCAGGAGCTGCTGGATCATTCATTAAACCTAGAGTATCACAGCTTGTCAGGTTACACAGAGACTGAGAACAAATCTGTATTTTCTGCTTTCTACTGTTATCATCAGAAAGGTCAGGTTTCCTCCATTATGGCTGTATTTTAATTTAATGCATCCTTGGTAAGATTCCAGAGACTTCTGTCTTTATTTTCTTTGAATTGTTGTTATTTATCTCCTTCTATTTTAATCTTCCTTCACTAATGCAATTCTATTGAACGGATGAATGAGTCTGAGTAGATAATACCACTGCAGTAGTAACATGGTGGAAAAATCTTGATTAAAAGTAAGAAAGAAGATAGAGTAAGTTATAAATATATTCTCAGTCTTCTGATGATAAACTGGCTTAAATCAAGAAGCTATGCAAGATTGGAAAATGGTATTAAAACATAATTGACACCTTCAGCAAATGATAATCTTACAAATCAAGTGTGCAGTGGGTATGCCTTCATAATTTGGGACAAGGAGCGAGGGGATCTTTCTCTTAACTATCTGGGGTTATCTTCAAAGGGGGGAAGAAGAGGGGACGCTTGTGAGTAGTGGATGCAAAGGGCACCTGAACTGTGTCTTAATCTTGCAGCTCTCTTCTGTGCCACCATTTTATTTCTGATGTGGGGGTGCAGAAAAAAATGAGTCCTTACTCATTACAAAATGAAGCCGTGCACAAATTTTGGTCCTCACGTAGGCAAAGAGGAGGTAATTGCCTTTGTTTAGTTCCATTTTTGTCTGTGTGTTTTGCTTGCCAAACCTTGCCTCCATGCAGCAATGTGAACTTGTAATGTGTGGGTTTGTTGCAGAATAAATACATCACCTAAGGTTCTTTTTGGCTGAAATTAAATTTAAGGTGCCTTTCGCTCTTAAGAAGTTGCTTTGTAACATTACTGTTCGTGGAAAACGAGGAGTTAAAAGTGATTAGGAATAAAGCAGGCAGGTACTGCAGGGCTCCCTGGATTGGTCTGTTGAAGGCCCAAAATCTTGAGCTTCAAACCATGTTGTTATTGAAAATCTGGACTTTCTGGCAAAAACTGTGGGTAATACTACATCTTTTTTAACTGTTGTCTTGACAGAAGTTTGGTTTTGTGTAGATTAAGGTCTGTAAGTTTATTTCACTGCACACATAAATAGGACTTGAAGACAGTTGTCCAGAGATACAGTAGTGCCACCTCAAGAAATGTGTGCCACAGCACGCATTTAGCTTTTTAAGCAATTGTTTTATTGTTAAAAGCGAAACAAAACATCAAAAAAAAAAACCCCAACCGCACAGGAACACAAGTGTCATAAATTATCAGCCTGGACACTTGCAAATTATTATATTGGGAACAAAAGCTGCCTAAAAAATCTTGGTTTTCATAACTGTAGTACAAAAGCTTCAGGCATAAATATCCATTACAATGAAACATGTAAAAGAAATTAAAAATACAGTTGTGCTGAGGGCAGTAAGGGCTTTTTGGGGTGTCGAGCGCTGCTTTGTGTGAGAGTTGCAATTGACCTTTTATCACTGGTGTTTGAAAGTAGCCAGTAAACCAAACATCGAGTGCTCCTAGCAGTTACATTTTGCCTGGTTTTGTGTGTGTGTGTGTACGCACGTGTTGAATCCTGTGTGCAGACAAAATATATAAGGAGTCAAAACCATACAGGAATTTCTTATTTTGGCCTTTTCTACTGGTACTTCTCCCAGTAGCAGTACAAGTGTGGCACTAGCACTGTCCCCTTGCTGTCCCAGCTTCACGTGAGGTCAGTCACCCTGTTGCTGCCAGACCTGTGTCACAGTCCATCTCATACCGAGAAGAGTTAACTTTTTCTGCCTTCATTTGCATTCATATTTTTAAGCTAACATTTTTGAAGTAAGATGTAGAGAATTACGTGTATGAAAACACGTGTTGTTTCTGTGTAACTCTTTGATTTGTGGGAAGGAAAAAATATCCAGAACATGGCTCAGCTTAGCCCTCCAAGTTGTACCATTTCTCTTTCAGATATAACTGTAGCTTGTATTCAGGTATCGTATCTTTAATAATTCTTCTGTTGTCTTAATAGTAAGTCTTCAGTCCAGAGACCGAATAGGCACAGGAGGACAAGTTGTGGATTGCAGCCGGTTATTTGATAATGATTTACCAGATGGGTAAGCGGACATCACTGCGATGTAAACACAAATACAGCTCATACTGCAGACTTTTGCAGTAATGAAAAATCAGTGTACAAATAGGTTAATTTATTTTTATTCTTTACTTAGACTTCTGCAGTTTTGAATTTAGGAGCAAGATACGCAGAAAATAGTTAATAGTTTGACTCTTGTCTCTTCTTGAAAAACAGGAGGTGGCATATATATGAGTAAATGCGTTAAAACTATACTTATGTAAGAAAACATATGTATTTCAAATTATAGAACTGATGAACTAGTATAATATTAAATCACAGCCAGTAAACTGACTTCATCCATGTAGTAGTTTTGTAGCAAGGTAGTAAGCACGCGGGCCTGGCCACCTTCTGCAGTGCTGTGCAGAGCTATACACTACTATAAACATGGATCACTTTTTCTTCCCTGTAAATCATGATTGGAAAAGGTAATGGAGCCTGAGTTCTTGCTGTATTTATCTGCCAAAGGCTGGTTTAGGATTTTGATTTGTCCCTGTGAGAGTTAGTGACATCATTAACACCTAAACCAGTTTTGTGAATATAGAAAAATGCTCTGTTTTAGGCTCTGGTGCTGTCATCAACTTTTTCAGAGCAAGCACAGATCTTCTGAATGTGATTCTTGGCAGGTAAAGACAGGAGAAACTGATTTTTCAGATGATGAATTTCAAAACATAAATTATCATCTAAGTCCTAAACAGCATTCTTTTGTTAAATTTGGAGTCTGGAGAAGTCAAAAAAAATTAAAAAAATGCTTCTAAAATTTCACTTCAAAATGTTCCTTGTATAAATATTGCTTACTTAATTGTGTAACTGCAAAGCTAGCTGTGTAGCCTTGTGTATTTTGGAGTGCAAAAGTAATAAAAATTAAAAAGTCATGTTAATTGAAGGTGATTTTTTAATGAAAGCAAGTAGTGTGTGAAGATACTATGAAAGCACTTACTAGAATTGGTGGTCAAAAGATGTTATATGTGTTATTAAACATGATGTTTTCAAGAAGTTTCTTTATATGGCTATTTGGATTTAATTAGAATTCAAATAGTTATTGAACATGAAGGTGTGATATTGTTAATGATATGCCTGGTTCCAAGAAAAGAATATGTAAAATAAATTCTGAGTTGAACTTCCAGTTGTTTCCTGATACCTTGTTCAGCTAACATGATTCATAATAGTGTAGGTCTTCCTGAGTTGGCATTTATGTTGGAAACGTTTTGTGCCCTGGTTTCCTGGAAATACCACTCATTGCCTTATCTCTCAATGTCTGAATTCTAGGTGGGAGGAACGGAGGACTGCTTCTGGAAGGATCCAGTATTTAAATCATATTACACGAACAACTCAGTGGGAGCGACCAACACGGTAAGAAATTATTTAGGAGACTGCTTATGATGGTTTGCTTGCTGACCAAGAGCGCTGAGCACAAGCAATTCTAAGTGGCTCTAACGGGGTATTCATCACTCCTTTGAGTCACTCTACAAATGCTGTATGCTCTTCTTCTCTAGCATCTTACTCCTTCAGTCTGCCCGATGTTTGTATCAGAAGAATCATAGTGATTAGACTAGCATCTTTGCTTTCGTGTAGAGCTGCTATGGTAGAACTTTATAAATACAGATATTACAATGTGCAGACATCACAAGGAATGAAGAAAAGAGATCATGGCTAGCTGACAGACATTGTCTATGTACGTGCTATGACCATAATTATCACCAGTAATCCAGAACTTTTAAAGATGATTGTTACAGACCATGCTTCGAAATCATCACAATCGCCTTTTTTAATAACCTTAGATGTGTGTTGCAAAGCTGTTTGTCAAACCAGTTTTGCCGTTACCTGAACTGTAGACAGTGTCATTGCATATTTTTCAGACTCGTCTGCAGACTGTCTCTTCCCTCCTCCGTAAATATTTTTGAAAAAAAAAAATAATCCATATGTATATATATGGATGGATATATTTGACTTAAAATAATCTGTACTGTTAATGCTGCCAGGTCTGATACATATTTGCAGTTTTCAAGTGAGTTAAGGTACTGAACAGCTTTTCAATTTACTTATTTGTATTTTTCCTGGTATGTTAAAATACTTATTCTAAACTCTAGATACATTTACAGTAGAAAACAAATGCAAAATTTATAATCTGTTTGGGGGATTTCCTGTGACCTTATCAATTCCCCTTTAACCTATTTTAAATACTTTTGAAAGCAGCATTGAGATATGAAACCACATAATTCCATGTTTCCTCTTGCGGTCGAGCTCTCAAGAACAACTTTTTTTTATCTTAGGTAGCCCTTCATCACCATCCTCGCCTAATAACCTTAAATTAGAAGGAATAACAAGGCCTGATTGCTTCCTCAGCCATAGGAAGGCAAGGTGGTAAAGTCTGGGCTGTACGTTGCTCGTTGGAAAAAAAAAAAACAAACAAAAAAACCCAACCAAACAAAAACAAAACAAACCAAAAAAACCTCCGTAAATATTTTTTCTCTCAGCACTCTGTTTAAGGTGGGAACTGCTCATGTGAGCGTTTGGTATGATCTTGATATTGCAACATCATATATTAAATGTCAGGTCAGACCCTCAGGTGAGGAGGTTTATTAATTACTCTGGGGTGAACTAGTGAGTGTCGAACAGAAGCTTTCTGCCTGTTGTTGAGGTATCCTGCTCCACAAGTCAACTGCGCAGTTCTGCCATCCACAAAGACTTCCTGAGAGCCCCTAGATGAAGCTTTCACCCACAAAGATTCCCGGAGAGCTTCCATCAAGTGCATTATGTAGCCCTGTCCAGTCAGCAGTGCAATTTTTCACATTTTTTCCCCCAGGCCAGCATCTGAATACTCCAGTCCGGGCAGGCCACTGAGCTGTTTTGTGGACGAGAACACTCCAATTACGGGAACAAACGGTGCGACCTGCGGGCAGTCGTCGGATCCTCGGCTGGCAGAGAGGAGAGTCAGGTCACAGAGGCACAGAAATTACATGAGCAGGACACACTTGCACACTCCTCCTGATTTACCTGAAGGATATGGTATGCAATTTAAAGTATTTGAATTGTAGGTCTCCCAAGAAACTGAGAAAATAGCTTGTGTTTTCTCATACATAAAATCCTTTTGATTCCTTAGTTTGGGGAAATCAGTCTTTGTGAGTTTTTGTATTGCACTTCTTGTTCTTATTAATTTATCTTTATTTCACAGAGCAAAGGACGACTCAGCAAGGTCAGGTCTATTTCCTGCATACTCAGACTGGTGTTAGCACATGGCATGATCCGAGAGTACCCAGGTGAGAAACAATGAAAGTATCTTTAAGCTGTCAAATAAAAATAGTTTGAGCAGTACTCTTCTCAGAGTTTTCTCTAATACTATATTTCTGACTCTTGGCCCCAATATACCATTTTAAGAAGTCGTTAATCTAAACAGATTAGTCTCCCATTTCTTCAAATTGTTATTTTAATGCAGAGATGGAGAATCAAGAAATAAATTCCCATGGTAGTTTGAAATAGTTAATTGCTTCTAGATCTTGCATATGAATTACAGCCAAGTCCAGATTTTAATACTCTGCAAAATAATGAAACAAAGTAGGATCTCAGCCCTCCCAAATACGTAGATTTATCGAGATACTTCAGTGAAAATGAGTTGGGTTTGGTTTTTAATTCAGGCTCTGGAAGCTAACAAGACCTGAGAAATTGTCAACATAAATTTATGAAGAACAAACTTTGTGACAAGTAGGCAAGACAAACGTGATCATTTTTGATCGAGCAGCAATCAAAGGCGAAAATCTAGAAGATGCCCCTTTTATGTTTTCACACAGTATTTGTAGTGAACTACAGTCTCATCATCGAATCAGCTTAAATGTACTTGTCTGTGAGAATTATTGTCCCATGTTCAAACTACCAAATGTAATTTACTCAAGGAATGGGAAACTTGGTACATTTTAAAGAAACTAATTGGAGACACTGCGTCATAAAAAGACTGGAAGCTGAAATAGTGAGCTGTGTTTGAAGAGCCAGGATTTTGGGCCTTTTTTTAAAAAGGAAAGTTTTCCATTTGAGTGTAGTAGCAAACATCTAAAAACACGCAACAGGTTTCCTGTTACAGAGCAGAAATGAATATTTATTTTCTTTATTAATGCTCTAACTAATAGTTCTAGAGCAATCATATATGCTTTCAAGCACCTTGTTAGCAGCATACAATGAGAAATAATTTGGGGGAGAGTGGCAAACAGATAGAGAAGCTGAAGGAGACTGACCTGTGATTAAAATACTCGAACTGCTATTTCCGTTGTGGCTGTCTCAATGCTTAGGAAAAAATAAATCAGAAGTTAGTGTCCTTTTTAGTTCAGTGTCCGTACTTACACGATACAAATGTGTACATACTGTACATGTGATTATTTCTGATATGTTTGAAAGGAGAGAAGGATAACAAGAAAACTATTACTAGTATTTAATTGCTCTTAAAAAAGAAAAAAGGAAAAGAAATTCTGTTGAAAATTATTGCCTCCTGAAGTGTGGGGATGGTGTTGTAAAACAGTATGTGCAGTTTGAAATTGGCAGCCAGTGTTGGCGTTTAGGAGAATTGTAGCAACTTTGTCAGTTGCTGCTGGTGTTCATTCCCATGGAAATGGATTTTGGATATCCTGTGAAGGATAAAGTGCCTCATGACCATAACTACACTGCATTTTCCAGTGATTCTTTTATTTTTGTTACTACTTTTGTGTTACAAGAATATACTTTGCTTTCGTGCCTTATCTGTAGGCTTGAGGGTGTGATACAGCTGGCAGTTAGGCATTAGGAAGTCCGTGACTTGTGTATTATACAAAACTAGAAACTAGACTTACCTAAAAAAAAATTACATGAGACCTAATCCTTAAGTTTGCAGTGTAACAGTTTTGTATGTAATCCAAGTTAGCAGTGGCCTTAGGTGTGGCAGCAGAAACTGCACGAGCATCACTGAGAACATAATTTGGCTGTTTGCATGAAGATAGAGTTTATGTCATTTATGTCATTTCTAAGGAATATTGTATTTTTATGCTAATATACCACAGTCATTTAGTTAATAAAAATGCGCCCTGCAGTTCAGCAGCAGTGTGTATATGGGTAATATCAGCAGAAGTTCAATTCTAGAGCCTTGTATTTCTAGTAGTGGCTTCTCAGCCTTTTGGGTCCCTGAAGATGGCATCTTTTTAGCCATTCTGGCCCTCGGCTGTTTTCTCCTGTCAACTCAAGTGATACTGGGAGATATGGTGAGATACACCTCACACTGTCAAGTGCAGCTCTTTTTAAATGTGTCTGAGGTGTGGATAATATACATGAAAAATGAATAAATTTACATTTTTGAAGACTAGTATTTGTATTCAGTGAACGTCCAGAAAGAATCTACATCTTCCTGATTTCAGCAGAATTTTCTCGAGACCCATTAAGCGATCTCTGCTCTGCTCAGGGCAGAGCTGAGTCATTGGTCATATAATACTTTATTTTAAGTATTTTGTTGGAGAGCTGTTTGCTTCCCGCTAACACTTGGGGTTTTGGATCAAAACTGCCTGTGGAATACACACATATCCCGTGCATAATTCTTCATGGAAAGTATAACTCTTCAGAAATACAGTTTTGTTTTGTAGGAGTTTTTAAAGTGAGATTCAGAGTCTCTTACATGACTAATGTTGGTTTAAAAATGTTTTCTGTCAGAATTGGTGTAGAACTGCAATTCCATTTTGGCAAATATGGCAGTAGTCTTTATTTTTGTTTTAAGCCTGTATTAAGGTAACATCTGAAGTTAGTTTGTAGAAATGAAGGTTATTTGATAAGAATTTTTTTTCCCCATGGCATGTGTTCTGGGGCGTGTGTTTTTTCTTTGGTGGGCTTGCACCTTGGGAGTAGAGATTCCAGCTGAACAGATCAAGTTTCTGAAACAATACATTTTCTCAGACTTCACGGAATTGTTCTGTTACATTTACGCTTGTTTGACTCAGAGGCCAAGTGCTGAAGTATTTTTCATTTTATATTTGTTTTCACAGGGATCTTAGCAACATCAATTGTGAAGAGCTTGGTCCACTGCCTCCTGGATGGGAGATCCGAAATACAGCAACAGGCAGAGTTTATTTTGTTGACCATAACAACAGGACAACGCAGTTTACAGATCCACGGCTGTCTGCTAACTTGCATTTAGTCTTAAAGTAAGTTTTAAGTCTCTGACACATGTTGAAGGTTATAGAGGAAAGAAAGTGACTCCTGACGTGTGCTAGATTTTATATCAAGATGTATTCTGCCATTCAGTGGTATGTAAAGTATCGTAGTGGTGTTTTTTAACACACTACCAACTTACTCTGTAACACAGCAAAGAAAACAGGTTTGATTGTTCTTGGAAAAAAAAAAGTCTCTAGCAGCCTTTAGGCAGGAATGTGGCTGTTGTGATTATGGGAGCTGGGGGCACGGCGGGAGGTGGTGCTGGGGGTCCTGCGGCCTCACACGCAGCGACTCTGCTCCTGCAGCACAGACACGATGCATTTAATTTTGCTGAGAGCCCTGAGCATGTGCTTAACTCTTT
>JAOXNO010000003.1:37488553-37510805 GCA_028565335.1 Limnodromus scolopaceus
GAGGGAAGGGAAGCAAGTGCTGTTTTGTGGAAAAGACTGGCCGATAGAATTTTTTTTCTCGCAGGAAGAGAGACACTTTCTTTCCTCTTTCTTATATGCCATACTAATTTTGGTTATGGAGTACTTGTCTTAAAATACGAGGTTCCATTCAATAGGCAGTGGTGAAATACTGATGAGTTAATCCTGGGTGTGCAAGTGCCCAGCTATTCTCCTGAAATAAAGGAGAAATAATTCAGCTCCTACCTTCAGTTTTAGCGTAGGACTAGTTGAGATGTTCTCAAAATAAGACTCCAATAATTTAACTCAGATTAAAGAAAAAAAAAAACAACCAACAAATAGGAACTGTATTTTTTCTGCCTTAGTGTTTTGATACCACATTTTCAGTTTTTGTATTGATACCACATTTTCAGTATTGCAGTTTTTAAGAGAAGGGGAAACTCAAAAGAATTCTGGCTCTTGTTTTTATTCCCTAGACACTCATTTCACACTGGGGGATTTTCTACTCAAAATGGAACTCAAATAAGCAAACAAACATTTCTCTTTTTTTGGTGTAGACATAGCTATCGGTTTGCCCAAGCTATTCGGCAGTTTGACTCTATTGTTTTTCCTTCTAACACCTTTTAATACTCTTGGGAAACACCTGTAAAATATTGAGTAGGTGTTAAGTGGAAGAAACAATGAAGAGCTGGTTACATGGAAAGCCCTGCAGCCCTGGGTAAGGAGTAAGTAGGAGGAATAGTCCTTTTAAGGAAGTGAATCATTGGGAAGAAAAGCTGAAGGAAAGAATAATGGGAACAAGCACTAAAAAGACAAAACTGAAGAATGGAAAGTAATATTCAGAAGGTCAGCATGTCTTTTGTGTAATACATAAAAGCTGATTAGCCTTGTCTGCCCAGTATACATCTGAACTTAACAGTTGAAGGGGGAGAAAAGTCTAAATATTGACAAATATGTATACAGTTAGAGTGGTGATACTTTTTTTTTTTTAATTTAAAACATATCTCTACTAATTTTATCTGAATTTCGATTGGTAGCTTCAAATGGACATAGTCTTGAAAAACAACTTAACCAGTGGAGGAGCATGTTTGTGTTTGAAACACAGAAAAGTTCATTAAATTATTTCAGATTTAGATATTTTAGCTGAATAAAAACTTCAGACCCTCTTAGTTACAACAGTGCAAATCTTAAACTGTAGAAAATTCTGTCAACTGGACTATATTTGAAATACTGTCCTTCACAGGTAGGTTTATTTTCAAATGGCAGATCTGGTGGCTAGTCCTGCACGTATGATGGAGGGCAAATAGCTTTGTTATCTGGAAAATCCAATTTGACTTTCAAGTTCCAGAATCATAGAACCATTTTGCTTTTCTTTAAACTGAAAGTACTACTAAGCATGCTTAAGTTTTTTCATTTGTACATCTGTCTTTTGTTAGGGAGGGATTTCAGAAATTCAACCAACAGTGTCATCAGCCAAGTCTGCTGCCTGATAAATCTTTTCTGGTGTTTATTCTTTTATTGCACCAAACAGGATATGTGAAAACTTACTCTTTTTCTCTCTTTTTTTTTTTTCCCACTGTCTTCCCTTAAGTCCACCTGCTTAATTGTTCTTAAAAAAAAAATATATAATAAAGCAGTTTGCCTTGGGGCCTGTCATTTTGTAAGTTATGTGAAAAATAAGTTTAGTATTTGGGTGTGATGGGTGTGATAGTGTTTTAGGTTC
Source organism: Limnodromus scolopaceus (assembly GCA_028565335.1). NCBI lineage: Eukaryota > Metazoa > Chordata > Aves > Charadriiformes > Scolopacidae > Limnodromus > Limnodromus scolopaceus. The sequence goes on from JAOXNO010000003.1 coordinate 37,490,274, forward strand.
AAAGGCATAAGAAAATGTTTACCCTCAGTGATACTGACTTTTCTAATTGAGCCGAGTAAAGCAGCTTGTTCTTCCAGTGATGGTGTTATAAGTTATGAAAATAATCAAACTTGTTACCCAGTTCTGTTTGGAAATATTGGCCAAGAGTTTGTGTTAGCTTTTGATAGTTATGGCACCTGAAAAGTACTTAGCTATATCCTTAAAGCACTGTACAGAAACAAGCACAGTCATTCAGCTGTGAAAACAAACTAAGAAATTAGATTTAATTACTTTAAGCACTGCAGATGTTTTAACTAATACTGCACTGACTATTTGTAGTCTAACATGGAGGATGGCATTTTATTTTTCTCTTCCTAGTAGTGCCCTATTTTAGATTGGTTTAATTTGATGCATAGATCTCAAGTTCGTGCTCATTTCAGAGATGACACTTTCTTTAAGACTGACACTTTGTGTTCAGGGGACTGTCTCTTTTCTACTATTAAAGGTAGTATGAACAAACGCTCACTTCAGTATATAGTTACGACCTCTGGTAGGCATATACAAGGAATATTTTCACGTTTGTCCTCATGGAATTAGAAAGTTCGGAAGACAGAACAAGGATTTTGCTTTAATTTGTGTATAAAGTAAATACAGTTTAAGTGAAACTCATTTAAAACTAGTCACAAGTGAAAAGAAATGACCATGCACGTAGTACAAGTGACATAGAGCCATATTCTGGAACCACATTGAGCGTGTGTCTCTAAATTATTGTAATGGCTTGTTTTTTCTAGAATGACTTAAAATAACTGTAGTTTACTGTAAGACCAGCGTGATCAGCTTGAGAATAAAGTTAGGGTGTCCTTATCTTAAAAAAAAAAAAAGGGAACTAGATGCAAACAACAGAATCGCAGAATGATACGGGGTTGGAAGGGACCCCTGGAGATCATCTAGTCCACCCCCCCTGCCAAAGCAGAGTCTGCCTAGAGCAGGTTGCATAGGAACGTGTCCAGGTGGGTTTTGAGTGTCTCCAGAGACAGAGACTCCACCACCTCTCTGGGCAGCCTGTTCCAGGGCTCTGCCACCCTCAAAGTAAAGAAGTTCATGTTTAGGTGGAACTTATGGTCAAGTTTGTGCCCGTTTCCTCTTGTCCTGTCACGGGGCACCACTGAAAAAAGACTGGCCCCATTCCTCTTGACACACACTCAACAAACCACAGTGAAACCAACAAAATGGATTGAGCTAACTCCTGCAGTTCTGTGTCCTAGGGCATAGTACAAAGTAGGATTTCTGTGCATGATTCCCCCTTTAGGGCCCAGGAGCAAAGAGGTATTATTATTAATGCTAAGTTTTGAGTTATTGCTGAAGTGATCTATAATGTGTGCCATTGCAGTGGTTTCTAAATGTTAGGCTTGTAAGACTACTGATAAAGATTTCCTGGTCACCTGGTGTTAGTTTCCCTTCAGAGTGGTTTGTGCAAAATTGCTTTAAATAGAAGGTTTGCAAATAACAGAATAGCTGTCAGAACCACAAAGCAAACTGGGAACACCTCTCTGCATACTTTAATTGCCAATTCTGAGTGTTCCTGTGGAAAAGCCTGCTGGAGTTGGTTGGCCAGGAGAGCTTTCTAGTAGACCTTGTTTCAAAACAGACAATAGGCTGAAATTTTGAAATATATTAAAACTGTTTGATTCCATCTAATATTTTTTGGTCTTTGATGCTAATAAAACAATTTATTAGCATTCCACTGGAAAACATTCTGAATTTTAATCTTTCTTTTTTATCCAGTAAATTCAGGGTATTCTAATGTGTTCCACACAGAGATATTCTTCTCATGGTTTCATTAAAATACAACTTTTATCCTGTGTTGTTTGGAAATGCCATACTAAAAAGCTATAATAATATACACTTCCTGCATACAAGAAACAACACAAGAGAGGACACCTCTGCAACACGATTAATTTACTTTTACTAGTATGAAGTTAGATTTACAAAATCTCTTAGAATTGCTAGTAAAAATACTTGTTTATCTGTGCCAATTAGTTACATGTGAACTCCCACATTCCTGTGGTCCAGACTAGGCCAAGTACAAGGGACAAGGTCCCTGCCAGGCTGCCAGTACAAACAGCTTTTTGTAAGCTTACTCTTTTTCAGACAAGGCATTTAAAACAGGTGATGGAATTGAGTGTAGATTAGAGGCACAGTGTTTGGCAGGGCCCTGAATCTTTAAATGGAGCAAGGCAAAACACGCGAAGAAAATACGACAACAGTATCTGAGAAGTTCATTGTCAGCAGCTTAGTACAAAAATTGTATGGAGAATACCTTATATAGTGCTGTAACCTTTTACATGCTTTGTAGAGTAGTACTAATAGAAATAACAAGCCCTAAAAATAACTGATAGTTGCCAACAAAGACAGAAGCATATGTCTTTAGTCAGGATAAAATCTCTCTGAAGTTAATTTTTTACTGGACCTGGACGTTTTTAGTGTAATCACAGTAATAATCATAGTAAATTGAAAGTACGTTAGTTACAAAGACTTAACCTTTAAGTAACATCTGAAGAGAATCGGGGACATATAATGTGAATGTCCGCAAACAACTGTGTGTGTTGCTAGTCGCCAGAATCAACTTAAGGACCAGCAGCACCAGCAGCAGCAGCAGGTGGTGTCCCTGTGCCAGCTCCCCGACGAGGCTGAGTGTCTCACCGTGCCGCGCTACAAGCGAGACCTCGTGCAGAAACTCAAGATCCTCAGGCAAGAGCTGTCACAGCAGCAACCTCAAGCCGGCCATTGTCGTATTGAGGTCTCCAGGGAAGAGATTTTTGAGGTAATTTGGGAGTTTGACCCATTTCTTGAGTTTGAGGTAATTTGGGAGTTTGACCCATTGAGGGGAGGAGGGTTCTTCATAACTGTCTAAATAAGTCATTCAGTCAAATGAAATCTTGAAGTTTGGAATTAAAGCTGGAATTTTACAGGTGGTGAATGGGAGGAGGAAGCATTTTAAGGGGATGTTCAGGAGCTTTGTAATTAAAGTAGATGTATTTACCCTATAGAGAAGAAAAGTGAGGTGGCTTGAGATGTAGAGTGTGTCAGGGACTGAGGAGAGGGTCCAAGCACTTCATGGATTTCAAGATAGTATCTCACGTCTTCCTTGAGTATAAGAACGCTAACATCTGTTACAGAGGGAATGCTACAAATTCAAATGATTAGTGATCTTTGATCTATTGTAACTTATGTAAGATTACTACTGAATAGCATTCATCTTTGAAGTTTGGATTTCTCAGAATCTATCTTGATTCCAGTCGATTCCCCCCAACCCCAAATCAGACCAATTTTATGAATCATCTAGGCTTTTGAATGACCTGGGATATCTGCATTTTATTTTGTGACATTACTCAGCAGAATAATTCCACTAAATGGATTAAACACAGTTATAATTAATTGGCTTTTTCTACAGAACAGTCTGTCTTCTTGAGAACTTTATCACCCATCCCACCCATCCCTTTTGCATTTTTACCCCACCCACAAACTTGGTAGTCCCACTGTGTTGTTACAGTTTTTTCCCAGCCAGGAAAGATTTGTGTTGGTCTTCCTTTTGGAGACAATCAAATCGCTTCATAATCTGCTAAAACAGAAGGGAGGAAAAGCTGCTGTATTGCAGTGAAAACTATATGTTCTCCTGAAAACTAAGTTGAGCGTGTTGGGTCCCAGACACACCTCCAGCTTTGCAGAAGAGAAGAGGAAGATTAGGCAGCGATACTGGACATAAGTAAAAACTGGATTTTTTTGCTTTAGTTGCTTTTTTAAAATTAGCATTAGTTTTTCCTCTTTCAGCTTTCTTTTTATGTTTTCTTGGTGAAGCCTTACTGATAGAGGAATAATTCTGTAGATCTACTGAGATGGCATTGATGCTTCTGTTCTTAAGACGCTTACTGAAGGTTTGCACGTATGTTTTATACCCAGAGTAGAAGCTCCACTGTTGGCTCTTCACACTGCAAAAATTGTGAGCCTTTATGCAAAACAAAAGGAGTTTACTGAAACAGATTTCAATTTTTTATAAGTTATGTGAGAATGAGGGAGATATAGTTCTCATCATTGGACATCTCTGGAAATTTAATGGAAGGTGGTTCTTCTCACATATCAATTTTATTTAAGAAGTGTTACCACGTTTGTAGAAAACTAAGTAACAGCCCGTGATTTGAGAAACTGGTTAATATCTAGGAAAATAATATCCCCTTTAATAGTATCCCCTTTGGAATCGGAGTCTGAGACTCCATTTCTAATAAACAGTAGTAGCTTCTTACCTGAAATAGCAGTTAGTAAAAGGAAGCGTTATGTGTTTACAGGAATCCTACAGGCAAGTCATGAAGATGAGGCCAAAAGACCTGTGGAAACGATTAATGATAAAATTTCGTGGGGAGGAAGGCCTTGATTATGGAGGTGTTGCCAGGTAAACAGTCTGTCCTCTGTCTCTGTCTCCTCACCATCCTAAACCAGCCTTGTATCATCCCTGTTTCTCTTTACATTATCCTTACTTATATTTATTTCTGTAACAGAGTGTATGTCTGAAGAATATATTTTCAGATAGTCTTTTAAAGGAAAAACTGCATCAAAAAAAGAAGTAATTTATTGCAAATAAATCAAAGGGCATGTTACAGATCACATCAGACATTTATCATATATGCAGGACGGACTTTTGGTATCTATTGAAATAACTGTATTTTTCTTTGGTTAGTAAAGCTTGGGTATCTGAGAATTTATACCACTAAATACTCGGCTTGTGGCATAACTTTGATCAAAAAATATGCTTTATTGCAAATTGTCACTACTGTTTGAAGCAAGATGTTGAAAACTAGGAAGTTAGTAGGGAACTAAAGTCTGTCAGGAGTCTATGAGATTATTTTTCACCTGCTTATAAAAAGTGACATTTCTTGATTGTATGAAGATACTCTTCACGTGTTAAAACAGTGTTAGGAATTGTACCGGCTAATTGCACAGATGCTGGTTTTACTTCAGTGAAAATATTCCCCACTGCTGGTGTGTGGAGCTATTCTAAACTAGTGTTGACTCATTTAGGAGTATTCATTGTTTACGTTGCACTGCATTTTTTTACCATTAGTATTTATTGCAAAGTGCAGATAATGCTCCCTAGCAGCCCTTCTCCTAATTCTGCTGCTGATGGACAGCAAGTGACCGCTGGCACCCAGGCTGTTGCGCTGTCCGTGTCTTCACGGGTTTGCAAAGCTTTGACTCAAACATGTCTGTAGTACTGTCAGTAGAACACATGGTGTCTTTCTTGTCGCAGTGTGCAATGGATGGAGGATAATCACAGTCAGAAACTCTTTTGGAAATAAGTAACCTGGAGAAAGATCTTGGAAAGCTGGGAAATATGTCAGTCGTCAGGGGCTGTGCAGTTACTGAACCAATAAAAAAAATTCTGATTTCAGCTTTCTTTAAGCATGTTCAGAGATAACTTTTCACATTTATGTTTAACGCTAAGATTTGATAAAATCATACTATTTTGAAGAGATCCTCACTGTAGGAATGCATTTATCTAAAGTAAACAACGAATTTTTTTTTTTTTTTTTTTCAGGGAGTGGCTCTACCTATTGTCCCATGAAATGCTGAATCCATATTATGGTCTCTTCCAATATTCCCGAGATGATATCTACACACTGCAAATCAACCCAGACTCTGCAGTTAACCCGGTATGACTTGTACCAGGAGTTCTGTAAATGATTATTTTGTGACTAGAATTTAAATACATCTGGAGGGTGAGGAACATAGTTCTCACATTAGTATTGCTAGAGACTGAGCACTACTAAAAAGAAATTGTCATATTATTGCACAAATTCAAAGAAACTTCTCAAATATGTTCTTAATTTTCCGTAAGATGTCGATTTATGTTTCCTTTGGGAGAAATTAAGTTTATTTTGATTCTTAGTAGTAAGACTTCTGGCCTGGAAGCAGTATACTCAATGTGCTCCGTATAAACAAACGAAACAAAAAGATCTGGATATGTTGGGGTTTTTTCTTTATATTGACATTTTATTTAATATTCATTAGATATAACCTAGAGGTCTTATTTAGCTGAATGGCTTAGTCTCTTCTTTCAATTCTAGGAACACTTATCATATTTCCATTTTGTTGGCCGGATAATGGGGATGGCTGTGTTTCACGGACACTATATTGACGGGGGCTTCACGTTGCCTTTCTATAAGCAGTTGCTGGGGAAGCCAATTACTCTGGATGATATGGAATTGGTTGACCCTGATCTTCATAACAGCTTAGTTTGGATCCTGTATGTACTGTGTATTCTGTGTTACAGTGTTAGAATTCTGTCTCCGTTAATGTGTGATAATGTTCCTAAATCCAACTGAAAAGAAATGAAGTATATTTTGATCTCCTGCTCAGGCAGACTTAAGAAATGCCTTTCTTGCACAATTCGGCTTCTTTGAAGGCTTAATATGCTCAAGGTATTAAAATTTGAGGGTTGGGGGACACATAATTACTGAGCTGTAAAGTGTTCAGTTCCTAGATTTTAATTTATTAATTTTGTCTATTATTAACAGTTACGCATTATGAAAATATAACATAGAAACTTTGATAAGGGTTTTACAATACAGCAAAAATGTATGTTCATCTTTTGCTTCCAAACAGTAATTTGAAATGCTATTGAAAAACTGAATTGTGATGTCTGTCAGATATATTATGGGTGTAATATATTTGCAGAATATGTTTTCACTGAGTCACATGCTTATTTCTTTCCACTAGTGAGAATGATATCACAGGGGTCTTGGATCATACGTTTTGTGTAGAACACAATGCATACGGGGAAATTATTCAACATGAACTGAAACCCAATGGCAAAAGCATCCCTGTGACAGAGGAAAACAAAAAGGAATACGTCAGGTACATCAATATCTATTCCAAGGTTTTTGTATTTCCTATGGTGGGAAGGAACTTTTACTTATTTGAAGTAATTAACAGTGTTATGTTGTTGTTTTCCCCAAAGTGGTAGTGGTGTGTGTATTCCTGTCAGTACGGTCATTTTTTTTTGGCTGGATAAATTGCAGGTTTATTGTATTTGAATACATCTTTCACAAAACCAATTTGCACTTTCTTGCAGACTGTATGTAAACTGGCGGTTTTTACGAGGAATTGAAGCTCAGTTTCTGGCTCTACAGAAGGGATTTAATGAAGTAATCCCACAACATCTGCTGAAGACATTTGATGAGAAAGAGTTAGAGGTCAGTCCACTAATGTTATGTTACGTCGTCAAGTGTAACAGCGAAAGCCCAAGGCATTTTTCTGAGGCTGAGTAACAGGCAGAGCTGTGTCCCCAGTGCTTTAGGGGTTTACAGGTGTGCTGCTGCAAGAAATACTTTAAGGGATGAGCAGGTCACACAGTCTCCGAGACTGCCTGTGCCTTCCATTCAGAGCCAGGAGGGTGTTTCTCAAGGTGCCATTTCGTAGCAACAGCAGAAGTGATAGAAGACCCTCTCCTATGTCTGAAGACCCAGCTGAACCTACGGAGAAGCACCTGCAGTAAGCTCAGATCCTTTCAGAGAACATTACTCCAGCAAAGTTAGTGGGGCATATTTCTCACAGTGCAGTTTCATGATACTAAATTCAGTGCTGCCAGGAAAATAGTCTGTCACTCCCTTCAACCTCCCGCCACATGCTCCCGGCCCTGACTCTGGTGTCAGGCAGCTCTGTGTTTCGCAGAGCTAACTTATGCCAGACTAAAATGGCCTTGTAAATACAGCATAAGGAAAGGTGCTCTCTGGTACTGTCACCGACAAATGGGCTACAAAACGTCAAGATCAGCATCCAAATAACATCCTGTCAAGGCGAATCCCAAGTTTGTTTGAAAACTGAATTCTAATATACCGTCTGTTAGCTGTGGAGCTGAGGTTTTTGCCATATAAAATGGTCATAAGGTAAATTATTCATGCTTTTTTCAGTTCACTCTATTAGAATGTCAGTGGCTGCTTTTCTTTTAGCATCAATATTCTCATTTAACAGCAGCGTGAGCCATCCATACTGTTAACCCAGAATCACTTTGCAGATGCAGAGTAAGACAGGAGATGATCCAGTGTTCTTAATCACTAGAAAATGTCTTCATAATCACATTCCTGTTGAGCTTAAGTGGATCCATTGTGGAACTCTATTTTAGAAGTGCTGAAAGCTCTTCGTCGGGAGAGGAGTTTAATTTGTATTGCATATGTGGTGTGACAAGAACAAGATACTTTTGAGGGTCCAGAGTTGGACTGGCCAAAGCGTACTCTCAGCTACGCTCTGGAAAGAAATACCAAGATCAAACATGAATGGTGTGTGCACTTCACACATGTAGAATTTGTGCTTCTATTATTTAATTGACAGGTCAAGACACTTACGTATAAGCTTATGAAATGGTTTATTTATTTTTTTTTTCTTAAATTTGAATTGAGGCCATTTAAGAAACGGATTGTGCACAAAGATAACATTAAAAAATAGAAAAGTTATATTTCTGCATTGCTGAAGATTAGTGAGAGGATATAATTTGCATTGGGTATAAAATTTGACGATTTTTCAGTATCGTTTATTATTTGGCTAGCTTCAAAACCATTTTTATATTGAGGAATAATGAAATATTTAATTCTAAATTTTAATTTATAGCTCATCATTTGTGGACTGGGAAAGATTGATGTTAACGACTGGAAGGCAAATACTAGGTTAAAACACTGTACCCCAGACAGCAACATTGTGAAATGGTTCTGGAAAGCTGTGGAGTTTTTTGATGAAGAGAGGAGAGCGCGACTTCTCCAGTTTGTGACTGGCTCTTCCCGAGTGCCTCTGCAGGGCTTCAAGGCACTACAAGGTGAGACTTCTCCAGAAGGGACTGCGAATCTGTACTGGGAGGGGGCCGTAGGACACATCACAGGAACATCAGCTGCACAGGAGCCTGACCTGCTGCAGTAGGACTTCTTAGGAGTGGTTTTTAATGGTCTGATGGAGAACAATCACAAATAGTCTTTTTTGTGCATTTATTACCTTGTTACTCAGCTGTAAATGGCTCTTATGTTTAAATTTCACACTTCCTTCTCTGGCAAGAAGCTCTGAGCAGAAAAGATCTTAGTGCGGTTCTCCTTATGTTTTCTCTGGAATCCTGTTTTTTAATTTCTGGATTTCACAAGTGCTCATCACCTGTACGGCTCTGGGACCAGAAAACACCAACATGCAGCATTCTGTGATTCTGACAGCAGAGGCACTTCCTAACGCTGACTGCTTTTATTGTGAGAGCCACATAATCACAAGGATTGGAAACAATCACCTTAATTAGCAACCTGTCTTCTGAACTTCAGTCAAAGCTCTGGGTCTGTTGTCACAGCTCTGGCCACAGCCCATACTGCTCTGTTAACGCAAGTTATCCTATTTTACCCTCTCACAAGACAAGTGAAAAATGCCCAGGGGAAACGTAAACCATTTTAACAGATAGAAAATTCCATCAGAACACAAATGCTATGATAACAGCTGCCCCGTAGAAAAGCCAGTTGCTCTAGAAATCTGTTTTTCTTTATTATCAGACAGAAGTCCTTGTTTTCTTTTTCCTCTATTCTTGACCTCTAAAATATTCAGGTGTGTTAGAAGCTCCCGAATATAGAGTTTTTTAAGACCCCAGTTACTTTAAGCAAAGTACGGTACTTTAGATGGTAAGTGTTTAACATTGCAGAAGGTGGAGGCAAGCCATGTAACTGGTAACCACCCCAGAACAGTTACAAGTTAATTTTACCCCTACTGTACATAGGGGATCTCTATGCTCAGATTAATTTAACAAAATTATAAGTTGGTATTTTGACTCGTATTGAATTTGTATGGAATCGGCCACTACTTCCTGTTACAAAACGACAGAAACAGTTGTGTAAGTTTAGTGCTCTAAGAAGGGTGAGAGAAGTTAAATTAAAAACTGTTAGAAATATATAGTGCACTGTGTAAAACAGGTATTTTATTCATTGTTATCTTCTTTATCTTTCAATGATTTAAATAACTGGACAGTTAGCCTGTGTGGGTGGAGAGGAGGAATCTGTCTGATAAGCACAGTGAGGTTTCTTTTATCGTGCCGGTTTATGATTTCTCCTTTCTTTCTGCACAGCTTCTCTCTTTTTATGGTTTTAGTTACTTTTTTGTTGTTGCGGTGCAATGAAGAAATTTGACATTATGCCATACAGTAGTAGTACAGATCTTTTCTGGATTTTCAGGTGCTGCAGGCCCACGACTATTTACAATACACCAGATTGATGCCAGCACTAACAACTTGCCGAAAGCTCATACCTGGTAAGACTTTTTCAGGCCTCTGTTGTGATCTATAGAATAAGGTCAATTTGCTGTCTCTATATTTTGAGCAGTCTTTTTTTTGTTGTTGTTTTTCTTTTTTCCCCCCTCCTTTTCTGAGATAATAAACACTGTCCATTACAGAGTAGTAAAGGTGTGAAAACTAGAAATTGCTTTTATATCTGTGAAGTTCTGTTGGCATTTTTAAGTATTGCTTTGTCATTGTTTCAAGCATGATAAATGAAGTGTAACAAAACTTTGCTGGGTGATGCCTGACATTCTGGGGAGCTGAGACTGTTCTGCCTTCTCCCCACAGCTTTAACCGAATAGACATTCCTCCTTACGAGAGCTACGAGAAGCTCTACGAGAAGCTGCTAACTGCCATTGAAGAAACATGTGGGTTTGCTGTGGAATGACCCTTCACAGCCTTCCCCAAGACTCTATTTATACTCCTGTCAGCCAGAAAGCCCTTCCCTCAGCCAAGACTCAAGAAATGCTTGAAATACAGGAAACTTTCCCTTTTCTACACTAGGACACTGGGAGGGAAAGGACAACTTTGGAAATTTTTTTTTTTTTTTTATTTCAAGAAAATAGGTTCTGTGGTTTCTGCCATAGGATCATTCAGCTGCTATTAAAAACTAGTATCTTGAACATACAGAATGCTGACTTTTCCTACATTTCAACAGTTAAGCAGTATTCTATACTTAAAGACTACTACTATTTTTGTAATAGGTAATCTGTTATATTTGCCTACCTGATTTCTATTCTCAGATACCAAGACACAACTTCAGCAGTCGGTACAAGTCATGTTTCAGCCTGTTTTAGATGTATGATACTGAACAGCATCTATTCCTGCTATTTTTGGAAAAAATATTTTGGATTATTCTAACTTTGCATAAAATTGGCTGAAAAAATCATTAATCTTTTTAATTAAAGCCACTTACATGTTAACTGCGTTTTCTTATAGTAAAACATTATATTCTGCAATGTAAATTCAAACTTAAATGTTACCACAGGGGGCTTTTTTATATTTTTCAGGCATGAATTACAAATACCATGTTTTGGGATCCTATTTATATCACTTGTCAGATTCCTTAAACAAATTTCTAGTGTGAGTGACACATACTGTATTTGGTACAGTACTTGTGTTGACATGTAGAATAGACCTTTTTTAATGAACAGTAGATGTTTTGATTTTTTAAAATTTTTCTAACAAGTCTGTCAAGAGTATTTTTTGTTGCTTTTGACTTTAAACACTGCATTTTCCAACTTTTTTAGCTTGCTGATGAGGTGACATTTGACAGCAGAAGCCTCTCAGCAGTTCATTTCAGAAACCATCCTGTCCAGTCAACCAAAGTGTGTTTGAATGCAGCCAAATCACATTCTGTATTTGTTGATGCTAAAGATATATCAGGTAAAACATGTTGTAATCTTTGTCCAGCTGCTCATGACATGTGGGTTTCAGTTACAACTAAGGAAAAACGGTGTATGAGCTGAAATATGTGTAATGTGCTTTGAAAATGAGGTTTTAAAAGCACATAATTTATTGATTGTAGGGATGGAAGTAAGTATATATATATGAATTATAACATGGGTTGATCTCTTCAAAGGGGAAATAAAATGCACTACCAGTAGAGGGAACTGAACTTCGAAGTTAGTTTGACAATTCTCAGTTAAGATCTGTCTGATCTGCTTGTGGTGGGTAGATAAATCAATCTGCTTAAGAGATGGTGGCATTCTCCTCTCAGTGGTGTGAACATTTGGAATAAGTAGCTGTTTTTTTCTAATCAGTGTTGCATTTTGTTAACTTATGTTATGATTAGTCATCAAATCTGCACTATTTTTACACTGCCAATGAGAAGAAAGTCAGGGGTGTTGAAAATGCTGAAAGAATGGGATGTAAAGAGCTGTTCCATCTTTGCAGTGTAAGTCTCACAGTGAACCGGCTAATTTTCTGTCTGTTCTGTGGAGCCTGAACTTAATTTTGTTCTGCCAAATCTGACTGCCACAGTGAGTAAACTACTGCTGGATGTTGTGTATTAGAATAGCGGGCAATGGGCTGCTTTTGTAGAATTGTGGTAAGAATCTGGTGAGCCAAATCCACATGTTCCTTTGATTATTATTTTTTTATTTTTATTTTTTTTTTTGTACAGCTGTTGCTGGACAGTTTGTTCTAAGAGACGCTTCCCATTCGGGGCTGGCTGCAGGGATGAGGCTACTTAGGGATGTTAACATAAAGACAAGAAACTTGCTTTGACAACCAGGTTTGAAATATGTCAGACCCTTTTTTTCTTCATTTCAAGGGCCGATTACACTCATGTACAACGGCCGTTATTTTTGCATCTCCAGCTGGGATCCCCAGTGCACAGCTTTCAGGTAGTCTTCTTACCAGAGAAGGCACCACCACATCTGGCCAGGTTGCCTGGGAGAGCAAAGTAGGTCGTTGGCCAGTGTTTTGTACTCAGTTCTGCTGCCTGTGGCTGGGACCACTGCTTCAGACACTCCTGAAGCCTTTTCTCACTCACACACACCTGCTCCAAGTCTTGAGGTGTGATGTCAATTCCTGCGTACAGAGACTTCACAGGGACAGGTTCTTTTGACCCCTCTTGACAGAATAGATACTCCAGTGTTGGATAAGTGATTTTTTTTTTTTTTTTGGTTTTTCCCCCCCCCTCCCAGCTCTTGCTCAAGCTCTGGCTGCAGCCTCCCTGGTCATGAAGCATGAAAAGTGTAAAATGCAGCTTGATCCAGCCTTTGGGAGAAGCCAGTACTCTGGTAGGTGATTGGAGGGGAGAGGACACTGCTGTCCCCTCTGCACCAGGCAGCCCCCTCAGCACTAGCTAAAAGACTGTCTCTGTTGTGGCTCCTGACCGCAGCATCCACACCCGCCTCCCAGCAACCTTCTCCCCATCAGCCCGCTTGGGCTGGTAGATTTTAGAAGGCACAGTTATGGCCACCCTTATATCATAAAAGCTTTTTTGAGGAGGAGGAGGAGATGAGCTCTGCAGAATGTAGACTCTGACACAGCTGATAACTACCGTTCATTTTCACAGCAGCCTTAGCAGTACATCTGTTCTGCCCAACGTTTTGGCAGCGCATAGAGAATTTTTTTTTAACTGCCACAGATAATTATTGTAAATTTAATATATTATAGGCAAAAGTAGATAAATCTACATTTGAATTTCCATAGCTGACAGATGAGGCTGAATATACCAAGTATTTTGAGTGCCTTTCTACCTTCCTAATGACTGAGAGCTTTAACTAAAGCACCTCATCAGATGTTTATCTGAAAACGTTAAAGGGTTGATTCCTTTGCAAAATTTTGTTTCAAGATCATGTCAGCTACTTTCCCCTCAAAAAGGTGCTAAGCCTAACATTGCATTTTAACCTTGGACTTTTCACCCCATGATTAATGTGAATATTTATTTCAATGTGTCCCTCTTACTGGGTTTTACTTTATCCAGTCTTTAGTTGTTTTAGAGAGATGTCACGTCATGGTTTTATGCTGTTGCTTTTCATTATGAATGTTTAATTATGAACAGTGACTTTTGTAGATTTCAATATACAGTACACAGTTGAGTTTCAGAGGATTTAATTTCTCGGTGTAAAGAGTTTTGTAATGGTGCTTTGTACAGTATGTATTCTAATTTTTTTTTTTGCACATAGTTTCAGTTTCCCTAAACTGATTTATTTGTACCAAATTTTTGTGTTGTACTAAAGTCCAGAGCACACAAGCCGTTTTTTAAATTCTTGTTCTACAACACTACATCTGTATTGAATTTCTGGTGCATTTAAACTGGCTGCATTGATGGAAGTAAAAGCTTTGCTTCTATATCCCAAGTCTGCATCATACAGCTTAATGTAGCATGCTCTGACTGCTTCAGATCTTAAACAGCACCACACAGTTATCAGGTGCCATCTATTGGACTTCACACTATGTAGTAGGTTTCTGGCTCTGCCACATCCTCAGAGCTTTGTCTGTAGTTGTAATTAGTTTATACAAGTGTAATTACTCCTCCACAAACTGACAGTTCTTAGTTTATCATTTCCATTGTATTTATTACAGAGTGTTTTAGCATTGGTATCATTGTATTTTCACCCAGCTGTTACATGAGCTTTAACAAAAAAAAAATCTGTATAAAGTGGTTTTTAAATACTTAATGTATGTACCCATGCAGAAGTTGAGCAATAAATTGTATGCTGTTTGCACTGTCACAGCATCAATGGTTTTAAAAATTTTAAGTTTTTCTTAATTAAATATTTCCTTGACAATGTAACAATATCATTTTTAAGTAACTCTGTTTAAGGAGAAAATGCTCAAAATTTGGTGTCTTTGTTACCTAGAATAAGGATTGTGTTAAATGTTCTAGTAATGGTGTCTCAGCATTGGTGAATGGATATCTCCTCTCAAAATTCAGCAAAGCTAAACGTCTTCCTGAAGGGAAGAAAAAAGGTAAATGGTAAATACTTGTTAAATTTGATCAACTTAACTGGTAAATATTGTTTCTTATGTAAAGAATTTCAATTAGCCTGGCTTGTAGCAGCTCCCTGGAAAGGGTTGTTAAGAAAGGCAGGGTTTGGGTTTCTTGTTTTGTAGAGGTTTTTTAGTGTGTGTGTGTTTTGGGGTTTGGTTTTGGTTTTTGTGGGTGTTTTGGGGTTTTTTGTTTGGTTTGGTTTTTTTTTTTTTTTTGTGAGGCCTATCATGCTCTAACTGCTGTTTTGTTTAATCTGTAAAGGAAGCATCTCTAGCTGCTGGGGGCTTTCTTGTCTGCTTAGCTCTCTTTTCTTCCCAATGCATGAGTCTTAATTCATTGAGTGTGATGTCAGTTCCACAAGTGACACCATCTCATGGCAAGCTTTAAATATTGTATATGCAATGCAATTAATTCCAGTATTAATGAGAGCCTGTTTAAAATGACACTTTAGTTCATCCTCATTACCAAGATAAACTATTTTAAAATTGCAGTTTTGTCAAGCAGAGAATATATCAGTAACAAGCTTCACTAATTATTAGCTTGGTTTTGTGTGATCTGTTCTCAGTTTAAGTATTCATCCCTCTGTGTTTGCATCTCGTAGGCCCCGTAATGTGTGGCTGTTGAAACTTGAATTTTCTACTAAACAAAGTACTGTTTATAGCACATGATGGTTCTATAAGAAAAAGATCTAATGGCTTTTGTCAGCTCCTACTCTGCCTACAAGCAGACCTTACACCCTAAAGTAAGGTTAAAGCTGAATGTTGGAATTTTTAATCATTATTTACTCAACCTTCACACTGACAGAACTAGAACTAATCTGCTTCTCTGTAAAATAACTAAACGGGGTACTAAATACAAGCAGCCTTGCAAAATGTCTGTCAAAATAATCTGCTTTTAAGACCAAACATGCTAAACTACTCTGGTTGTTATTGCTCATCCGTCTGTGTATTGCATTGCTGTGACTTCCTTTTGAAACAGTCAGTGGAAACAAAACTTTGCTTGTTTACACATGGGCTACTTTTGAAAACCCTGTGCGAAATCCAACAATTGAAATACCTACAGAAACACCTACAGCACATACACGTATTAGTACACCCCTGTTGAAAATAATTAGGAATGCTGGCCACAGGTCCTTCCCAGGTTTCAGTTCTTGCAGAAGCTTATATTTTACTGCTTTAGAAGAATTTACATTGTTTCCTACTTCAAGATACTTTTTTTTCAGCTACATCACTACCATAGGAAGTAGTACTTTCTATGCTTTGCCATTAACAAGCCAGCAACACCAAAACTGCAAACATCGAATAAGTAGCCCCTCCCTTGGTTAATACCAATTTTTATGTCAGGTTTATTGTAGACATTCTCTAACTTTTCCTTTCACACGAAACTTGAACCACAGATGTTCTTTTAAAGATCTTCTTGTTCTGAGTTTCCCAATGCAGTAATTTCTGGCTAATGGTGTTAGTGTGGCTTTTTTGACTTCAGCAACACCAGCACAGGCATAGGGGAGGCTTAGCGCTCAGTGTTCCACGAAGATAACTCCAGTAATCCTCCCGCTTCCTTTGTGTGCAGCTCAACATTATCTCAGTCTTGCTAAGAAGATAGAAAGTAGTTTAAAAACTTTATTGGTGAGCAATAAAAGTGCTGTAGAGATCCCAGATCCCAGCAGCTACACCTTGGCCATCAAAGTGACAGACCAGATATTTTAGAGGAAAACACAGTCACACATCATCTTCCTGTTTGAGCAGCTCTCAAAGACTCTTATAGTCCTGGCCAGAGAGAGCATTGCAGTGATACTTACTATAAGTCTTACAAGAAATGGCTTTTGCTGTACTGGAAGGAAGCCATCTGAAGTCTGGATTTCAGTCTGTCTGCTTCCAGTTCTTGAAAAAAGGTGTCATCATCACTTTGCATTATTGCTGCCTGCAGTTGCTCTATTTCCTGTTGCATCCTTGACCTCAATTCTCTTTTTGTTTTCTGTAGCATCTAAAGGAAATACAGACATTAGTCATAGCACATAAAAAGAAAATACACGTACAGAAAATGACAAATACTTACTTGTGCTTGTGCTTTCTCTCTGGTTTGGATTTCTTGGCGTTCTTGAGATAGAGCTTCTGCTAGCATGGAAAACTAAGCATAACATGTGTTTGAGTTGAACCAATTAAAGAAAGGAAAGACTTCTAGTGTGAAAAAAAATGAAACAACTGTTTTTGCAGATTAAGCTTTACCTGATCTTTGTAATAATTCTCCATAGACTCCAGATCATTCTGATGCTCTCTCCTTTGCTCAGCTCGCTTCTCTTGAGCATATGCTCTCAGGTCCTTCAGTCTTTGCTTCTGAATTTCTAAGCCTTCTTCAAATAAGTTTTTAAATATCTGCCAGCAATTAAGAAAAGCAAACCTAAAGCCTTCCCAGAAGCTTTTAAGTATACATTTACATTTTTTAGCTGATGGAATGGTGATCACATGAAGAGAGTCATTGCCCATGAAAAAGTAGAGTTATGTATCTGGTAATGGTGGTAGATACGGCTGAGCTGTATTTGTATTACTCAGCTGAAATTCTGATAAAGTAAATTTTTCATGTCAGTTTAGGCATTTGACTAAGAAAGGAGGAAGAACAGCAAATGTATATTACATTTTTAAAATCACTTCAGATAACCTGACAACGCAAGCCAGAGCCTCTGCACACACGCTGTGATTTACAGCCCACCCTGCATTCTGTTGTCAAACCTCAGGACCTTCATCCAGGTTTCCAGCAGTAGGAAATCCAGCCTGTGCTCAGGCTTTCCATTTATACAAAGGAACACTTACTAGCTGCAGTGCTGTGCAGCTGGAGGCAAACACTTCTCAAATCACCAATAGTGGATTAGGCACTAAACATCTAGTCTTATTTTAAAAGGTGAGAATTGCGTATCTGCTCTTGCAAAGTGCAATAACTCTACTCGCTTTCCTTAGCTCTGATGTCCAGCCCTAATTAGAGATCGTATCTGCCAAAAAGTCCACTTTGTTTAACAAATATAACTGAATAACAAAGCTGTCTTTTTGATCAGTTTTCTTAACTTAAGATTTAGATTGTTTTCTTTGGATAGTAACTATAGGAACAACCTCTTAAACCTAAGGTTTCTGAAAACTCATTTCCCCAATTTCTCACGTTACCAGTCCTGTTTTTCGATACTGATGTTCACCTTTTCTCTCCATCTCTTAACCCCCTGAAGCACCCTTTCTTGTTTTACAGTGGTTTGCCCTAAACTGTATCAGCGTTTCCAAAGAAGGAACCTTTTCTTCTGAGGCCTTGACTGACTAACCGTTTAATGCTAGCTCTTACGCTCTGTTCACTTAACGTGCTCCGTCTGCTTGTACCAGTATTTGCACTACCAGAGTTTGGGTCCTCAGTGCTGGGTTCCAAAAAGAATGATTCCATGCTTGCAGAGCAAGACATCTTGTACTTACCCTTTCTTCCCGTGTCCTAGCCCGCATCATCTTGGCACGCAGCTGAACGCGGTAATCTTCATAATATTTCTTGGCTCGAGCAATCTGCTGGCGTTTCTCTCTCACTTTACTCTGAGCCCATTTCTGTCGGCAGATACGTTGCTTAAATTCTTGCTAAATAGAGAACAGTAGCTGTCAGACCACCAAGCTTCCAATAGATACTGCCTCAGGCAAAGCAAATAAATAGGGTCCTTTACTAAGGACCTTCTCTCTACCCCAATTTTACACTGCATTTATGGTTTAAAGCTTTAGACACCACTGATTTAGAAAACTGATGCCAACCAGAGCACTATATAATTAAGGAGTCAGCATTGCCAAGGTAGCTGGTGTTTTCACCAGCAACACCAGGAGCCTGAAGTGTCTCGTCCTGGCACATTCTTAGCATTTGTTTGCACTTTTGAAGCAACAGTGCAGTGTAATAATAATGTTCATTCCCATGACCTCTGTAGCCACACAGCAAACAGATTACATGGCATTTGAGCCCACAGCTACAAAAGGCATAAAATTGTTGTAAGATAAAACGCCCCTTTGATGCATTCGAGCTAGTTCAACGTGAAACTTTTGTCTTATATAACAAATACCCTTCAAAGAACATACCAGTCTCTTGTTATGGTCTTGATCTTTTTTAATAATTGCAAGAAGCAGCTCATGCTTCTTAAGGGCTTGTTGAACCTGGAGGTTTAAAAAAAAAAAAAAAAAACCTAATTACTTCCATCGTTCTGCAGGACAGGCAGTTGTGTGTAGCATTTTAATCATTGCCCTATAGTTATGTTTTGGTTTTTATGTTCAGAGTTAATCAATTTTTGTATCTCGTAACTAACTCTTAAACTAAAGGACTGTTCAGAACAAGCATTTGAAACTACAAAATGCTTTCAAAAAAGCAATAGCAATCCTAGGCAGTACTAGATAAACTAGTATAAAAAATGAACATTATATTCAAGTGGGTGGTAAAAAGTTGAACCCACGTGTGTAGATGTGTACATCCCTATTTAACTAACCAAGCTTAGATGCACATTTTCTTATACTGTGCTTTGGGTGTGCACATACCCTATCTGTGCTGCAGACAAAGAGTCAGGATGATGTTATTACTACTTTATTACGCAATACAAACTAATGTCTGTTAACTGTTCTGTGAGAGGTACTATCCCTGCCGGTACTTAAAATGTAAGAATAACAATGCTCACTTCATTTTGGAGTTGTGGTCTAGTTATGCCAGAAGCTGTCTTAAGTTGCTCAGTGTGTGCAAGCTGCCGCCGCCACATTTTATTCATAGTATGGTAGGAAACATGCAGGTGGGGAAACTCTTCCAGTAGCTGAATTAGGAGGTCATCATCTCTTACTTTCACTACAAGGTAAAGACAGATGTAAGCAATAAATTCCTGGAGGATACATTTAGTGGTAAATTTTTCCAGACAGTGTCAGCCTAGCTTATGAAATAATTTAGATTAAAACTATATACAACTGCCATGCTGTTGTTATGATGTCAGCCTAAACCCAGCAGGCTATAACATCACTCTGTCAGTGCAGCAGCAGAGAAAATAATCTCAAGTTTTTGTAGGCGGTTTTTTTGGTTTGTTTTGTGGTTTGGTTTTTTTTTTCCTGCTGAAGAATTGCTTTTATATCTCAGCCATTATTTCCCTACCACCACCACATGCAACTAAGACAAGTGTTCCCTTCTTTCTTCAAGTGGTTCTGACCATCACTAATCAGTGACTTCTTTACCTGGCTCTCTCACTGGTTGCAACAACTAATACAGGAGTAGCAGTGACAGATCCAGGTCGAGTAAACAGATGTAAAATAAACTGGTTTGCAACCAGCTCATTCCCATTACCTCTTTGATCTTTTTGGCCAGAAAAGATGATGGGGAGATGAAACAAATGGGTATTAACCAAGTATGTAACCAAGCTGGCAGAAGTGCTTGCGGAGGCACTTTCCATCATCTACCAGCAGTCCTGGCAAACTGGGGAGGTCCCAACTGACTGGCGCCTAGCAAATGTGACGCCCATCCACAAGAAGGGGCGGAAGGATGATCCTGGGAACAGTCTGACCTCGGTGCCTGCAAAGGTGATGGAACAGATCATCCTGAGTGCCATTGTGCAGCGCATGAAGGATGCCCAGGTGATCAGACCCAGCCAGCACGGGTTCATGAGGGGCAGGTCCTGCTTGGCAAACCTGATCTCCTTCTATGACAAAGTGACTCGCTTGGTGGATGTTATTTACCTAGACTTTAGCAAGGCCTTTGATACAGTGTCCCACAGTATTCTCCTGGAGAAACTGACTGC
>JAOXNO010000003.1:37513839-37524243 GCA_028565335.1 Limnodromus scolopaceus
TTTCAAGACCCGCCTGGATGCAGTCCTGAGTAACATGCTCTAGGCAATCCTGCTTCAGCAGGGGAGTTGGACTAGATCATCTTTATGGTCCCAACTCTAAAAATTCAGTGAAATTCAGTGAAAGAAAGGAAAAAGCAGCAAAGACAACTGAAGGTGGCTCAAGGTGAGAGGCTGTCGATATGCCAGGGTCACAAACAGCTCTATCTTGCAGTATAATTTTGTGCATGTGGGTTAGATCAAGCTACCTGATAGTTTTATAGCCTGGTGTGCATGTAGGGTGGTTATTAATTCATATGGCTACCAGCACACATACTGCACAGTATGCATAAAAGATACTTTGATGTAGATGATGTTGTGTCCAGCACAGAGCAACCTGCAGTGAAGTGTTTTGTGAACAGGCCCTCACTTCAGAATCACAGTCCTATCAATGAGCTTGTAGTCTGTCCCTCCCCCCGCTTTCTGTACATTTGTTACTGCAGTTGTGATTACCTTGTATTTTTAGTAAAGTTTTACCATAGCTATTTATGTGTGAAATGGGAACTTAATTGTAATTCTGTTACTGTTGCTCAGGTTTGGATCTAAGACAAAATATAAGTGAACTAACAATACAAAATTTACACTGAACTACTCATAGTTACTACCAGCTTTATGCGAGAAGGATTTTTTTTTTTAATATTCCTTTCCATTTTAATACGTAACTAGCCTAAGAATTGTTACCTCGCTCAGCTTTCCTTTGGCAATAGTCCATGACGCTGTCACTGTGCTGAGACAGGCTGTCTTCATCTGCCAGCTCGTCCTCTCTGGTGTGCCCACCCAAAGCTCTCTTCAACATCTATTGGATAGATTTTTTGGGGGGGATTAGGTTCAATAGTTCATTTAAAATTTAGAACTGTCTTAAGTCAGGTGTTAATTGCAGGTATCCTTTTCATCAATATTAACTCTATATTCTTGTTCTCTCCACTCTTATTACTAAGGCTAAATTTTTCAGATACAACAATGATTTCACTTACTGAATCTAGTTCATTTAACCTGCAAGAGAGTTTTTCTGACACTTCATGAAGCTCTCGCTCAGATGGCTTTTTTTTTGTTGTTCTGTGGGAAAGAGACTCTTCAAGCGAATCTGGGGTAGAATTTTCATATCTGCTAAAACAAAAACCAGAGAGATTTCATTTCTATTCTAAAAGCTTGAAGATGAGCATTACCTTGTACAATTCCAGTTTACTTTTTGCGTGAGCATGTTTTTATAGCATTGAGTAGAAGCTGAATGTGTAAATGCCTATAACTATGTTTAAGAAAGTGCATATATATCAGGAGAAAGAGGATATCTTTCTGTTAAAATCAATCTTTCACTGTCACGCAGCCAAAGAGGGAGAGATTTTATTTTAAAGGGGGAGGATGCCTGGGTGGCCATGTATATGGAAGTGTTAGCAAAAAACTGAACTTGCCTTTCCTTTCTAGGCAGATATCTAGATTCAGGTCTTGGAGTCTGTGTCACTTGTTCAGCACATAGTGAGAGTTTTTGCTGTAAAGAGGAAGCAGATGAAGTCCCATATATCCAGGGAACCTAGGAAAATGAGTAAGTGAAGATTTTATTAAGATCTTCCCAGTAAAGCTCAGAAATACCATAGATCAGGAGAGCAGAGAGATCCTACAACAGCTTTCATAGGAGAACCATCTCAAACCCTATGATTTATATGTAAGTACTTTTTTGTATATGCAAAAGTAGTTTTATGTCCAGATCCCTGATGAAAATAGCATGCTTTAGAAAATTAGATGTTTTAAAGAAACAGACTAGCAAAATTATAGATGACTAGTTTAAGAATCATCTACATCTAAACCACTATATCAGAAGAACAAGGTCTAGCTTGTTGTATGAGTATCCCTACATACATCTCTTGAACCTGGGACTAATGCAAAGTAATGCAAGTGAGCTGAGCCTCACTTAGTATAGACTAAGCTGCAATTCACAGCAAACTAATAACACTTATGTTCTTATGCCATTTAGTTACACTGGTTTAGTACTGGTAACTTACCTGTTTGAACTGGAGTGATTCAGGGTTGGCATGTACATACTTGCAAGTACACCAATGGAAAATGAGTTTTAAACAGAGACAAGGTTTTAAACAGGCAATGTAGAAGTAAAGGCTATTGAAACGCTTGGAACAAATGAAGTCTGTGAGTACCTCTTGTGGTTGCAGAAGGCAAAAAAAAAAAAAAAAAAAAGTGTTTTCGAGAGCAAGGAGTTTCCTACACAGACATGTTTCTCCAAGCACAGAATGGCATCTGCTGATCAATTTGTGGGTTTTGCATTATTCAGGTTTTGAAAAAGCAAGAGACAATGCAATGAAATAAGATGAAAATAATACAGCCAAGCAGTTCGGTGACCTTTAAGAAGGGAGCAAAATATGAATTTTATTTGAATCTGAACAACCCCAGAAAATCAAAATTCTTACTAATTTAGGATACTGATACACTTCAGAGAAAGGACATGACCGTACCCTTTGTTTTACACATCTTTGATTAAAACTAAAGTAACTAGTAACTGGTTGATTGTGATAAATTAGAACTCTATAGGTACTGGTGCTTACAGTTCTCGGAGCAAACACCTCCAGACTGAATTGACGTGACTTATAAACTGTATATAGTCATAGTCTAACAACTTTGCATCACTGATTGTATATTGAAGCAAGCAAGCCAAAAGCAGGTTTGAAAAAAAGCCCAGAAGTGCCACAAGATATGAGAAGAATTAAGCAGACATCCAGAAATAGTGACTGAACTTCCACAAATAAGGTAAAGATGCAACATCTACCTTTGCCATGTTGTCCTCAGCATCATTTGATACCACCTTGTCTCCCACTGCAGAAGCATATGACAGGTAAGTGTTAGTTGATGGTACAGACTGCACTGTGCCTACTAATGTGGGGAACAAGTTAAAAAAGATGTGATCCGTGGCCTTTGGAACCAAATTATTCAAAGAGAACAGAATGACAAAGCAACTGTGGTTACACAGTTGTGACATTCATTTTGGTAATTTCTCAAGTTTGAATGTTCAGTGTCATAGGAATGCTATGGAAACTAGAAAGGTAAGCAGTGTTTCCCAGGCAACAGAGAAAATAAGCACTGAAAACTGGCTTCTAAGCCTTTTCTACAATAGCAGTTAATGGCTTTTTCCTAGAGTTGAAACTGGCTTGTTTGGTCCATGTTTCTCTGCTCAGAATAAGCTCAGCCATGGGAATTACCTGCTAGGAGACATTTCTGTAGGACAGGCACATTTTACCTGGATTAACTAAGAAAGGAGTTGAACTGAGGACACAAATTATTTTTCTCCAGCACAGTGAACAACTTAAAAGTAACATATTTTTGTTTCTCTATAACACAGAGACAGAAATATGAACTTGTGGCTAAATAAAAAAATAAATGCACTAGTAGCTTCAAGACCACATTTCTTGTACTGTCAATAAAAATAAATGCAACATTTGACGCTTAAAAGTTAGACTATAGGAAGCAAAATTCTCTCTCACCAGTGATTTTCCTTGATAAAAGAAGACTACGAGAAACATCTTCAGGTTTTTGTGTAAGTGATTGTTCAAGCTGAAATAAAAAAGCAACACGTTTTCTGTAAATTCACAGGAGAATGTTGACAGGAAGGTCATACATCAGGCTTGCATATGGAAATCAATGCTGATTTTATAGATAAATAAAAATATGCTATCATAATTTTATTTACTATATTGTAAACTGTGTAGTTACGTTGATTGTGGAGATGTGTATAAGATAAACACATCCCTCAAATTAACTTCCTCTCCAGACACTCAGTGAAGAATGAATCCACAATCCAAAATTCTTTGAACTTAAGATAAAAATCAAGGGATAGGTTCTTACTTACTGTAGGAATTTTTACTCCTTGACTGCTAGCCAAAGCTGTTGACTGGCTGGCTGAGCTGTGATAATCACTCCATCCAGGATAATGGCACCTGGCCTCTGAAGGCTGAAATGGTGGTCGCAGCGGAATAGCCTGCTGTATAGGCTCCCCAAGTTCTGTAGCACTGGCTTTCAAACTCTTTTTTTGAGGTTCAGTAGTATGAACAGACTCCATTGATCCTTAAGAGACAAATATGAAGAAGCCTACTTTTTATGTGTGAAAGCAGAATGTTAGTTTTCTATATCCTCCATACATAGCACATGGAAGTATCTAAATATCTAAGGTTAGCTACCATGTTTGTTGGATTGGATAGAAGAGTATTGTAACATTTTATGCCTTACCACATTACTTTTCTTCTGTTTACAGAGATACATTCTACAGCCACTCCCTCTCTCACTGCTTTTCTAAGCGCACCAAGTTTTTCATGTCTGTATACAGGTATGTATCGATATGTATATGAATATACTACGGTCATACCGTATGGGTGTAGCTATGCATATACACAGTAAATAGCTTTCGATTTGCTGTTACTTTCCCTGTAGTTATTTTAGATACATGCTGGGAAAAGCCAGCACGTGTGCAGGAATTCTAAGCAACAACAGAGCCGTAGCCAGCAGAGGCCAGGGACAATTGCAGAAGACGGCTGCCCCCTGTCAGAATGACTCACCCCATACACAACCTATCCATCTCTGCCCTTAAGAACAGCATGAAAGCCCCCTTGAGAACATGATTTTGGATGCTAGAGTCTTCCACAAGGACCTTTTACTTTTAGTATTTTGTTTGTTGAACCACAAAGGAAAAAAACTAGCTAAAGCTCAATCTTAGCTAAGCAGAAATACCCCAGATAACAGAGTTTGCATACTCTGGGATACTAAGATACAAAATTTCTGAAAAGGACTTATTTCTTTCAAAATATAGCTAAAGCATGTCCATCCATGATAAAGGTTCTCCTGTAGTACCTTACACCCCTTAATAAAAAAATCAGGTAGATCAGCTATCAGAATAATGATTAGTCACCATCTTGCTTTTCCTTTACAATGGTCCTTTCAGTTTCAGAGAACCATCTAGGTAATGTTGCAATAGTCTCTGAGTTTTTAAATTTTTCCATCCCTTTGTCCTTTTCTGTTGGTAACAATTCAGGGAACTGGAATTCTAGAAGTGGCATTTGTAAAAGATTAAATTAAGAACTATAAAGCATCTTGCTATGAACTGTTCAGATGGACAATTTTAATTTTTGGTATCTTAATAACTTGGCATTAGCGATTCGTGCTATAATCAAAATAGGTCTGTTAAATTCTTACTTGTAATTCTATTCAAATTCATAATACTTCTTTATGCCTCTATTTGGAGAGATTAATCACCAATAAGAACAGGAATATTCTTACAAGAAAGAGGAATGGACTCCATTTAAGTAGTGTGCACATTATTTGTTCAAGTGGCACACACTCCTAATGAGTCTTCTTTAAAGAATGAACTTACTAGTCTTTTTATAGTTTTAAACAATACATTTTACACTGCAATAAATGAAATAAATTAAAAGCTTCAGAAATCTCTTATTCTACTGAACAAAAATGCCTTTGTAGGGAGAATGAATTAGAAGACAAACATCAAATCTTTATCCAAATAATGTAGCTCAAGAGTCATGAAAAACAGTGTCTGGAATATTTTTAAGAAATTTTAGCTTCACCAAGATCACCTACAGGTACGTTTGCTGGTTGTGGGCTTTTTTTGTAAAATAAAGAGTTTAAAACAAAGTCTTTGGCTGAAAGAAATTAAAAAAAAAAAAACAAAAAAACCCCAAAAAAACGAACAAAAAAAAAAGCCTAGAAATATTACTACAGAGTAGTCAAATTTTTTTTCACCCAAACTCACCTTCCTCTTTCTTGGAAAATGAGTAAGCAGTATCTCCAAGTCTAATTAATTCACTGGTAGATTCTGATCCATCTGCATCACAAGATGGAACAAAAACTTCTGAATGGAGCCTAAGAGGAACATAAAGCCATAAAATATTTACTCTAAAAGTCCTTGTCCCTTCAGTCCACCAGATGGAGCTACAGAAGAGTGGTAACTCCAGGCAGCTGGCTAGTGTAGGACGTGAGACCAGCTTCTACAAAACAAACCAGTGTAGAAGTCACAAAGATATATTGAATGCAGTTTAAGTAAAATAATTTAAAACTGTGACAACGTTTTTAATGCATTTCATTCCATATGTAGAGTAAACTTCATGGAAATAAAAATACCATCAGCACTCTTCAAGAACAAAAAAGTTCTGGATCTAATTTTAGCTCTCTTGCTGCTGGACTAAAGGAGAAAGTTACCTCACGTTCCATTTGACATATGTAATCAGTATGTTTCCTACTTGCAAGCTATTAAAACCCTATTGGTTTCTCTACAGATGCACAAAAAAAAAATTGTCAATCACTATGTCAATGCAAATATTCACAATTGTCTTACCCTTCAACTGGTAAGAATATGGAAGTTTGCCTAAGTTGACCAGCATTGCCCTCCAGCTGCTCTTGAGACGCAATTTGAATTTCATTCCTGGATAGCCCATTTGCCTCATCTGTTAATAACGAAGAGGCAATTATTTTCAGGAAAATTACTTCTACCTATTAGCTAACAGGCATTATTGCCACTAACATCAAAACAGTTTAAATGTAACAAAACATTATAATGGTGTCTAAAATGATGACATGTGATGCCCCCCCCCTCGAGGGGGTGGCAACTTTTATGGTAAGTTTTGAAAAGTGATACAACTATCCTATAATCCTATTGTTTCAATTATAAACAACCTCTTTCTTCTTCCCCAAAAGAATTAAATCCCATACTTCTAACTAGGAAATTGGAGTCACTAACACCTATTGGGTAGGAGCACTGGCAGTCTGAGAGCGGGGAAAAGCAGTACAGGCACTGAAAAATGCTGCTGCCCTCTTTCTGCCATTCCCAGTGAACAAGGACAGGAGGCAACTGTCTCAACCACCGAGTGCTCTCCCATTTACCCACAGGGTGCAACAGCCAGTGATGACAGTTCTTATCAGCTTTAAGACAGGAAGAGCGATACTCAGTCTGCAGTAACAATGGTGCCTCTGAAGGGCTGAGTAGCTTCTCTTCCCCTGTTCAGCATTTTCCTCAAAATAGCCTCTGCTACAGATCTGCTCCCGAGACCCATTTTAGAGGAAAGTTTCAGTCATCCCCCTGTTTGCCTCTTAGTGAGTAAATGCAATGTTTGCTCACTGTTCCAATTAAAGTCAACATTCCCCTCTCTGAATCCTAACCATAAATCATTTGACTTACAAGTTGAAAAGCAACATGCTAACAGAGGATGAATCGTCTGGAGTAGGTTTCTGCCACAAGAATGAAGCAGAAAGATTATGTTTGCCAATTCTTGCCTTTTAACAAGTTTGGGGGGAAAAGAAATTATCTATTTTATCATTATTGTTTATGAAAATAAGAAATGTAAATACTCAAGTTTGGCCACTGAAATTTCCTCCGCCCATGGTCAGTTTCAAACTTTCTCCTCTTCTGCATTGTCAAGGTTATAAATAAGGCAAAAATCACCAAATAAATCTTTGCTACATTGGAAACACGATGGGTATCCCAAACCAAGGTTTCACAGAGCTTCCATCTTCCAATGGATTCTTTCCCCAGAGCTGCTAGTGAGAAGAACAGCCAAGAAACCATTTTTACTCATTATGGGAGCTGTGTTCCATTCATGAACACCAAGAACTGTGGTCATGAGAACCTAACAAAGCCCTCGGCAAGCTAACTTGCTAGCAGGCAAACAGAAGAAGTAAGCTGTCCATAACGTAGTAGTAGCAGAACATATTACCTTGAACCAGGACATCTGTCTACTTACCTCCATTCTGAGAAGATGATTCACTGGCTTCTTCTGTAAGATACTCTAACAAGCCATCAAATATTTCAAGGAGGTTTCTGATAGATTCCCTTTCTCCTTTCACAATGTTTTCACCTTAAGAGAAGGTACTGCCACATATTAATAATTAATACTTCACAGAAGAAAAATTCTCAAAAGCAGGTATCTTCTGGAGAAGAATGCTTGGAAATTCTTGTGATGGTGTCAGCTCAGAAGACAACTGGTCACTCATTTATGGCTATGTACGTAAGCTTAAGGTATCTTAAAAGTTTTCTAAAGTTGTGTATTTTCAATTCTAATAATTGAAAGTTTATTGATGCTATACCTGCTTCCATTAAAAAAAAAATAATCAGGGAATATTTTCAGAGATAGTTGGTATTTAGTATTTTCTTATACATATTAGCTACAGCATAAACCAAGTCTACAGACTGGCAGACAGGATTACAAATACCAGCCATACTGTACCAAATTAGAAAGAGATATTTCATATCAGGCAAGCAGTTTTCATTCTTTGCAGGCTGTGTTACGTGCGAATATACATATGCATACCCAATGAAAGCTATGATCTGTGTACAAAGGACAGATACAACATGGTTCTAGTCTTTACTTAATGACTTTTTAAAATTCAAGGCTGGTGTTTTAAAATCTAGTCTCCAAGCTTTAACTGTATACAGAAAAATACTGAGCCAGTAACACACTTCAGGTAACACTTTAGCAGGCAAGCGAAGTAGGATTGAGTGCTAACTTTAACATTCCTTACAAGTCTGTGTCATACATGACGGCTCTTATTTATTCTCTGCTTGGTGTTTAAATTTATAACCTAATGTCCAAGGCAAGGGTTCAGTGTTTTGATTACATTCACTACAGGAAAAAGACTTTTCACGTGAGTATGAAAGTATGCTTTGTAGCGTATGGTTCTTGTAAATTGTTCAAATTAAACCACACAGATATTCAACTGGTGTTTGTCTACATTACAATGAGTACTTACCAGTGATGTGCGACAAGCTGACTTGCAAATAGTCCAACGCCAGGGAATCTATTACTGCTTGTACATTATGTGCATCATCCTCTTGGCTTCTAGGAGTAGCTATGACATCTATTTAAAATAAATAATATATTTTGGGCTATCTAAATGGATTGCTTATTGCAGATGTTTTGACTAAACTACTTGAAGTTTCACTTACAAGTTAGTATTTTTTCAATACCTCGTGTACTTGGTGAAAAGCCCAAATATCATATGGTCATATGAAATCTTTTATAAATACAAACTTAGAAGAGCCACTGGAAGATGTGAGGATTTTATCAGCTGAAGTATTAAATTCAAGAATAGAGGCTACTAAACTATTTTTTCCTCCTTCACTCCCAGCACACACATCTAGTTCAGATTGTCAAATTGGACCTGCAGTTTGTCTTAAGGTCTCTTCTTCTCCTGTCAGCAACTAGTTGGACTGCAATGCATTCTACTTCATTGGGAGCAACATTATTTTTAATTCTTAGCTTATATTTAACAGGACTCCTACCACCAATAGCTGCCAGTTACCACTTACAGTTATCTTCTGCAAGTAGGATAACACTTCCCAAATACAACAGTTTACCATAAAGCAAATAAATACGTAATTGTATAGCCCTTTCTTATTGTTGTCATTGCAGTCAAATGGAGTTGGGTTAAATCACAGCTTAGCTCATAGTAGACTGTAAGTACTAAGCATTTTATGAGAACAGGCTTGGCTTCAGTATTAACACTTCTTTAAGAGAAATGAGCCAATTCACTCCCTTCAAAAGTATTGTGCCTATGTCTGGCTTTCAAGGTCTAATTTACAATAGAAAAAGTTTTGCTGTAGCAGTAAAAAAAAAAAAAATTTTTTACTACTGTAGTAGTAAAAAAAAAAAAAAAGGCCAATATTACTTAAATCTTCCTAAAGAATTATAATCTTATGTGTTTGTCCTTGGAAGGACACAAACACTGAAAAAAACCCCTAAATCTGTAATAAGTTTTACAAACTTTA
This sequence comes from Limnodromus scolopaceus, assembly GCA_028565335.1. Taxonomy (NCBI): domain Eukaryota; kingdom Metazoa; phylum Chordata; class Aves; order Charadriiformes; family Scolopacidae; genus Limnodromus; species Limnodromus scolopaceus. The sequence goes on from JAOXNO010000003.1 coordinate 37,523,642, forward strand.
ATTTGTTCATCACAAAATATACAGAGAAGAAAAAAGAAAGCAGGCTTAGAAATTATCGTTCCCACCTGGTACTTTTTCTCCTAAGATTGACTCATAAAGATGAACAAACACATAAGCACCACATTCAGAGAGATGCTTTACGTGCTGGTATATGTGACAGCTCCTTAAAAGATCATTGGCAACATCAACCCAATCTATTAAGAAGTAAAACATATTAATGTCAGAACTGAAAGACACAGAAATAAAGACATGGTTAGTTGCAGTGAAAAATTGAATCCATTTAAGTATCTTTGCCTCCACTATAAGTGGTCGATTCCAGTCATGATCTCCCAAACATCCAAAAACGTTGTATGCTTTCTGCTCCATGCCCTGCCTACTTCAGATGGAAACAAGGACAGAGTGTGGAATGATACAGGCCGGTATCTTGTTTGAGTACAGTCACAGCACACAGACTTGACAGCTGTCGCTGTGCTCTCAAGGGCACTGATGTACCACAGGCTGGGCAGCTACTTTTTTCTTCCACATAATCATAGAATGGTTTGGGTTGGAAGGGACCTTAAAGATCATCCAGTTCCAACCCCCCTGCCATGGGCAGGGACACC
>JAOXNO010000003.1:37529405-37553382 GCA_028565335.1 Limnodromus scolopaceus
GAGGGGGGAGGGAAGAGAAGAGAAGAGGACTCGCTCCCCACCCTACCCGAGAACGGATGGTCCACGCCGAGCTCGCTTCTCCCCCTTTCCCCCCATCACTGGGGGTGGGCTGGGGAGCGGCGGGCTGGTGGAGGTTTGTGGGTCAGTGGGTTGGCCGGGCGCTTCGTCGATGGCGAAGCCTTGGGGAGCTCTTGGCAGGGCGGTTCCCTCTTCCTCCCTTCCCCCTCGCAAGGGACGGTGGCTCTGGCTGTTGCTGGTAGAAGCCGGCCGGCTCCTGCTTTGTGTTGTGTAAGCGGATGTTAATGGCCGGCCCCGCCATGCGGTGACTGAGGGGAAATCAAAATGCCGGCTGCTGCCTTTGTTCCTCCTCCTCCCCCCGCCCAGCTCAGACTCTAAAATGGCAGCGGCTGGAAAATGTGGCGTAGACAGAAATGAGAGACAAAGGAAACAGCGCTGGCAGGAAGCAGCGGCCGCGCAGCCAGGTCCCCTCTGGGAGCGCTGTGTTGTGCTGGGAAGGATCGTTCCAGCGCCCGCCCGCCCGAGATTGGGGAGCAATCGGGGCGCGGGAGGGAGCCTCGCGCTCGGATCCAGCTTGGCGGTGCTTAGTGTGGGGCTGAGCGCCTCAGGGTTGCAGGGACGGGCGTTCGAGATAAGCTTTTTCGAAGGGACCTCGCCTAAAACGCTAACATAAAATGCGTGGCTTCATAAAACATCGTTATTGAGAGACAATCTTATCTTCTGGGATACAAGAAAACCGTTTACAGGGAAGTTATCCCAAGGTTTTGTAACTCCTGCCCGTGTTCTTCAGGCTAACGCACAATGGGAGTGTCACTTGGGTGGGAAACCATTTTGATCATGGGGCAATACGAAGGTGTTAAAGCCCTTACTTTGCTTATGTTGCAACTTGCTGTAGGCCTTTCAATTTCATTTTATGGAAGCTGCAAAGATATGTGTTTCCTTAGCTTCTGAATATGAGTTGTAGATTGTGGCATTTGCAACTTAAGTATGTATTTTGAAGCTTCAGTATCCTGTAGGTGGGGGTATATAAATCTGAATTATAAGGTTATAGGGTGGATTGCAAAGTTGGTGATTAAGTTGTATAAGAGGACTAAAATGTTTCTCTTGGATTCTATGTTATGATCTTCTCCAGGTTTGGAGCCCCCCGTTTTGGAGGAAGTAGAGGTGGACCTCTCTCTGGAAAGAAATTTGGAAACCCTGGGGAAAAACTTACAAAAAAGAAATGGAATTTAGATGAGCTGCCCAAATTTGAGAAAAACTTCTATCAAGAACATCCTGATGTAGTTAGACGTACTGTGGTATGTACCCTGCCCAGCTCATGCACAAGTAAACAAGGAAGTGCAAACATGCTGCAGGTTATGGGGTTCAACGGGCACGGATGGGGTAAATTAAAAGATAACTTTGGTATCAAAGCTTATTTCCAATAATGGGATTTCTAATCTTGCAGCAAGAAGTTGAACAGTACAGAGCAAGCAAAGAAGTTACAGTTAGGGGCCATAACTGTCCAAAACCGATTATAAACTTCTATGAAGCTAACTTTCCTGGTAAGTGAAGTCTAGTGTACTAGTTGTTCTTCCAGGTTTGATTAAGACAAAGTGTAAGTTAATAAATTTAAATCTTTTTTTCCTCAAGCAAATGTTATGGAAGTAATTCAGAGGCAGAACTTCACTGAACCAACTGCTATTCAAGCACAAGGTTGGCCTGTTGCATTGAGTGGATTGGATATGGTTGGCGTGGCACAGACTGGATCAGGGAAAACACTGTCTGTAAGTTTTGATTATAGCCTGGAATACTGCTGGGTTTCGGAAGTAAAAGTATGGCCTGACTTAGTGCAGGCTGAATGCTTCTGGGAAGAGATGGTAATGAGACTTTTCTTTCTTCCAAACAGTACTTGCTGCCGGCTATTGTGCATATAAATCATCAGCCATTCCTGGAGCGAGGAGATGGACCTATTGTGAGTATCCCTAAATGAAAAGAGAACTTAAATTCCAGAGAATGTGATTTCTTTTTTTACAGTCCAATTCTCCATGCTCATAAGGGTGCATAGCTGCATTGTGTTTCTCTGTATGACTAAAGTGGTTCCATGTTCTGGTAGTTTCCCAAGAACATCCTGTAGGCTCTGATTGGATTGTACTTAAAATTGTGCAGAACAATACTGGACGTCCCATTTTGGAAATTGCTATCTCCTGGAAGCTAGTGAATTTCAGGTATCATAGCACGCAGCATAGGTCAGTGTTTGTTGGTAACTGAGAAACTAGGTGATTTAGTTTGCTGGTTTGGGCTACTTAAATCCACTTTTAGTCATTCTGGCACTGAAGTAATTAGTATGGTGACCTTTCTATTTAAAACTAGTGTCAGAATAGAAGCTTCAAATAGGTATTGAACTAAAAGCTGGGCATCTCGTTCCTAGTGTCTTGTGCTGGCACCAACTCGTGAACTGGCTCAACAAGTGCAGCAGGTCGCTGCTGAATATAGCAGGGCATGCCGTTTGAAGTCCACGTGTATTTATGGAGGTGCTCCGAAGGGACCACAAATTCGTGACTTGGAGAGAGGTATGGATAAGCCTCGATGCATCTCTGTGTGAGGTAACAGGAAAACTACTTCAGCTGACTTGACTGCTTGGTTTTTAGGTGTGGAAATCTGCATTGCTACACCTGGGAGACTGATAGACTTCTTAGAAGCCGGAAAGACCAATCTCAGGAGGTGTACTTACCTTGTTCTTGATGAAGCTGACAGGATGCTTGACATGGGTTTTGAACCTCAGATCAGAAAAATTGTGGATCAGATAAGAGTGAGTATAACTGGTTGAGGCACTTATCACTATTACAGAAACAAATGCCACTATGCTTATTAAGCAAGGGCAGTGCAATGAACTCTTTCAGACTTGTCTGGGTAGGTGTTTGTGTTTGTGTTTTTTTTGTGTAGGGCATTTGACTATCTATTGATTTTGTACTGATCCTAGTCTCCTTCTCCAGCCTGACAGGCAAACTCTCATGTGGAGTGCTACATGGCCAAAGGAAGTAAGGCAGCTGGCTGAAGACTTTTTGAAAGAATATGTACACATCAACATTGGTGCATTAGAACTAAGTGCAAACCACAACATTCTTCAGATTGTGGATGTGTGTCACGATGTAGAGAAAGATGACAAGTAAGTCAGTGGGGGCATAGCATTTTTTTAATGATTTTGTTTGGCTGATGAACTGGGAAATGAATTTGTTGTGATGGAATTTTGCCACCAGTCTGAGACCACTAAAAAAAGTTTAGTTTTAATAGCCTGATTTATTTTTTTTAAACTTGCACAGTACAAATCAATCCTAACTCTAATCATTGTCTCTTCATAATAGGCTTATTCGTTTGATGGAAGAAATAATGAGTGAGAAGGAAAATAAAACAATTGTTTTTGTGGAAACCAAAAGACGGTGTGATGATCTTACCAGGAAAATGAGGAGAGATGGGTGAGTCCAATAGCTTGAACATCAGCGAGCCACTCTATAATCTGAGATTGCTTTTGATTCTTCATGAGTGACCACTTAATTATGGTGCCAAAACTGTCAAATACAGCAACACGAGGTGGTGGTTAAAATGTTAAAACTAACTCTAAGCTATTTGCATGTTACCAGTAGCCCTGTCTCTGATTAATGAAACTACTCAAGGAATGTTTTAAGCCAAATCAAGTTGTGTATTTTCAGGTGGCCAGCAATGGGTATTCACGGTGATAAAAGTCAGCAGGAGAGAGACTGGGTTCTAAATGGTGAGTATTTCGGCAATTTCTGCAAGTCATGTGATCTGTGTTGCTTAATAAAGAAACTGATGAGTTGCTTGTGTTACAGAATTCAAACATGGAAAAGCACCAATCCTGATTGCTACAGATGTTGCATCCAGAGGTCTAGGTTAGTACAACTTGTAATGGCAGTTGCCCAAAGCTTTTTAAAGAAAGTCTATTGCTTTCTTTAACCTCTGCATTTTTCTAAGTTTTCTTCACATAAAGGTGCAGTCTTTGTGGCAAGGCCTAGGCATGACAATCGGAGGACTCGAGGGGGATGGAGGACTAGTGGAAGTGATCGGCTGGCTGCTTCCAGTCAAATAGAGAGGTGAAAGCTGAGAGCATTGTGTGCCAGTAATCTTCAAAAGGCAAAGATCATCCTTTAAACTACTACCCCATAAACTGTTCTCTCATGAAATAAGCAGTTTCATTCACAGTTCACTTTGCCCTGGTATTTCTCTCCTCTCCATGCTTTGCATGATTTGCCATGGTGCAGTACTGTTAGTTTTGTGCATACTGTCTGCTGTGATCTGTGGGTCTTTGAATTTCAGTGAGTTTGCTGAAATGTTGAAGAAAATAATTACAAACTTCAATGAAAATTTTTTTCAACCATGAAATGGAGAGAGCAGCTTTAAAATGTACTAAGCCTTGTACAAATTGGTGAGTACTGGCACATGAAATCTGAGAAAAAGGCCACCTCTCACTTTAGCAAGTGGGGCAGGAAAGCAATGGCTTTTCAAATGCCTTTGAAAGTCGAAGTTCCTCCACCTATACATAGTCGTCATGTCGAGACCTGCCAGAGAGAGACACATTCTCAAGTGAACCCTGGCTTCTTGGAAGCGCTTGCCTAGACGAGACACAGTGCATAAAAACAACTTGGTGACTTTGGGGGGACAGGTATGTTTTTCTTGCAGCTGCGGTTCAAAGGTCTTGGCAAGACAAGCAGTGTGGCCCCTTTTTTTTGAGCTTCTAATGAGTGTGTATGTGAAGGACCTTGTATGTTTTTACTCTAAGGTCCTCAAATGAGCACATGAAGAGGCTGCTGTGAGCTTTAGTGGCCCTACTGCAAGAAGCATTCAGATGTCACTTGATGATTTGTAAAGGGGACTCTTGAGTTGGGAATGACAAGCAAATGCATACTCCTTTATGGTAAGGTTTTGGATCACAGGGTGGGTGATGAGACGGGAACAGACGGAGTGTGCATTACTTTCCCTTCCACGATACTCATGCAGAAATGGATAATTCTAACACTGTTCTTTGCAGCCATTATTTTCTTTAAAGTACTATTGTCTAATGTTTATCTTCGATTTGGCTGTTGTGGTGTGCAAAACTTTGTACCTTGCTTTTTGCCACACTGCAACACTTTACAGATGTGGAAGATGTGAAATTTGTCATCAATTATGACTACCCTAACTCCTCAGAGGACTATATCCACCGAATTGGACGAACTGCCCGCAGTACCAAAACAGGCACAGCATACACATTCTTTACTCCTAACAATATTAAGCAAGTAAATGACCTCATCTCTGTGCTTCGGGAGGCTAATCAAGCCATCAACCCCAAATTGCTTCAGTTGATTGAAGACAGAGGTTCAGGTAAGTACTGTTCTTGACCACAGTGCCTAGCTTTCCTCTGGGAACAAAATGGAAACCCAAATTCCACCTCCAACCTCTCTACAAAATGAACGTGGAAGGTGGTTTAGCTACCAGTTACGGTGACCTGAAAAGGTATTTATGAACACCGATAATAAAAAAGCAACACCTCTTCCCTCTGAATATTCCACACCCATGATGTGGTGCACCTGTGGCCAAACAAAGATGATGCGTTTCTGAGTCTTTGCTCTGAAAACACTGCAGAGCTTAGTTTTGTGGCCTTTTCTCATTGCTAAAAAAAGATGGATGTAAGTGTCCTGTTGGCAAGGTGAAAGTGACTTTTTGCCTTGAGGCCACCGCTTCTGTTACAGGGGAGAGTAATATGACTGTCCTCATAGGATTGACAGCTTTATCTATTAAAATAGTCTTCATCTAACTAGAGGCCAGTTAGCAACTGGAAAGCTTCTGTAGTAAATTGGCCTTGCTGGGGCAGAAATGGAAAGATTTTTCTCTTACTGGCTGAACTCATTTGGAGGCTTCTAAAATGCAGCCTTTGATATATATATATAACTATGTGTTGTCTCTTTTTAATAGGTCGTTCCCGAGGCGATCGACGTGACAGATACTCTGCGGGCAAAAGGGGTGGATTTAGTAGTTTTAGAGAGAGGGAGAACTTTGAGAGAACCTATGGTGCACTAGGAAAGAGAGACTTTGGAGCAAAAACTCAAAATGGGGCTTACAGTGCCCAAAGTTTCAGTAATGGAACACCTTTTGGAAATGGCTTTGCAGCCGCAGGCATGCAGGCTGGCTTCAGGGCTGGTAACCCTGCTGCAGGAGCTTACCAGAACGGCTATGAGCAGCAGTATGGCAGTAATATTGCAAATATGCACAATGGCATGAACCAGCAGCAGTATGCGTATCCTGCCACTGGTGCTGCTCCCATGATAGGTTACCCAATGCCGACAAGTTATTCTCAATAACTTAGTGTATTTAAATGTCTCAGTTTTTCATAATTGCTCTTTATATTGTGTGTTATCAAAACAGGATAGTTATTTAAGAAATGGGAAATGCAGAAATGACTGCAGTGCAGCAGTAATTATGGTGCACTTTTTCGCTATTTAAGTTGAATATTTCTCTACATTCCTGAAACAATTTTTAGTTTTTTGTACTAGAAAATGCAGACAGTGTTTTCAAAGTAAATGTACAGTGATTTGAAATACAGTAACAGAAGGCAATGCATGGCCTTCCAATAAAGATATTTGAAGACCGAATTTTCTTTCAGATGGCAATTTTCTCAACATGTGCACAACTTTACATTAATGGAATGTCAAATGTTTTTATATTAAAATCTAGAAAGGTTTCTCAACTGTGTCTGATTAAAAATTTAAGCTTACAAAAAAAAAACCAAAACAAAACAAAAAACAACAACAAAAAACAACCAGCCTTGCCTTGATTGGGCTAGATTGCTTAGCATGGCAGGCTCTGCTTTGATGGGGAAGAAAACTAAAGCTGGCTTCTGCGTAACTGTTGGAAACAGTGCTTTTCCTTGTCTCAAAAGAATAGGGCCAGTTTTTGGAAAAGATCCGCTGGAGTAATGGTATAGCTAAAAAAAAGTCTTGCTAACCAAAACTCTGCAATGGTGTTGCTAATGAGCTGCTACAAGCGTAGGAAGCTTTTGCAGCACCGTAACTGTTGCCTTCACAGGAGCATATGTGCAGACCAGGCTTGAGTGTAATGTATCTACAGCTGTCAGGCCTTGTGAGTTAGCATGCGGGCGTACTATGAGCTTCAGAGAAATGGGAAGATCTTAGTATTAAAACTTCAAATTATACTTAAACTGGTATTGAGCAGTGATTTCTTTATGGAAGTGGGGGGAAGTGGGCTGTTGATCTGTTGACATGCTTAATGGATATTTTTTTTTTTTTAAGACATGCAAATGATTCATCTCAAAACATCACCCATGCTGAGCAAAGCAACAGCATTTCCTTGAGTAGGCACATAGCTGGAATAATACTTGATCATGGGGTTAAAGTACATCACGCTTTCAAATACAGTCTATTAAAATTCCAGTTAATACTAACTTTCAGTACTTTTCCTCACTTGTTTATCAGTAACGGTGATTAGATTCAAGTTTAACGGTGCTTAACTAACAGCTTAATGTGTTCAAGGTTCTGTCTGCAAGAATCAAGGCAAGATTCTACCTAGGCTAGTTTGAAGCCAAGTCAGACAATTCATTTTACGCTTCAGACCTTTTTGCTAGTCTGTGCTCAGCTCTTGGAGATCTGAGGCTCAGCTTGTGATGTTTTTAACTAACCTCTTGATTATGTATTTCTGCGTTTTCTGTGGTATTCTATGAGAACGTCAGTTGAAGTCCTATAATAATAACACACTTCAGTCTTTCACTGCAGTTGGTGATGTGGAAATAGTTTTTAATTAGCTTTGCAGCATTCCCCTTGCTCAGTGCTGAAGACAAGGAAGTAGATAGTTACTTATCTTAGCCATTAACATGTAATATTCAAAAGTTTCTAGGTCAGTTGCCTGAAACAAGGCATGGGAAGCATGTTTTTGTTTAAAAACTTGATACCAAAAAAGGTATACGGAGAAAACTTGCAGTTTGTGCATTAATGTTGACAGACTGGGGCCTTTTTTAACAGTGATGCAAAGGTGGGAGATAGCACCAACCACATTTGTTAAAGTGAAACCCAGATAGGTGTTGGCAAGTCTTACTGGTTGAAAATGTGCTTTGGAGACTTAATCAGGAAATCGTGCAGAGAAATCCACCTTGTGACAGAATTAGTACAGAATTTTCAAGGTTGCAGATTCTTGGTGGGCTTTGTGGCCAAGTTGGCTACTTCAAAAAGTTGAAGTAATAGACTATACAGTTCTGTCTTGCTTCTAGAGAGGTGTGTATTGTGGGTTTGTTTGTTTTTTTGTTTTTTTTTTTTAATCAGTAAGGTAAAACCTGAAAAACATAAGCATGTCTTAATTTTTTTTTTTTTTGCCTTGTGTTTCCAAATGACCATCATCTAGGTGAAGTGTTCCCTGAGGGCTACAGGGTCTTGTTCAGTGTAAGCTGGGCTCACTTCACGTTTTCACATAAAATGAAGAAAAAAGAGCTCTACCTGATAACGCTGATAATATCAGATATGCTGATAGAATTGAGCTCATGGCAAATTCAGAAATATAACTGTACCTGGCAGTACCTTTGCACCCAGGAACAGCACCTCCTCCTCCAGCTGACTCAGTGGTCGATTGACGCCTTGTGTCCCGGTTCTCGGTCTGTCCCTCGGGGTTGCGCAGTAAAGAACCAAGGCCGACATTATTCTGACGGATTGCGATTTGACGTACATGAGTTTCTCTAACAGCAACTCGCGGAATGGTTCCTCTCTTGAGCTCCACCTTCTGGCACTGGTACAAACCCGTGATTAAGCACGTATGGAAATTTCCACTGCTCGGCTGAGGCCTTGGGCTCCCGCCCGCCCTGCAGCGACACGTTACTTGGAACTCTGCTTTGTGCTGTTTTAGACCAAAGCAACGTGTAGCTGCTCTGATGGGATCTGTGCGGGCTTTCCACATGAAATCCTCCTGTGCAGTGGTGATGTGTTCACAAGACGGAGAAGGGTAGGGTCCTCACACACACCCCCCCAGCCCACAGACTCGCCTCCACGCCAGGGAGCTCGGGCCTGCCGTGTCCAGGGTGGGGAGGCACACACTATCGCCTCAGCGGGCTGGAGGGCACGAAATGCCGGCGGCGGACGACTCCCCGCCGGGCCCAGGGGAGCTACCGCCTTCGAGGAGAAAGAACCGTGGTCGGCGGAGAGCGCCCCGCCCGCGGAGTGTCAGCCCGTATGCGCGTCCGCTGTGTCCCCGCTCGCTCCTGAGTGAACGTGGCGCACGCGCAGTGCGCGCTCCGTCCGTCCTCGTCTCCTCCCCCCTCACTCCCTCCGCCATGAGGAGCGAGGAAGATGGCGCTGGGCTGCTGCCAGGGGGGCCGGTGGTGCGGCCGCGCTCCCTGGGGGCGGCCTGTGCTGCTGCGGCGGCGGCGGCCGCCCGCCGCTCGGATGGCGGAGGGGATGGGGGCAGGGTCCCCGTCGCGGCCCTACGCGGTAGCAGCGGCCGGCGGCGGTGAGACGGGGGGCGGGGAGGAGCTGCTGGAGGTGTGCTGGCGGCGGCACTTCCTGCGGGGCGGTGCGGAACCGCGGACGGCGCTGGCATGGCGAGACTACGTCAGTGGCTGCCACCCGGGCTTCGGGCCGCTGGGCGCCGCGCTGCGGGGCAACCTGGCGGCCCAGTGGTGGGACTCGGCGCTGGCGCTACGGGAGCAGGTGTTGGCGGTGGATGCCCCGGTTCACGGCCTGCCCGCCGCCGGCGCTCCGCCGGCCGCGCAGGGGCTCCAGCTGCTGCACTCGGAGACGCTGCGCGAAGCCCTCCGGAGCGGGGGCTGTAGCCAGGAGGCCGGCCGACCTTCTCTGGAAGAAGTGCTGGGGAGCGCCGGGGTGCTTCGTGAGAGTCTGCTTCCCGGTACGTCCCTCGGCCGAGCCCATCCCCTCGGGGTGAGGTGGGTCTCCGGAGAGCTCTGGGCGCCCGTTCGCCTTTTTCTTGCTGGGAGCGAAGCAGCTGCGTTTACGTGAATTTTCCAGTTGGCGTTAGAGCGCTGGGAAAGTTAAATCTGCGTGCTGAGGGCTTGTGTCCTTTTTAAGGACCTGAGCAGCTCATGCCGAAGTGCGCGTCGGATGTTTTCCCGTGTAATTAGGGGAAAGGCGTGTAAAAATTGCGGTTGCTGAAGTTCCTGGAGGAATTGGGCTACAGACTGCTTAGCTAATCTTTGGAAAACAGTAACGCTAGTGGGACTGTGCATGTAAACGTATGTACCGTATGTGCTACATTCACTCTCAGAATTACTTTTTTTTTTTTTTTTTTTCCCTGTGGCTACTAGAATTAGCGATTTGTCTTTTGACAGGTGCTTTGGCACAATATGTTAGCTGCTTAGAACTGGTGAACAAAAGACTGCCTTGTGGCCTCGCTCAAGTTGGAGTATGTTTTCATTCTATTCCAGAAACGGAACAGCATAACAGAACCCCTATAAGGTAGAGTAACAGAGGGATTAATCCATTTCCATACTTACACCAACAGTTTGCACTTGTTTCACTTTTGAATTATTTTTGAATACCCTCTCTTGCTTTTTTCCTGTTATTTTTGAAGGAGTTAACTTGCTGACCTTGCTATTGTTTAAAGAATAGGCGAAAGGACCACGTCTTTGCTTGCATGGTTTAGCTCTCCCAGAACTGCAGGACAGTGGCTCGATTACTGGTTACGCCAGAGGCTCCAATGGTGGAGGAAGGTAACAACCCGTGGGAAATGCTGGCTGCTCCTTTATATCTCAAATGGGGGGGGGGGAATAGACACCCTTTTATGGTGTTATATTGCTAGCCAATTCTTGTAACTGAAATACATGTATTTCTTGTAAGAAACAGAAAAAATACTGAAGTTTGTGACAGACCTGTTAAGTAGGGCTGTAATTTATAAAAATCTTTTGCTGAAAATCACGGACTTCAGCTTGCATTACAGACTTGTTTTTTGTAGTTAATACAGCACGCACAGTAGTGATCACCTCTTACATCTTTAATTTTCAGTTCGCAGTAGGCCCATCTAACTTCAGCAGCAGCGACTTTCAGGATGAAGAAGGAAGAAGAGGATTTAATTTACATTACAGCTTTCCTTGGGGGACAGAAATAATAGAAACATTGAAGAACCTTGGTGATGCTGAGCTGTTACAGATGTATCCGGGGGATAGTTCAAAATTACTTGTAAGCTTTACTATATTAAAAAGTTTTTTGTTATAAAGATTACATGTGAGAGAAATGGTTTCTTTGCTGTTCCGGTTGCTTATTGTGTGACTGTCTTTGTTCTTTTGTTGTAAGAACAGTACAATTGGTACTCTACAGTCAGACCTTCATTTTCAAAAGCAGATAAAGTAGTATTTTGGGGTGGGTTGTTTTTTGGTTTTTTTCTTTTTTTTTTTTCCAAAGAGTTAATTCTTTGAAGTTAGAAATGAGCTATTGTGACAAGACAGCTGTTGTCGGTTGTGTATCCTTTACCTGAATCCGTGAGTAGATGTCAAGACAAACTCGGTCTGTGTTCTGCAGTGTTAAGTTTGCGTCAAAAAGAACCTGTAAGTGTTTTTTCTTTCTGTAGCTTGTCCAATTCCATATATGTGGAAGTGTATGTGGATCAATGGATGATAAACACTGCAAATGGCATTATAGAAGTAATGTAACCTACGCAACTGTAGGTTGCGTAGTGGTTTCTCAGTACGTAGGGGCAGATCCTTGCGGTCACTGGGAAGTAATCGACAAACTTCCACGAGAAAATGCAGAGTTTTGAGCGTATTGGCCATATCTTTGAATTTATGATCAGAGAGACAGGACTAGAAAATAATCCCATCCTGCTCTGATCTGCTTTCCCCAGTATTACAATCTTACCTAGTTATTCTTACACTTTTAAGATTATTGGTAACTTTTAAAAAATATATGTCTGATTGTATTTTAAATGTAATGAGGGTGCTTGAGCTCAATGTCTCATTATACATTTAAAGTGAACAAAAGGCCCTTTGAGACAGTAGTTGAGGTATCTCTTTGTGGTTGTTTTTTTTCCTCTTCAGGGCCGAGATGGAAGGAAGAATGTTATTCCTCATGTTCTCTCTGTGAGTGGGAATCTGGACCGAGGAGCATTAGCATACCTCTTTGATTCTCTACAGCTAGCTGAGAATCCATTAACTAAAAAGAAAAATTCACAGAGAAAGGTAACTTTCTGTAGAAAGTGTAAGGAAGAATAGATGATGGAAGGCGAGGGCAGGTCTAAGTACAAACCCCACAGACAATGAGGTAAATTCAAGCATGGAAATATCTCTCTTTTCCACATCTCCATTCTCCGTTCCCTTCCCCAAGACCTGCAGACAGAACGCTTTTCACTGGTAGCAATACGCTGGCCCCGTGGCACTGCCACTGCAGTCCTTTTCGCCAGCATAAGCAATTTTTCTCTCATTCTGAGGTCACCTTTCCTGTTTTACCTCCTCTCTGATGAGGAGGTAGGCTCTTGCCGTGCAAGTAATGAAGGACTTAAGAGAAGTTGGAATGTAGCTGCTGTTCGTGAGGAGTTTGTTTCTTCCAGCAGCATTTGAAGGTTGCTGAGAAGAGTAGAAAAAGTGGGTCACAGGTGGTAGTGGGGCATTTCCCCAAGGACCATCGTTATTCCACTTTTTCCCTGATTTTCTGGAGTTAGCGCTAACTTTGAGACAGCACTTGTTAATCAAACAGCCGTTTGGCCTTTAAGAACAGGCAGTAGACTGGTAACTACAGGGCTGTCTCTGATCACTCTGGCTCCATTGAAGATGATGGAGCTTTGCTAACAGAACTTCAGTTCTTTTCTGGGGCTCAGCCAAAATGGGCTAATTTCTGCCATGCTGACCTAGCTGGCATGTGTGCTAGTTACATGAAATACAGCTTGCTTCTAACTCAGGATTTGGTGCTATGAGAAATTTTTTGCGTATTTAGGACCTTTTTTTCAGTGAAAAAAATTCTATTTCCTAGCTCTGTTTAGAATTTTACAATAAGTACATTTAGTAATCTGTTGCTTTCTGTACAATTATTAGGTACTGAAGCTTCATCCTTGTTTAGCACCCCTTAAAGTGGCCTTGGATGTAGGAAAAGGTCCAACAACAGAGCTGAGACAGGTATGTTGTAAGACAGTTTTTTAATTTTGAGGACTGACTTTCCATGTAACCTTCTGGTACAATTCAGACACTGTTTGTGTTGGGGAAAATCACGCTGCTGCTTTGATTCTCGGAGATTCATGGTTGCACAGATTTCACTGTGATTCTGCTGTGCAGCTTGTACTCCTTTGGCTGCGACTCACACGGCAGACAGTAGGTAGTAGATGCCATCCTTGTGTTAGCACCTTGCTTTTAGTACTGTTAATAGAGCTGATATTTGTTCCACGCAAAATTAAGGAAAATAAATTTAAAAATTCCTCTCACCTTCTTAATCTTTCAGGATTATTTTAAGACATGGGTCGCATAAGGATTTTTTTAAAAAGTTTTTATGTAAGTCAGTCATAGAATCATAGAATGGTTTGGGTTGGAAGGGACCTTAGAGATCATCTAGTTCCAACTCCCCTGCCATGGGCAGGGACACCTCCCACTAGAGCAGGTTGCTCAAAGCCTCTAGTCATTAACTCAGTCCTCACAGAAGGGAGGAAAATTGCACTGGCATGTTTTTAAATAGAAATGGAGATTTGATTGCCAGGCTGCTTTCTGCTTTGAGGTCCTTTTAGAAAGACCAGAAAATTAACACCAGCTAGGAATGCTGATACCGCACATGCTAGCGTTTTAATGGTTTCTTTTTAAAGGATTTCAATCCCTGGAAGTCTGTCTTTAACTTTTGTTTTTAAATAAATGCAGGTTTGTCAAGGATTGTTCAATGAACTGTCAGAAAACAGAATTTCTGTATGGCCGGGTTATCTCGAAACCATGCAGGTATCTCTGGAACAGCTTTATACAAAGTAAGGAGAAACAGTCTTTTGTAAATTAAACTGTGAAGGTGAAGGATGACTTTCTGTGGACTGGCGAAAATATGCCTGTTTTCAGTAAGAAGTCATCGAGTGCAGTAACTGCTTGACTGAAGACATGTATCCCAAACTATAAACTTGGATTCGGTTAGTTTTATTACAAAGAGCAATAGTCAGATAGTTCATTTTTAAAAGTAAGTGAAGTATAAGCCTTTCACGTGTCACTGTTGTTTCTCTGGAACTATGGAGTGCCTTTTAGAGACTCTCCTATTGAAAATAAATTTCTCAAGATGACTCATAAGCTCGCAGAACTGTTTCCCACCGCCAGCCCCAGTTCTCGCGTCAGGGCTGGTTCTGTGTTTCATTCTTAAGTACTACTATTTCAAATAGCACGCTGCGTCTGGTCTTGAACGTAAAAGTTCTTCCAAGTCTGGAACCATTACCATTAGTGTACGTGATGGAATTACTTGCGCAGATAAAAACTGCTGCTTCATATATGATTTGTTGATCAGAACTGAATTTTGAGCATATTGCTGCTCATGTCAGCGGATCTTGAGATCATTGCTGAGTATGTTTTTACCCCGAGAGAAAAATAAATGCAACAGTTTGTTCATGTGCAGTAGTCTCCAAAGTAAGTCTGACTGTTAAATAACAGAAAAAAGATATATTCTGCTTCTACAAAAATACCCTTGTAATATGGTACTAGATAACATTTTTATGTGCTAAAGTAACTAATTTAAAGAAATGTAATCAGGAAAGCAATGAATAGTAACAAGAAAACTGGTGTCTTCACACTGAACTTAGTGCAGTATAGCAAAATAAATATTTACCGCTTATGGTCATTTGTATTTAACTAATCTGATTTTTTTTGTACACCAAAAGCAGTAACAGGCATGCTCTTTTCTTTGGAGGTACGATGAGATGAGTGTTCTCTTCACGATCTTGATAACTGATGCCACCCTAGAGAATGGAGTGGTCCAGCTGAGAAGCAGAGACACCACCATGAAGGAAATGATGCACATTTCTAGGCTGAAGGACTTTTTAACTAAATATGTAACAGCAGCCAAAAATATGTAAACTTAAATTCATTGAATAAAAGGAATTTCTTAAACCCCTGTGCCCGAACTGACTTCTACGGTGTCATGGACTCGGTGGTTTCTCGGCAAATAGTTCCGCTAACGCTTGGTGGTGCATCTGTTTTCTGTCAAATCTAGACCATCTAAATCTCCCAGGTTACCTTGTAAAGAGGGAAGAGACAACTTGTCCCTCGTTAACAGGGTTAATCATACTCTCTTTCATGTCTTCAGTTTTACTATTACAATTGCTCCATCCTAATCTAAAAATTCATCTTCCATATGTGTATTGCTGACACAATTATGGTCTCTTCTGGAAAAAGGTATTTTATATTAAAGACTTTCAAATCTTAAATGTTTTAGTAACATCGGTAAGTATCTTTCTACTATCTGTAGGAATGTATTTTAATCACATGGCCTCAGTTCTTCAACATTTAAGCTATTTCATCGTGGACTTGATAAACATAAAAATCAGAAATATTTTTAGCAATAGTAACAGAAAAAATAGGAAATAAATTGTAAGCATTTTTAACAAGCATTTTTGTGAACAAAAAATATCTGTATATAGAAAATGGTGGAAAAGGACTAATATGTGATCATATTTATCCTATATTGGAGTGTTGTAGTCAAAATCAGATACTAGAGTTTGTGTAGATGCAAAATTGAGTGATTCTGATCTCCTGTAGATTTACTGTGCTGTAGAGTTTATTAAGTCACTGTATGAAATTCCTTTACAGTGTATGCAACGAGGCATGCGGCCAGTGATAGTCATCAATGTCATGAAACACAGAAACTTGCCTTAAAAATTTCTTCTGTTAATGTGATATTTATTCAACTATAAACGGGTTACTTGTAACTGCTGTACACTAAGTAATAATAATTGCTGCATCGTGTATTTATGCTAGATACAATGCAAGGTGAGCATAGTGTGGCTGTGCGACTTCCTGAACTCATGGAACTCCACATAAGCTGGCTATGGAATGACATTAAAACAACCCAGAAACATCTTAAGAAACAGCCTATAGCAGGATACAGAATTTGTTTTGGAGTTAACTCTCCCAAAAGTTAATTTTAGCTTCCTGTCCTTACTCTGAGAGCTGAAGTAATGTTGAAGTGAGAAATTGCCATCCTTGCTGCTAGGTAACAGTGGGTACAGAGGCCAGATACACAGGTCCTCTAGCGTGTGCCTAAGAGGACAACACAGTTGGGATTATTTTTTTTTTTAATACATGACTAAAGCCTTTTGATTATCTTATGTTTGCATACAATCCAGTTTCAATTTCAGGAGAATTGTTAAATGTACGAGAACTTGGGTCTGGGTGAAAGCTTTACGTCATTTATTCCTTTCTGTTTATTTATCAGATACATACAATGCCAGATTATATATGCTGTCCAGCAGGATTTTACCTGAGAGTGATTGCGTTGTTTTGTTTCATTTTGGTTTTTTTTATGGTGCTATTTGGGCAATAAGCTGCTGTTTGTCTAATGGGATTGCTATTTGGGTCTTTGTTAATTGCAGTTTTTATCTGTTCTGCTTTTTCTTGTAAATTTAAGTCCTTAGAGATTATGACTTGGAAATTTTGCTTGCTATCAGAGAATGAGCTAGATTAGCTGTCTACAAAATAATTAGTCCAGGAAACTAGTATCTAAACATCATCTCTTTCTGTGTAAATTTGGTGGTACTTATCACATCTGAGAACTGAAAGAGTCTAAAAATACACCATTAAGTTAATCACAAAAGAGATCTTACCTTGTACTCAGTCTCTGACGAGGACCTTTGAATAGACTGTAGCTGGTGCCACCTTCTCTGCTAAAAGCCAGGATAACATAATTCATGGTTCTTCTTTTTGGTACAGATACACAACAGAAAAATTAATATACCATCAGCAACTTGGTCACTAATAACATTTCCTGCGTGGTTTCATAATGAAGCTGTTGAATTTTTGGGTCATAGGATGGTGATAGGCTTTTCCCCTCAAAAAAGTCTTAAAGTTATTTTAAGTTCTCTGTAGCAAGTAAGCAGTTTCAGTATCTAACTGCTACAATCTAAACCCGGTCTCCCCCCTGCAAAATTCCCCCAAACCATGTTTCTGTGCATCAGATGTTCCAAGATTCTAGCTTGAGGTTTTCACCTTTTCCATCTTCTCTTCTTATAACAGAAAAGGTGACGTATTCTTCTTCTGGTTTAACAGGCTCTGGATTAAAGATGGTGAACAGCAATTAATTACAAAAGACTGACCAGATTTGGGTTTTTTTTTTTAAATAATCTTGAAATAAAGCAGCAAGATTCTGTATTGAAAGTAAGTCTACCATGCTTTAGTGTTCATGGGCCTTATCAGAGCTATTGTCACTGTCCTTGCAGGGTATGTGGGTAGAAACCTGATTGGTGTCTGGCATAAGCAGCTATGCTGAGCTAACGTAGCAGAGCAGCGACAGCCCTACCTGTTTCCTACAGGAATAGGAAGGCAGATTTGTTTGGAGAGAATGATCCCCTTTCTGATATTTAGACACAGGAAACATAGTGTCTTTGCTGGTGGTTTGTTTTGGTTTATTTCTTTTAGTTTTGGTTTATTTTTTTGTTATTTTGTTTTGGTTACTATGTTTGTGGTTTATTTTTTTTGAAAATGTTGATGTTCACGTATAAGGCAAGTGTAGAAAACCACAAGTTAATGGCATTGTGGCTTTCCTGCAATGTCTTCATTATTGTGTATTTTCTGCAACTGAACTAGTACAATGTCTTAGCATAGGTCAGTTGATTTGTCGTCGAGCATTATTTCATAATTTCAGTTTGAACTGACAGTCTTGGTAAGAAACGTGGAATAAAGGACTGTTGTGTACTGAACAATTTTGAACACAACGCAGGAGCTATGTAAGTTTTATTTGCTACAACGTGCATATGGCCCACTTTTGTCTCTTGGTAAATGGGAATTGCATCTCTGATCTACTTACTGCCTTTAATTTTCTTTTTCTCTGTAATGGCTATCGCAGTCCTCACCATGAGTTGCCAAATGCAATTCTTCATTTTACTTCTGCTTACAGTAGATTTTTGTGTAGAATTTCAGTTCATTTACCTAATTATAGTTTTGGTTGCGTGGGTGACAGGTAGTGCCAAATATGGATCCTGAGGAACTTCAAATAATGCCTCCGCCAGGCACGGTCAGTGGGAGTATTATTGCTGACTGAGTGGTAGTAGGTGTCCTCTTCCACTGCTTTTGCAGTACCTGAAGAAATTTGCCCATCCTCACTACAAATAGTATAATAGCATTCTTCAACCGAACTCCCACAAGTAAGTTTTGTGACTGCACAGGGAGTAACATGAACTTACCAATCGCTGTGTATATGATGTAATTTTCAGAGTCTTCTGCATTCGCTGATGAAGTAAGGCCAGTTGAGGACCTAGTAGACTTATTTTTTTCTGCAAATTGTAAAAGGAAAACGCATGCCTACAAACATATATAATTTTTTTTCTAAGAGGTAAATAAACGTATCCATGATATTTTTTTAATACTTGGAGACCTCAGATAACATTATTGTCATGATAAAAATTACTCCTCAACCAAGGGCATTGTTAATAGAATTTTCTCTCTTTACTAAGATCAATGAGGTCCAATTCCTTCCAATGTTGACGTGTATTAGATTAGATGTTGCTTTGCTTCCCCAGACCTGTCACAGCCCAAAAACACAGCTTGGAGGTTTTGCCTTGTCATTGTATTGCTAAGTTGCCTATGCTGGTTAAGAGGAGGCTTGACGACATCTTAAAATACCAAGAGTATAAGTCTACTTGTACCATGATGTTCACACACTGAAAGGTATTGACAACATAAACGGGGTAAATGAAACAGACATTCATATAACTCACTTGCTCTATATGAGGGAATTATGAAAAATGGAATTGCCAGAGCAAATCCTATTACAAATAGTAGCAAGATCAGTCCAAGAGAAATTATCAGGGGTTGAGAATGGTTCCTCTCTTCTGCCAAAAGGAAGAAAAAAAATAGTGTTTATTCAATGAAATGTTGTTTCATAGTCTTAAGTATTTACTGTAAATTAAAGTCCAGACTTTGCATTTCTTTAAGCTTTTGGATTAACTGTGGTTAATGTAACTATTCAGGAGTCCCAAGCGCACACTGCCACAGCAGAAAGGAGGGAGCTTGCTGGTGCCACTAGACTCTCTTTCATAGGACTAGAGAGAAAAATGAAACTAGACTCCCCTCCAGGTGGACAAGGGGTCTATTGTAAAAGCAAGTCATCCTTCTTGGTCACTTCAAGTTTTCCTACTTCTAGGCTGCATGGAATTCTATCTTTTTGCATTAATTTTAAAAACTAAGTATTTTTTTAATTGTAAAAAAATTGTATTTTGAACATTACTTTGCAGGAACAAAATTTCTGGCTAAAAAAGTTGCATTGTTACAGCATTCTGAATTTTGTGTGGTCGCTGTTTACTGACCATGATAAAATTTCACGCATGCATACCTGCTAATGTAAAGTTGAAACTGTTGCTGTATTTTGTACTACTGTGAAAGCTATTTTCAGCTCTGCATTTATAGGTTCCAAAGTCACTAGAGGAACTGATATATAGAAAAATCACAGCTGCTTCCCTCTTGTGCATCCTCAGTGGGGGAGAGATGTTTTGTTTTCCTTTGAAGAAGATGTATGTGATAGGAAGAGAGCCGTTCTCCGAGAGGCAGGACAGGGTCACGTTCTGGCCTGCCTTTGCTTGAGAGATGGGTGAGCTCAGCACTGGTTTGGAAATTGGCTCTGTAAAAACAAAACTGAAAGGACTGCATCACTGAGTACAGGACAAGCTCCAAAGCAAGACTCAGAGTTAAGTGGCAACATTGGCAAATGAGATTGGGGCATCAAGGAATGGAGGGCTCAGGAGCCAGACCAGAGTAGCACTGCCAATTCCTAGCGAAATAATAGGGTTTTGCCATAAAGTTCAGCTCCGCCATCAAGGCAGGTGCACACCGTAGTCCAAAACCGTACCTGCTGCAAACAAAACACTGACTCCTGCTGTTGCAGATATGTCACGTGGCTATGTACCCCTAAAATAAAATGAGCTGAGACGGCATTCAGCCAGACATACCTATAAGAGTGAAGTTGAAACTGTTGCTGTATTTTCCGCCACTGGACATTATATTCTCAGCTTTGCATTTGTATTCACCCACATCACTGGCAGAGTTGATAGTCAAGGTAAAAAAAGCGGGGGTCAAGTCTGGCCTATTTAAAGTGGATACCTTCCGATTGTGTTTAAACAATGTGTATTTGATAGGTGGAAATCCAGAGTCTGAGTGGCAGGAGAGGCTTACGTTCTGGTTCATCACTACATTCAAAGTCCTCTGAACAGACATGAGCCTGGGATTGGACAGCATCTCTGGAAAGAAGAAACCTCTGAGTGAGTTCATTGCATCTATCATCCAAGAAACCCTCAGATTGCTCCCAAAACATGTCGAGGACCAGGCTATCCTTATTTCTGTTCAAACAGGGGTTTGTAATTTTTTCCACCTTCAGTAACACAGTATCAACACAACTTGATATTTCTCAAAAACAGTATGCAGCTTCAAACACTTGATGAAAAATGCATGTCTTCATGCAAAATAGAGCATATACACACAAAGCTAACTGATGTATCTAGATGAACTAACAAAAATACTTTTGAAAGTAATGAAGCAATGAAAATAACAGAAGTATAAAAGACAAACATAAATATTATGGGACTGTAATTGTAGGAGAAAGTAACCTTATATGCCAGTTGAGAGGTAACCCGTGAACCTGAAAGTGAAACCAGTATTTTATTTGTGGCCATATGTAAAAAGGCAGCATTGGAATTTTGAATAGTAGCAGCAGGAGTCTTGACAGTCTGTTAAATTAGCTTGCTTTTACAGGATTATACAAATAGATTTGTGATAAAAACTTTTAATGTATTTTTATATAAAATGGTAATAAACTAGTCATGACTAAGATAAATTATGACACTTAGAGGGGAAAAAAATATGTTTTGACAACTTAAAGCAATTTTGACTGTACATACAGGTCAGCAAAGAGACAGTTGACTTTGTATAGAAACTTGTAAACTGCCTTTTGCCACCACAGACAGGGCAAAAGATTTAATTTTACATGAAGGTTCTGGACATTTTTAAATTCCTTCCCCATTTTTTTTTGTTAACAGTCAATTTCAACACATAAAGCCAAAAAAAAGACAACCTACCTTTGCCATTTGCAGTAGTTTTCTGAATCTGCTGAGACATTTGAACTAAGAGGAGAAAAGAAACAATGGTTCTAGTTTAGAAAGATTTGTAATACGCAAGAAGTATGTCTTTGGCTTACGGTAGCAAACCAGCAGAATTGTGAGAAAAAACATTTTCTTGATACTGAGCAGGACAGCTGGTGACATTACACTAATGAGATCTTCGAGGAGTGGCTCCAGGGGTTGAGAGAGTCCTAAATATGGTAACAGTGTTGATCTTTACTGGTGTTTGCGTAAAGACTTTCGTAATTATTCCACTTACATTTAGCTTATGGCAGACAGAGCAGTGGGCAGAAGAAAAAGCTGTGGAGTGAGGAACAGCAGTTTGGGATACAACGAAATGTTACACAGAGTTGCTCGAAAATGTAGTGGACATAATCAGGAGTTTTTCTATGTTAGAGTGCTGTGTGGAAGAACAGAGTATGGCTGAGATTAAGGGAGTATGTACTACCGTTTTTATTTTTAGCAGCAATGTGATTAAAAAAAAATTGGCCCAAAAAAATAATCGATAGAAGTTCTAAGATGCTAATAAGTATTTATAGCTAGCCAACTTGATAGGGAACTATTTTGGTCAAACTTCGATTATTAAGCTGTGAGGAAGTCAGATCTTGTACTAGAAGGTACAAATCTCATCAGGAACTTGAGTTCAACACCACTGCAGAAACTAATTTGATGACTAATTTGGTCATCTAATCAGTAATACAAAGCGATATAATTATCATTAAAGCAAGTAGATGACCTCTATGTATCCTCTGGGTGAAGTAAACTATACACGGCCTATGCCTTCTGAAGAACTCTAGGCCCTGTTGTATGTGAAGTAACTGCTTATCCAGAAAATGCCTTAAAAGTGTTGTTGTGGTCCTTGCCTTATTAGTTGTCTCCAATTTCTGAAGGTAACAAGATGAGGCCCTACAGTTTCTCCTCTTCTCTGGCGTAATACAAAATCCCTCCCAAGGCCTGATCTGGGTTTTTTTTGTGTGTGCAACTTCCTTCCTCCTCGTTTTGCTTTTTTTATTTTAAGATAACTTCTACCCTCCCCTCGCAAATGTTTCTTATGTGGAAATGCTGACAACTAACCACAAGACCGGAATATTTTTTTTGGCAGCTGGCAGGAAGCATGTGTGAAAATGCAGCTATCAGGATAAGAACTGAGCGTGCTTGTGCATTTTCCTGTTGTGGGAGCCTGGTTTTGTCACACACCCCACACTCCCACCCCCCCCCCGCAAAAAAAAAGCCCTTAAGACACTTGCAGCTGTGTGATGGAGGCGGAGAGGTGTTCTGAAAGCTGTGGAAGGAGCCAGGGGTCTTGCCCTCCTGTGGGTGGCCAGCCCGGGGCAGCTGCCTGGAGGCTGATGAGGGCTGTGGTGAGGAGGGCCCATGGCCACCTCCCTCGGTACCGGAATTCCTCTATTGTCTTCTCTGCTATTTTGCTTTATGATGCTGAACTACAATTGGGCATTTCGGATGACTCGTTATGTGCATCTTGTGCTGCTTGATAGATGCCCCAGCCCAGGTTTGCAGCCAGTGCTGGAGCCGCCTGAGGGGAAGGGGCCAGCCCTGGGTCTGGTCATTTTGTTTGGGTTTTTTGGGGTGAGTGTGTCTGATGGGTGGGGGTGTGTGTGTGTGATGTCATTTGGGGCATCCCAATTTCACCAGGGGAGCAATGATGCGGTGGAGGAGCCAGGTGAGTGGGACATATGGGAGTTACATGGGGTTCCCCCAAAAGAGGTGAGTCACAGCCTGGGGGGGCTGGGCAGAGTGGGGACAGGGCAGAGAGATGGAAGCCCTGTACGCTGTAAGATGGTTAAGGTCCCTGTCGGAACTGAACCGGTCTGAGAGCAGCCACTGCTCATCACCCTAATGAAGGCTCACAGTGGAATAACTAAGGGCGTGCTGCCGCCCGGCGGCCTAAGGCCGGTACTGCAGACGAGGAACCGCGCATGCGCAGTGGAACGATGATGCTGCCCCACCCCCTCGGTCCCGCCCCCGGGCGGTGCTTTGCG
This sequence comes from Limnodromus scolopaceus, assembly GCA_028565335.1. NCBI lineage: Eukaryota > Metazoa > Chordata > Aves > Charadriiformes > Scolopacidae > Limnodromus > Limnodromus scolopaceus. The sequence continues at coordinate 37,552,667 of JAOXNO010000003.1, forward strand.
TCGGTTCCACAGCTCGGGCGCATGCGCGGTTCCGCGAAGGCCGGACCAGCGGTGGCCCGAGAGCGAACCAGCCGGCGGGCTTCCCGCCAGCCAGAGCGGCCCCTGTGCCGCCCGCCCGCAACCATGGCTGACCCGTCCGACCCTGAGAGCAGCCATTAGCGCTCCGGTAGCGGATATTACCGCGAAGGGGGCCTCTCGGAAGTACCGGACAGTCCTCTAGAAGTTCATCTCTATGGTCTTTCGGTCCCCCAGAATACCGGAAGTGCCTACCAGTTCTCCGGAAATTAATCTCTATGGCCTTTCGGTCATCCACGACACTGGACGTGCCCATCAGTCCTCCGGAAGTCCATATCTATGGCCTTTCCGGTCCTCCGGATACAGGAAGTACCCATCGGTCCTCCGGAAGTCCACCTCTATGGCCTTTCAGTCCTCCAGGACACCGGACGTGCCCATCAGTCCTCCGGAAGTCCATATCTATGGCCTTTCCGGTCCTCCGGATACCGGAAGTACCCATCGGTCCTCCGGAAGTCCACCTCTATGGCCTTTCAGTCCTCCAGGACACCGGACGTGCCCATCAGTCCTCCGGAAGTCCATATCTATGGCCTTTCCGGTCCTCCGGATACCGGAAGTACCCATCGGTCCTCCGGAAGTCCACCTCTATGGCCTTTCAGTCCTCCAGGACACCGGACGTGCCCATCAGTCCTCCGGAAGTCCAT